>RJJA01000103.1:0-41579 GCA_003724045.1 Lepidurus arcticus
ACCGATTTTGGACAGGTTTGTCTCACCTGACCCGGGCCAGGCTCGCTTCCAAACCACGCCTATTTGTTATTATTATTATTTATTTAAGAATTATTATTATTTATTTAAGAATACATTTTAATAATACATTAAAAATACATTTTTTGAAAATTGAGTAGAATTACTATGCTTGTTTTCCGAATTTATTTTGTGCTTTCTTGTGAAATTTTCCATCCCAAACGTTGCTATAGTGTTCAGTTTTCTATTTCTTGTTATTTGACATTTTTTGTTTAAAAAAATAAGATTCTAAAATTATGTAAATGGGATGTCCTGCTTCCTCTCGGGATTCCCTATTTACTTATTTTTGGACCCAAATGTGCCCCGTAAAATTTTTGCTTAAAATTTGAGCTCGTGATGCCGAAGCTTCACAAAATCGAATATGGATTTTCGTGGGCGTACCCCCGATTTTCGGGGGTGTACCCCGATTTTGGGGCGTACCCCCGATTTTCGGGGTACGCCCGACCCACACCAAAATGTTGGCTTGTATTTTTTCTCTTTCGATGTTAAAACCAATTTGGCGATTCTTGCTGGCGCTCTTCCATACCGAGGAATCGAACAAGTTCGCATTCACTGCTGGCTGCTGGACTTCGTAAAACAGAGGCAATTTTCGCTTTATTCGGTCGTTTTAGTTCAAAAAATAAATTCTACTGTAGGAAAGCTTTTAGTAATCGAAAACAATATGACTTCCGTCAGCTAGACGCTTTTCTTGATTGGTTAGTGGAACCATCGACTTGGCGTTGGGTTTGAACTCATGGGCAACCCAGGAAATTACTTTTCCAATTTTTTTAACCCCATTCAAGTACAAGAGTGGGAAAACTTTGTTAGTCTAATGACAAGGCGAATTTTAGGTCAGTTTATAGTTGTTGAAATAATATTGTAAAAACACGTTGTCGGTAGAACACTAGTAGAACACTATAGCACTGAACAAGTTTCCCTCTGGCGATTTGAAGTATGGAACGAGCCAGACCATCATGACTTCGGTCAGCTAAATTTTACAACAGAAGCTTTCAATAATTATTTTGATGCCTCTTTAAGAGGATTAAAGAATGTAATGGCGAGCCTACGATTCGGCGGACCAGCGGAAAATTGTTCACCGCCTTTCGACGAATCTAAAATCTGCTGGTCGCTTCTTCAGCACACAAACAGCCTTGACTTCGTATCCGTGCACAAGAAAAGCAACGAAGACGTAGAAAGCATGTGGAAAAGCGAGCTTAACTTTTACGATTCCCTGGTCGGGAAGATTCCTTCCTACAGATACGCCTATTGGGAATACGCCTATTGGGAAATGTTGTTTTCGTATCAATAAACCCTATTATAGTGAGGCTGACGTACTGAAAAACTGGTCTCTTGAAAAAGAATGACGAGCTGACACCCGCTATGCTGTCTTTGTTGTTTCCAATATTATCCTACACATAAATCACTTAATGAATTCTCGCGGAATCTTGTATGAAAACCTTAGTCGCGATAATGCCTTCTTGAATTTCTACCCGGCTTTTTTCACACAGAACGCTCTTGGCCAGGTAAATATCTATACGAGAAATGGTACCTTCCTTTTTATTTGGGTGGAGCAGAAGCGACACTTTAATGGATGAATTCAGAATTCAGATGAATAACACGAATCCACCTCTCCTACACTTTTAAAAAAAATCCAGTCTATATCTATTAGCCATGGGTCTCCTAGCTTTACTTGGCAACCAGCAAATCCATCACTCTATCCGTGTACAGTTTCAAACTAAGTAAATTTCAGTACTCACACAGATTTATCGATGACATTATTTTCCATTTTTATAGTACCCTGCAAGTCTTCGCCACATCAGAGATAAATAGCAGTCCAGATCAGGTTGAAAGGATCACCATTATTCTGGTTTACCATAACAATACTTGCGGCTTAACAGCTTGTCAGCCATAACCGTGAACCTCAATATCATAACGAAAATAAGCAGAGCCCGCTACATGATTTACTGGTTGAATAACTTACAGACTAATCCGTTTGATGTTTGGCAACGCGACTCGGAAAACCAGTGTTTCCCGATTGGGACCAGCGTTCCCAAATGCGAACTCAAGAAATCCCGTTCATTCTACGTACGGCTCGAACATTTTTAACAAACAACCAGCTGCAAATTGAACTGTCTCTGCCATGCGTTGCTCTGGTTAACGTATGTGCCAAACCAAAAAAACTACCAGGAAGGGTATGTTGATTTTTTAAAATCCAATTCTTTGTAACCACTTGGTATTATAGGTGACTGCAATTAAAATATACAATTAATGTGACATACAGCGCGAAGTCCTGATTCTGTGGGATGACAAATTCAAACCAAGTTATTTTGCAGTTTGTTATGACAAATATATTACTTAATTTTAAGTTGTAGGTGTATTTTGACTTACGAGATTGAGCACAACCCGATGAACGCAACAAAGTTCCGTACTATAACTCGTGCCCAGTCTTTTTATACGTGTTTTCAATGGTCCCCGCGAAATCATGGCGTGCAAAAGGTAATTGAAAAATGTTTTGAAAATCCCTTTGGGGACTGCTCCCTACTCTTTATTGTGTGTAACGGAAGTAACAATTGGCTTTTGTACCGAATCCGTGCCGTGGATTACTGCTCAACCGTGCACCGTACTCTTGGGTACATTATTATGGGCCAAAGAACTAAGTTCAATACGCGAACACGAAAGCCCGCTTTCTTTTCAAATTTTGTAATCACAATATGGCAGGTCCTTGAGCGTATTTTTTCTAGCTCAAACAACTCGAAAGTTTCCAACAACAAACAATAAAGAAATGCAAAAACAAACTAACGAGTCGTTAATAGAATTAAAAGTACGTAAAAAAAGGTGTGGTAATGAGAAGAGGTAATGAAACATGATGACACACGGTGAAAAATGATTAGTTTTTATGTATAGTTCGCTAAACATTAGTAAGTGATCCCTGTGATTTTTTTTCTCTTAAAAACATCTTGAAAAAAGATTGGTTCAAAGATTTCATTCGCTACCCGTTATTTCAGTCGTTTGAAACCGGCTCCTTCGGTCCCTAAGCGCAGCTCTTCATAAACATTGGGCTTTGCTTCGCTTTGTGTTACGACTTGGAGTGGCTCTTGTTTCCATCCATTAGATTGATTAGTTTCATTTTCAGGTTGAACCTCCGAGGATATAATCTACACAGAAAATAAACGCATCAATCCTCTCGTCGCTTCGTTTGAAGTTAAAATCTTATATTTACCTGTACAGTATCTGAAGCTTGAGCTCGGCGGAGAAAACTAGGGTTGTCGAAGGAAACTCCACCGGACATTTTAATTCCGGTGATTTTTTTCTTTCGTAGATAACAGAAACCAGCCGCGACAGCAGCGATAATGAAAACCAATGCTAACACGACACCTACCGCCACGCCCAAATGAGGATTGCTTGCACCTGTTCAGTTCAGTACAAGATATCATTTATCCCACTCTTATTCTCCAAGAGAGAAATGGAGGAAAAATTATACGCTTACCTGTAGTGCTTGCCATAATGTACTTATCACTCATAGTAAACTGGATGGGAGCAGTCAAAGTGCTCGTACCGCGCCGATTACCGGCCTTAAGTACAAACTGGTACACAAGACCCTCTTTAAGCCCAGAAACCTGCAAGCTTGTGGCTTTGGTATCATTTTTCTCTGCTTGCAATGATCCAACTTGTTGCCAGAACACTCTGCCATAACACAAGAAATTAATCATAGTCCAAGCTCTCTTTAAAACGTAGTTCAGGCATTATATTTCACCTGTAAAGTTCCACGGTGTGTGGATTTTTGGCTGGTGGATCCCACGAAATCTGAGCTACATTATCCCCAGTTATCTCCACACGAACGTTTTGAGGTGGACCGGGAATGCTGTCTGTATACGAAGAATAAACGAGTGAACGCACAAACAAGCTCGTTAGCTAATTAACAAGACTAGCCATTCCACATTTCATATTTTACATAAGTGGGATGCGGGAAGCAACGGTATCTTTCCCCGTCCGTTTCAGAGATAAATTTAGAGGAAGAGAAAACGGTTGTTTTACCTCGTCCTTCATAAAAGCAAGAAACGATTTGCTTGGTGTAAGACAGAACACAGAGCTCCGCACTCGGTACGGGCTCGCCACGGCACCAATCGAGGCAGCGGCGAGGTACGCCCCATTGAGAGCAGCAGCTACGGTGATCTGAGCCATCTGTGGATACATTATTATTATCCCATTAATCTCGACTTTATGCTTGATAGGGAAAAGAGATGAGAAACGAGGGTGAAAATGAAAGGCGAGAACAAACAACAACAGAAACAAGGAGTCAAAGACAACCAAAGAGTTCTCGAGTTTGCCTCTTGTACCTGCAGCGCATCGCATAAGCTTTTGGAAGTCGTCAATGCATTCTGGTCGATCAATAACAGCTTCGATATCCAAGAATACGGAACAAGCATCCATACACGCTGAAGTCACGTTTTGTTCCGCACAACATTGACCCACGTTGATGGACGGTGCAGGCTGCTTCTCACGTATTTGCAGTCGTGCAGTTTGGGAAAAACTGCCAAAGGTATTTTGGGCGGTGCAGTAAAAATTGCCAGTGTCACTCTCTTCGACATTTTTAATCTTCAGCTGGAGAATGTAGGTGGCGTCCAAGTAATTGTCATTGTCTCGTAAGATCCGCACGGAATATTTACTATCATTGCTAAGTTTTTCATGCCCGTCTATGTCTCGCGAAAAGAACATTGTTGGTAAAGGATGTGCGTCGATTTCACACTCAAGAGCGCCATCATTGTTCAAGGAAACCATCGTTATTAAAGACGCCACCACACGTGGGCGACCTACAAATAACAAGCGCACACAAAATTATAGTTCTCGCTGTGTGCAAAACAGCTACGGAACAATTCCCTCCAAGAAATGACACCGTTGTAAAAATAAATAAAGGATAAAATGGAAACTTACGCCCTATGACAACACGACGTGAAGCTTGGGAAGGTGAACCAACGTTGTTATCCGCATGGCACGTGACATAATTCATATCACGGGTCACGTTGCTAATGACTGTAACCATATGTCGGGTCCGTTCTTGATGAATGAGCTGACCAGACAAATACAAGGAAACCGTTGGCATCGGCGTTCCCATGGCTACACACAAAACTGTCATACTACCGCCTTCCAAGACAATACTAATGGGATGAATCGTGGGAATCTGCGATGAAGCGATACCAAATTAGAAAAAGTCATCAGTATACGTATATCTACATCAGCTGAAATGTACCTCACAAATATATGCAGACAAAATAACGTAAAAGCTTTACGAAAGAACAAAAGCACTCATATACTATTACGATGAAATGCTACCCGACTTTCATTTTTCTATCATAATCGAATTTGGGACTTTCATTTTCTTCTAACCCATGCTTGAGAGTTGTCTTGCAATGTTTTTTCGGTCTTTCTGGAATACACGACTATTCATTTCCTTTCGCTAGCTCGATTACAAAGAGGAAGGTCGGCGACGGGTGAAATATTGAAGATACAAAAACAAAAATCCTTGACTTTGACTTACTTCGACTAAGGCAGCATAAGCAGGATCTGTCCATGCCAGCAGAGTTTCTGAAGATCTGCTTTCACCGTGATCATTTTGTACCGTCACATATAGTATATGCTGAGTATTAGCCGTTAGATTGGACAGTCGATAAGACGTGGCAGACGTTTTCACGAATGAAAAACTAGTCGCGTTCTGGGACCGGTGGTAAACCCTAGACATAAACAATTTTTTTGAAGATCAATTTCTACGATTTTTTTAACGCTCGGTTGCCGAGCGTTCCATTATGGATGAGTTGGTAGTAAAGTCCCACGCAACATACCTATAAACCAGGCGATCTGTAGGGTGCATTATGACTGGATGCTGCCACGTAATGGTGATATAGTCCGCACTTCGGCTTGATACTGTGAGACCTTGCGGAGCAGATGGAACTCCAGCCACCGTGCCGTTACTCAAAGCTAAGTTAAATAAGACCGAACGAAAAAGTTAGTGATGTCGCCCACCTCCCCCGTAATAAAAAATACTTACCGATGTCAGAGATATTGACAGTCAGGATTGATGAAGGTAGAGAAGTACCGTACGTGTTTAATGCGAGTACAAAAAACGAGTAGGCCGAATATTGCTTCAAGTTATTAATTACTGCGACAGGCTCGGTAGTATTTATCGACTAAGGAGGTTGAAACAAACTTATTGGTTGAACATGTTGTATTATTTAAAGTCAACTTACGTTTTTTAGAGTAAGACTGATGCGTGGAGACGAATTCTTGTCGGTTTCTTGGTAATAAACGGTATAACTGTCAATCTGGCTTTCCAGAGGGGCTTGCCATACCAATGTGATGCTATTGTTGGAAACCGCTGTTGCGTGTAGCTGAGTAATCGGAGCTGGCAGGAAACCCGTGCCTGTATTAGAATAGCAAAGGTTACTATTCCAATCGTGACTTGGAAAAGCAAAACGAATAAAATCGAAAAAACGGTATGCACAACAATAACGTGAACACCCGTAGGGTTTGGGATCCAGCTTGATTTGCTTGTAGCGTGCTCGAGAATAAAGAAAATTTCCAACTGTGCTATATTTATTACCGTAAAAGGCCTTGCGTGTCGTGATTCTGAATACTGTGCACATGTAAACGCAAGCAAAAGAACGGAGAATTTCGCGACCAAAGCAGCCAATTAATTTTTTTCTTTGGATTAAGTTTTCAGAAGTTGGGCAAAACTACTTTACAATGATATATTCCTGTTTCAAAAGTTCTAAGGAAACAGGAATCGATTATCATCCGAAGAGATAAAACTACACTCCGGATTAGCATATACTAACGAACAATAGCCCAATTCACCGGTGTTCACCCATTTAGAATCTCGAGAGATGTCTTTTCGAAGCGTTTGTTGCCTCCAATGAAACTAAACCCATGCGGGTAGTATAATATACTTTGCGCTCTACTTGTTAGTACAAGAAATGACGCCATAGGTTTACTTTCACTTTGTGGTAATCTGAAATGGATATCTGAAATTTTCAGAGTATGGTACAAACATAAGAGAAAAAGAAGAGGAAGAAGAATAAAATGGGTGGATCATGCACTTTACCTTCCTCGAAGCACTGGAGGACTGCACCCAAATAAGGGATACAAGCTGCGGCAGTTGTCAATACTTCTTCAGCAACTGCTCCAGTACACAGCGAATGACACGTGTCTGGAATACCACGACGCTTACAACAAGGTAGATGATTGCGTCCGCCGGTCCCACAACGCAACAACTTGGGGAATTCTTTGCCGCAAACCGTGACCAGGGAACGCAGGTCGCTCATTTTTACTCCATAGCCACACAATGGCATACAATGGCTACTTAAACCGACTTCTTCACAGCACGAAGTCATGTTGTAAACTTCAGCAACAGCGTCGCGGAACTGGTTGACTTGATCTTTGGTGGTCTTGAAAATTACGCGGGTAGAAGGCTCGCCAACACCGTGGCTGTTTACGGCGCTCACGTACACTTCGTACTCCGAAGCAGGGCTTAGATTTTCCAGAATGTAGGTATTTAGCGTAACGTCGACACTTTTATACTCTTCGTTTTTCATATCGTCCATGATTCGGTAGCGTAGCCTGTACCCACTCACCGTTTTACCCAAAGATTTGGGCAAGCCCCAGTGTAGGATAGCGAAGTTGGAATTGATGTTATTGACTCGCACGAAGACGGGAGCGCTGGGCAATACGCCATAACCTTGTAGCATGCAATTACTCAAATCCCCCATATACTGGATGCATCTGCGTAGGGGAGAGATGTAAAACAGTTGTAAACTAGATCTCTGAATTATATCAAGGCTATAATGCTGTTATTCCTGTGTTAACTTTGAGTTTGAGAGCTTGTTATTCTAATGGCCATGCAGGTTATTCTTACCTAAAGTGGTTGAAATCTATGCGCGTGACGTTTCCAGAACAGAGCTGAACACAGGCGGAAGGTAAACCTCGGCTTTTACAGCAGGCTGTATGATCCATACCATTTGCCAAACACGAAAAGCTGTCACGAGCCCATGGGGCGCAAATCATTAAATCCGGCAAATTGGCAGAAGCTGACTTAATGGGATCACAGAACTTATCCAAACAACTAGACGAAGAAAAAGAAAGTGATGGCGAAAAAAACTCTCAATGGTTTTAAACGGAACAAACACATTCCTCATAACGTAAAGATCCCTCCCTTCAAGAGAAAATGGGAGTGGAAGGTAACTTGGGATAAAATCTATAATACACTGATAGGGTAGCGAAAATAAGTATAAAGGCGGACGATAAACGCAAAAAGCTAAGCTACGTCTTCCAATATTACGATTTCCAAGTTCATGCTTTGTATCTTTGTCCTCCACCAAACATAGGTTTCCGCTGCATTAGCTTGAAGGAGAAAAAATCGAGTTTGTGAGTATATTTTCTTCTTCTTCATCGAAGAAGAAGAAAGGGAAACGCATTAACGTTAAACTGTCGCCGAACGTTTCCTGCCGGATTCTTCATTTACTCGCTGGGGGGGGGGGGGGGTACATTCTTTTTTATACCCCAAACTTTCTTGGCGTTCGAGTTAATAGCAGAAATTGTACGAAGAGATCTCAGTTCAACAAAGAAAAGGAAAAAAACGAAACGAAGTACGTCACACGTCCCGTCACGCTACTTTGATGTTCGTCGAGTTTCGTAAAAGAAACTCGCTGCGAGAGAGCATCGCGAGACAGCAATTGTGACGGAGTTGAATTACCTGCTATGGTAGATTCCTTTGCTATTACAGCAAGCCCGAATATCTGGCAGAGCAGGAGCACTGGCAATTGGAGCCGCCGTTGGAGTTTGCGTTAAAAACCGTACTCGAAAGCTGGGCAAACTGCTGCCATGTACATTATGAGATATCACAGTAGCTTCGTACATTTTAAACGGCACCAGATTGTCAATCATGGTGCTATTTTCTTGGGCTGACACCTGCACAAAAACACCGAATAAAGTCACAAATATGTCGTAAGTTTTAATTGGTATAACATGAGATACTTAAAAAAGGGCTTCATTACTTGTAACTTAAATAGCGTTTCAGGCACATCCGGTACTTCATCTTCTTCCTCGCCTTTGACATCGTCAAAAGTCGCCAAGGAGGTAATATTCACTACGTAATGCGTCAACGTCTGAACATTCGCTGCGGGCGGCGTCCACATAATCTTGACGGTGGTTTCAGATACGGCTTCCACTTCAACAGCTTGCGGCGAGCTTGGCAATAGCTCTGGAAATGGTTCAATACCGCACCCACGGAACAGAAAAAAATATATTAATTGCCCAAGCTCTTTTAATCGGAGAGAGGCTTTTAAGCTACTCCCAGGATTCCAATCCTTACGAATGCCTTCCGCAATGCAAGCCAAGGTTTGCTCCGTGTAAGCCGAACAAGAGTAATGCGTCTGGATATCGTCCGAGGGAATCGTATATTCTCCTCTACAAACATCTTGACAAACATCAGGTATGCCTTCTTCGGTACAGCAAGGTGCGTGGTTGCGACCATCTAAAGTACAGTATAATATATTCATGAGTGAAATTTTTAATTTTTCATGTCACTTTATTTTCAAACATGGTCACTCTTTCTTACTAAATTCGGAAAAGCGGAATGCCAGAGAGAGAGAAAACAGGCAAACAAAAGCATTACTGAGCTTTATAGCGACAAGAGCATTCGCCTTTGAAACAAAAGTAGGCACACTTCTAAATAATGCAAACTTACCGGCCATGCACTTGACAATGGCGGGGAACTCGCTTTCACATTTCTCGGGATCAACTCCAGTAGTTCCATCTAAAATGTTTTTCAAGCTGCAAAACCCCAAGCAAGTGGAATTGACCTTGGATTGCAAGCAGCAACTTTTGTAATCGTGAGCTATGGCAATACCTACTCCAGTAGAATTGGCACCAATAGTTTGTTGCGAAACCGAGGTAGTAGAGACAACTAAAACAATACGAGTTGCAAATAAATACTTAAAAGCTCTTCGAAATAAAAAGATAAGGGTGCTTTACCTTCCAAGTTATGAAAAGACTGCAAGACGGGGTTGCTATTAACCTCACATGTGTACAAGCCTGTGTCTGAGGCTTTCGAGTCTTTAATGACCAGAACCCAAACATCACCGCCATGCGTTGCTCCAATCGGGGGCGTGGGAGCTATAAAAAGTAAAAAAAAAAGTAAAATTTATTCTCCTTTTACCAAGACAGTAAGAGAGGAAAGAAGTAAAACAGAAAGAAGAGGACGTTTCAGGATACCACTGGGAATCAATAAAACAAAGGTCTCGAGTGAGGATGAAGGTAGGCAGCAAGTACCTGAATCGTGCATGACGCTGAACCTTTTGTCAGAGTCGACTCGATTCTCGCCGGCCGTGAGAATGCGCTTGGCAGAATGTCCGTCCCCACTCTTCATCCACACCAAAGTATTATCGCCAAGATTCCGCACGACGCACGTCAAAAGAGCGTCCTCTCCTTCACGGACATGTAAAGGTTGACGAACATTATCGCGAAGACTTGGAGCTAACCCTACAGATCAGTCACATTATCAATGAAAGGAGATGAAAATCTAAAATACGCCAAAAAGCTAAAAAAAACACTAAGGCTTTTTGCTATTACGAATGATATATATATATATTATTTCTTTAATGTACCTTGGCCCGTAACGGCTCCTATTCCAAGCAAGAGCCATACTTGCCAATGACGTAACCAAGACATAATTCACTTGGAGGGGCCACGTCGTACGCTATCGAGTTTCTTCTACTTCGTGCTGCGTTAGAGAAGCGACAAGATATCTGTAAGGGAAAGGATATCGGATTAGTATAGTCCGTTACTCAGCCCCCAACTTATCCATGGAAGTGCCAGGGTCTTTTCTACCCGTCGCAGCACTGTAAAGACATAATTTGCATAAAAGTTGAGTCAAATCAAGTTCTTGAGAAGAATACACACACCGTCCGAGGCTGCCCGTATTCTTGGGTCCGTCAAGGCCGTGATGTACAACGCAAAGGGGTCATGAACAAAGAAAGTGGCCATGGATGAGCAGCAAATGTACGTACACGACGAAGAAAAACAGAATGCTCAATGTCGAGTGCCAATACGCAGGTAACTTATTTTGATCTGTGCAAAAGCGACTTGGAATGGAACAGAAAAAAGTGTGTCCTAGTATAACGAAGGGACAGAAAATTAATTCTTGCTGACTGGTTCTGAATAAATTATCGCAACCTGACAATCAAAAGCTCCAAGACTCGCGAAAGATCCGTGCTTGGCATAATGAATGGTTTGGCTAATGAATCCAGCTCAGTATTGTGCTTATGCTGCACACGCAACAAAACATAACACACAGGCACACAAACACATCAGCCAGCTTTGTTCGCTTCGATAGTCTTACTCAATGAATGTCGCTTTTAATAAAGAAAACTACGAAACGTGCCCAATTTATCAACATGTGAAAAAGGCCTAAAATCTACTCGAACTTGAGGCGGACGTTTTAAGCGCTAAAAGTTTTCTTGTCAGTACTTAGTGAGGGATATATATTTTAAAGCTTCTAAGGTTCCGAACAACTGTAAAGAAATCCTAAGATTCCAGAGAGAGCTGCTTCACTGGACACGCTTCACCGTTAAATCAAACAATCCCTTATTTAGTTTTTCCAATGTCACGAAATGTCTTAATATTTTTTTATGTCTCTCTTAGCTATTAAGGCACATCTTCTTCCCGAGACGTTTCCTGCTAAGAAAATCACGAATTACAAGTCAAACTTTTCCTCGAGTAATTTTATTTAATACTGAAATGAGAAACACAAGCGTGACAAGAAAAACAACCCTACGGTAATACACTGGAGTCTGACTAACCAGGTCTCTAAACCCTGAGACAAGAACCGAAAGGTACTACGTTGCCCTGTGTATCCTAAACCGTTTAAAAACTCGAGGTGGGAAATAAAGGAAAGCTTTACGAGCCAGCGAAGAAAAATACTCAAATACATAGCAAGAACCAGTAAACGTTCGCGGAATGCAATATCCACGCAAACTAAGAAGCACGCATGGCATAGTCAGCACAAGTTTGCGTAACGTAACCCCTGCGAGACGAGGGTCTTCCTTGAAACGAGAAGTTTAAGAGTGCGATGCATAAAATGACTTTTCGGCGCTATAAGGAAGGCTATTCAAGTTCATTAGGTTTGCTCATCTACTTTTGACACTATGTTGAACATACAAGCTCTTACCGAGTCTACGATACTATAATATTTTTGTAGACCAAATCCTTTCACTGACAAAAAAAATATGAAAAAAAAATTAAACACGGCAAGCCAATATATTTACCAAGCTTGTTAAGAATAGATGTGGATCAGCTTTGCTTTCCGAATTCCAATCCTCTTCACGCACTCAAAGTTGTCTTATCACCACCTATGAATGCAACAACACAGACTTGAATATTACGAACTACGAGTGAAGTTGGACGGTTAGGGTTCTTCCGATAAAAGTCTTCGACAGGTAGGCAGGAGCAACAAGCGACACGACACTCTTTTCCCAGAATTCCCCTCACTTCCGCTACATCGGAAGTACTCCTGACGACTGAGCTGCTAGCTTGCTTGCTCTATCGAAGACACTACAGCAGAACGGAGATGCTCTATGAAGACGCTGCGAGTCCCGTACTTGTATAGTGCAGTCACACAGCAACCAAGGAACACAACAAAGCATTGTAGGCTTGCATTATACTCACTCCACTATGCTCCAGAAAGACGCGCTTTATGTACGCTTTATTTAGCTTATTGTTGATTTACTAAGAAATAAGAACACTTGGCCGCTGGAATATTTTATTTGCCCATTATCAATTTAAAATAAAAAGAAACATTTGAAAATTGGAGCCCGTGCTTGGGATAAAACCATACAGCGGGGGTTTTTCATAGCATGGACGAAGGTCGCACACACTAAGGTCATCGGACTTATTCCTGAAACGGGAGAAAAGACAGCAACAGTCCTCAGTACCAATTCAATCTTCACATACACCCCGCCCCCCCCTCCCCGCCTTGTGCTTTTCGTGCGGAAGCAAGAAATGGCTCGACTATGTAGACATTCCACGCGGGCTATTACGCTTTTCCTTTATTTCCATTTCCGTCCAGCAACTGCGACAGCATATTTGTAAATAGTGGTACTATAACATTGGGTCCCCGATAAAAGTTTCTGTGGAGACGAAAGATGGTAACGTTGAAGACGCATCCTTTGCCTTCTATTGTGCGGATACGGAAAGTGTAAAAGCACTAAAGGAGGGCCTTGAAACTGACAATTATTAGGAAACCAAAACGACGAGATGGTTGCTGCCAATGGCAAGGCCAGTTTGAATTGCACCGCGTTGTTCAGGAAAACTTCCCAGACCCCAACGCGGACGGGGAACGACCGCCACCACAACGTGTACAGTACGTGAACATTTCCCGCAAGGACAGGTTAATCAAAGAAAGTAACCATCAGGAAAAAAGTGAAGAAACTTGAATGCCAAACAGTCACGACTTCCTGAAACGAATCTCAATAAATAACTAAAGTTGCAAATACATTATAAGGAAACTTGGGTTTAGCGTAGTTGCCAAAATCAAACCAAACTTGTAACAAGCCTTAAACGATGTCAGGGGCACGTCATAACGATTGCAGGATTCCAAACTCGAGAACGTGGTTAATTCCAATTCCTTCTTTAACCTAGGACCAAAGCTGACCGTTTCTTAGAGAATGTCGAAACGCCAAATTTCACGGCACTTTTCGGCTCTGAACTAATTCAGTCTTGGTTGCGCTTGCGGGCTTTCGAAAGGGAACCCGGTGCCAACGAAGCTTATGACAGGCCAGTGCCTTTTCATCTCATGCAATGACGTTACTCCACAATGAAATCCTTCTTTAGACCCATAAAAAAGTTTACTGTAATGCAAAAGCAGAAAGCGAAAACTGGTTCAACTAGTGGTTTGGGTCAATGTCCCCTATCAGAACACCTCGTCTAAAGGGCTTTAATGTACATAAAAAATGAATCTAGCTTGCGGGTCAAGACTCCTCATCGCAACCAGACTTTTTGGTGTTGACCATGACTTCTTCGGCGGTCCACACCCATGTATGGGATCTTTTTTGAAAGCAAGTTTCTGTCATGGGTACCAACCAGATCGAGTTTTGAAAAACGTGGTTGCTGGTAAGTACAAGCCGTAGGTGAATGACCTGATCAGGAAGCTACGTTTGTTTTCCAATCATATGGGCAACGTTTGCCGGCAGAGGAAAGGATTTCTTGCTTGTTGTTCCATGGTCATCTTAACGGTCTGACCTATGATGGCCGTACGGAGGCTGATCTGGTCTCGTACTGTGACCGTCATAGCACCGTTGTTTTCCAAAGAACAAGGTTAAAAGGTTCAAGTCCGATGGCGAAACTCGGAAGGTCAATTACTGAGTCAAGGTCGGTCATCCGTATGCCGTATACCTGTAGTCACAGCATCATTGTGAATACAATAAATAATGTTGTTTTTACTTCGCTTTATTAGTCTAAGCATACAAAAATAAGATTAGCTTTCAAAGGTATGGCCTACACTTTACAAACTTTAACAGCAGTTAGGAAAAATATTATAACGAATGAAAAAAAAATCGACCGCCAAAAAAATATTATGACGAAACTATAACAAATCAACTCACAGAATTAGACACTGGTCATGCCATTGCGCCACAACAAGGCTTAAGGCGCCTTTGGCATTGGTTGGCTTTTTACTGGACATTATGATGATTGTTGCGAGCTTTCTAAAGCTCGTTTTGGACGTCTAATCTCGAGTAAGCTATAAATTAGGCTGTTAGAATGTTCGTTTTTGCTCAGAAACCATTAGAGGTACGTTTGCCAGAATAGGAATGGAATCGATTACTTTGTTTTCTTTGTTAACACGCAGCTTGCACAACCAAAAACGTAATTTACATGGAAATCGTTCTGCTGTCTATTTAGGGTTCCTTGATTTCTTTCGCCTCTTAATCGTAAGAACACACCTGCTAGCCTATTGCTTTATTTTCATTATACATTCGTCTTTTGCGCAGCTGGCCGCCGAAAATTGGAAACCAGAAAATACTGGAAAACACACAAATCGTAGGAAAAGGGGATTTTTTTTACAAATTATTTCTAAGAACTTTGAGCTATACTACGACAGGAAGCCTTCGAATAATCGGATAAAATTTTCTAAGCCCTCAATATAATTATCATCTTGCTCAGCACGAGCTGGGTAGACGTGAGCAAAATCGATCATCCGCACTCGCACCAAATCCGGTCGAAAACTACTCAGGTTAGTACTATCATTAGCTTCGACGCCGTATCTTAACTCCGAGCCTGGCCCTGCATTTATTTTCTGCAGATTTGCGGCATCATTTGCGCAGCCTGCCTTGCTTGCCATTAGTCTTGCGACCGAATCAGTATTGTCGACCGGATCACACAAATTGGGAGGTTTATTCTGCACAGCAGAGGGGGAGAGAGCTACAGTAGATCGACAAGAATCCTGCGGGATTAAGCTCTGTTCGTTATGGTAAGGAATTTCCGAAAAGGCAGACTTCGTTCCATCAAGTACACAGGAATCAAAAATAGAAGCGTCATACACCAGAAGTAAAGATGTGGCGTAAAACAAAAACTCGTTTTGGTTTTGAAACCAAACGCGGACGGCGTATAGTTGTTTGAGAAAGGCCCCAACCAATTCCTGATTAACTCCCCTGCCAGTACAATCTCCCGTTGTCCCGTTCAGATAGAGCCGCAGTGCTAACGCCGGGACAGGAAAAAAAACTATTAGGAATTACACACAACACAACAACTTTTGAACAGAGGCGCTTTTTCAGTATTTGACCTTTTCAATTTGAGGCTGTGGTACTTAGAGAACGGGAAACAAAGCTAACCAAACAAAAGCAAGCGTATATCCGTAATTCAGAACAATAAACTCTAACCGAATACCGATTACTTTTTAGGTCGCTTGTTTTTTAACCTGAAAACACGTCGAACTAAACGACAAAAGAAAGAAGCTCCGTACTTTTCTCTGCTCTTGGTGATACAGCGTGCGGAAACGACAGCATGGTATTAATTAACGAATTATGAAAGGAAGCAGTGCTTGAGAAACGGTGCAGCTGAGACATTAGTTTTTTAAACATTCGGGCACTGCTTGTCAAGTACCAAGCCCTTTTACAAAGAAGTGAAAGACGGAAGAAAGGCTGCTGACAACGTTACATTAAATTTTGACAACAAAACTAAAAGCTAAAGACAACCCGTTGCGATAAAAAGCATCGCGGTTTCTGCTTCCTTTCATTAAGGAAAAAAGGCTCGGATTCCTGGCTACTGCCCAACATGGAAACGATGAAAATTTAAGGAGACCTTGCGAAGATCAAACGCGTCTAGACTTACCATCTTTCAGAGCAGCAGGGGTAAGTGATCGGCCATATTCTTTGTCCAATTTTAAAATCTGTCCCGTTGAAACTTGGTGAATCCAGATTCCAGGAATGCAAAAACCCAAAGGTCCTTTAGTACCGGCATATTTCGCCTATTCAAGATAGTTGTTTAGAAGAAAAGTAGTGAAACGCTGCTCAACTAACATTTTCTGACGCTATTTTCTTAGGTGAAGCATCTGGATCGTAGGTTTTTCTTCCAATCTTCACATCCATGACACATGGCTTTTCACACCCTTGCGCGATGTCTTCCAGTTTTATAAAAAACTTCACTGCAGTAGTAAGATAGTGAAAAATACGAAGGAGAGCGAAATTTAAATACTTCTTCCATTGTGATCAAATTGGTGAAGACCCAAGAATTGTGGGATTATTTTCCTCAATTCTAAATGAACAGGATTGACATTGAGTGGGTCGAATACGGTTTCGTAAAATTTAATTTCTCGGTTGCCTCTTTCGTCATCTTGAACTGGCTTTAGAACATGTCCAGCCTTATGCTTCAACATTCCTAGTATTATTTTAAAAAAGAATATTACAAGATTTTTAAGAATGTTAAAAGATGTTTCTTTTAAACGCTACCAGTTTGAAGCTTCCCATGGATATGCATATGACCAGCAGTTTGATGCTGCAAAATTGCTGTTTCATCCGGAAAGCCATTATTGGATACCATCATTCTTGCCAGAGGTTTTTCTAATTTGTTCAATAACGAATAATAATTACGGTGATACAGCATTAAACACGTGGTCGTGGCGTGGCAGTGATGTTTCCAATTCCCAAATACAACAGGTTAGAGTTAAAAATGTACCATAAATGTGCAACCACAACGCTTCTTAATAATAATACTCAAATCTGAAAACAAAACAAAATTATTCTTCTATTTCTCAAACCAAAGAATGCACAATGTTTGTTTGAAGGTGTTTAAAGAATTTACAAAATTGATGTAAACAACAACTCAACATCTCGTGCCGTCCGGGATCGGCCAAACCCCACTACCAGCAAGGAAACCATTGCTGTACATGTAGGCTAAAAAGTAACGAAAAAGATACACATAATGAATATATACGTTATACGTACATATATAAAATATAGTTAAGGGCAACTACATAGTTCGCCCAAATATACTAAAGCGTATCAAATTAAGAGAATGGGATGTTTCCACTATTTATTTGACGGGACTATCATTTGCACGTTGAGGGATACGAGCACGTCGAAGTTCATTAAATTGGAGATGGGACAAAATAAGGTTTTTAAGTTCAGCAAAAAATTAAAACAAAAGCTACATAACATCTGAATCAGAGCACTTTTATACATACAGTTGGCCTTGTTTGCGTTCATTCAACGGTGCAATTCGTTATGCTGATATCGCAAATCTCGCGACGTAGCTAAACGGAGTCGACATATAAGGCACTGGCAACATAGAAAGAAGCTGAGGTCCGTAAAAAAGCCACGTTTTCCTCCACGCTAATACATTGATTTTCCACAATGCTGCGAAATATGCTCTCACATTTGCCTATCCCCCATTTGTGCATTTTACCCACTAAAGCTTTTTTTAATAATCACGATTAATTTCACCGTTTTTCTTAAAGCCTCTAATGTTTTTAAACCCAAACCGCTGTAATTTGTTTTATCAAAATTTTTGCCTTCCTTTCGTAATATTAGAATGCTGTGTTAAATGTCACAAAACAGCAACGCCATCCGCAAAAGAAGCAACGAAAAATACTAGTCTTTGAAAGTGAGCAGGCGCCTTTATAGTTAAAGATGATTACGCATAACGTTATGCCCTTAACAATTGCTACACAAATGGACCCCATCGATTAGGGACTGATTGCATAGCTGTGCCCTCATCATGACAACTTTACTTTACTTAGGGGAAAATATTAAGAACGAAATAACAATTATAGGAATAATAACACAAAAGCTTTGCTCCCGGTTATACGCCTAACCGCCACGCTAGTTTGTAAACCTTCACACTGAAACAACCCTCGCCTTCCATTATTTACTAAATGAAAAAGACCTAACTAAGTTTTTAGAAGACAGCAAGGAGGTAACAAGGATAGCAGTCGAACAGCTCTTGTTGAAACATCACATCGGTGTATGAAAACCTGGAGCTAAATTGGACGTATCCATAGCTTCGTCTACATCCATCGCTGCTCCTTCATGACCACGCCTATCCATCCCACTTCCATTTGCGGGCGTGGCAAACGACGCATAGTTTGCACGGGAGCCAAAATGCTGATGTTGCTGCTGGCTACGAGACACTGATCCATAAACGCCTTTCCGTGGAGATCGTGCTTTAACGACTTGGGGTTTGTGTATAGCATCCAAAACTGACGGAGCGACGTAAGTGAAACCCTGAAATTCAAACACCTTAGACTACAGTTTTCAGTGCCAAGGAAAAAATTCTTACTTGAAAAACCAAATTTGCGCTCTCGCTAAGTGAGGTATCGTCTGGGGAGTCTATGGGAGTCTGTTTGGTGAACCGAGAATCGAATTGGGATACGTCATCTTCGGAAGACAAGGCTGGCTTGAATGGAGGCTCAAGTCGCCTACTGGCCACTTCGCTCCAGCTCATTTGCTTAAAAAATAAGTGGTCTCGGATCATCTCACCGTCGGAAGGCGCACTCCCTAGCCGTTGTGAAACTTGACGCTAGATTAAAACAAATTTTGTCAAGATTATTACCAACTGTTCTGAGAAATTTAATAAATGTACCTTCAGAAGTTTCCTAATAAGATCTCTGGCATCTGGGGTGAGGTAAGGAGGCAAATTAAGCTTCCCTTTTAAGATTTTTTCGATAGTCTTTTTCCTGTTCTCAGCTGTGAAGGGAGGCTATACAAAATCGAATTATAAAGTGTACAATTATGGTCGCATAATGTGTACCGCTCCTGTCAGCATATCATACATTAAGGCACCCAATGACCACCAATCAACAGCCTTTCCATGGCCGCTACGAGTCAAGATTTCTGGCGCCCTATTGACGAGAAAATTAGAAAGGAAAGAAAGGCAGAATTTATAGAAATACTGAGAGACTTACATGTACTCAATCGTTCCGCAAAATGTGTGTGTTACAGAGCCTTCTTGGATGGATTCTTTGCACAAACCAAAATCCGTCAATTTAACATGACCATGTGAATCCAACAAAATATTCTCTGGCTTCAAATCTCGGTAAATAATTCCTAATTGATGAAGGTGTTCCAATGCCAGGATGATTTCGGCTAAATAAAAACTTTATCGGGACAGTATGGATATTCTTCATTAGATGCAACTTTATGACAGTAACGAAATACCTGGCAGTGTCTTCCATAAATATGCCTTCTCTTTCTAGGTGCATAAATAATTCACCCCCACTTAAATATTCCAAGATTAAATACAACTTGCCACCAGTTTGGAAAGCATAGATTAAGTCCACAATAAAAGGATGCTAGGACACATTCTTTAAAGTAAAAATTATGTTCGAAAGGTTTAGTCTTTACATACCTTGACAGCTTCTAATATGTTTCGTTCCGCTTTGGTGTGTGCGGTGTCTTTCTGATTTCTAACAATAGTGGCTTTCTTAAGAACTTTCATTGCAAAAATGTGACCAGCATCCTTCCCCGTCAACTTCCGGACCTAGCATATAAGGAAATAAAGGGGAAGAATAATAGAAGATAGAACAAAAAGATCAGAATACCTGAAAGACTTTTCCATAGCCTCCTCTTCCAAGTACCCTTCGCAGTTCGAAGTCTTGAGGGCCAGTCTTCTCTTGACCTGGATTCACTGTGGTCTCCGACAATTGCACTGCTTCGATATCCGGTGAACTATAATTAGATATGATATGCGGTTAGGGATTATTTAGTTCTGATTAAGCTTACTTTAGAAAAACAAGAGGAAACGGCGCTATTTGGTCTGTAAACTGATCCTGAGAAGAAGAGAGAGATTTAGGACATTTTAGGGACAGCTATGAGTAAGGCTTAAATTACCTCAATCTGAATTGCGTCGTCGTCAGATTCGTCAGGATCTATTTCAAAGCCATTGTTTCCTCCATGATCGTCGTGCAATTCAATGTCAAAAACTCCAGCCATAGCGAGGATGCCTATACAGGCAGCAGCGCCTCGATATCAGCGTATCAAAAGCACAAAACCCAATTTACGAAAAAAGGTTTTATAGAATTTGTGCTTCGAAACCTTCTTTGTGTGTTCGCGAGGGATAATTCACCTGTGGATGTTCCATATATTATATATTGTATACTTATTTGTTTCTCAGGTAAAGTTAAGGCAACAATAATAAAAAAAACGCCTTTCACTTGCAAAAACCAGACAATTAGTACATTTCTGGTTCTCTAAATAAAAATACTTACTTTACTAACGCCTTGTAGGCTTCTTACGTAATTAGAAACAACCACGTAAATCGATTAAACCAGCAAGAAAACGGTCAGAAAGAACTGCAACTATCGGTAAATAGTCAGGCCTTTAACCGTATGGCGAAATTGAGAAGCACGAAACCACGTTTGTCGAGCTGTTCGCGTTTCGTACAATGTTTGGACCTTTGGCGTAGTTATCGATAAAGGACCTTCGCAATATCAATTCCTGCGTGAGGATTGCGTGATAATCCACAAAAATAATTCTTAAATGTGACCTAAGGAAAAAAAACTATTCTGCTTGAAGGCCCATTCTTGGTGTCAGGATAAGAGGATAATAATACATTCCATATCCATAAATCGCAAATAGATTGTTACGTATTTTTTGTAAGCAGTGGATCTTTTACGCGATACCGCGGCAGTCTAATTGCTCTATAATGGCAAACGCATCTGACAACCCTTGGATGGAACGATTGGATACAGTATTGTCGATTTTCTCTCCCTCTCGCAAAACCAAGTAGGTTTAGCTTAAATTGATTATTTTTAGCCATTTTTGCCTTACCTTGTAAGACATGTAATATCTTGTTAATGTAGGAATCTTCCGGATCCTGATCAAAGCGTGGAGTCTGGTACAGATATTAAAAGGAGTGCTCTTCAACAAGAAACACAACCCTTGTCTAAAGAGATGTTTGATGAACGTGTTACCACCTTTTCTCCCTTGACTTGGGCTGCGCGACCGGCAAATCCCCTGGAGTGCGCTCGCTACGGCTGGAAAAATACTGATTTGAACATCTTAAAGTGTGTTACCTGCTCTGCCGTATTGTGCGGTGAAACTAAATGCGCAAGCAGTCTAAGCACACGTAAAAGTTGTTTTACTATGAAAAAAAAACTATCGACCATTATCTCTGGATTTCCTCACAGGCGTTGAATTCTCCAAAAAATTCAGAAACCGACTAGAGCAGGCTCACCAGGACTTTTGTTCTTGGCCAACGAGCCCTAGTCCCGAGAGCTTTCTGCATTTACCTGCGAAATCGACCAATGTCCTTTTGGACGACTTGAGAGATATTGTGACACCACTACTAGCTTTAAACCACTCCCTGCCAAGTTTAGACTCCTCGTTCACGGTAAAGCACCTTGCAGAAATGCATACTTTAATTTTTTACGTATTTTTAGCTCGACGATGATGTCGTAACTTGGTTATTAGAAGCATTAAATTTATCCATACGTGACGAAAGCAAAGTGGCTATGACAATAGCGCTATTGGGCTGGCGTTCAGCTGGGAAGTCATTGACATGCGTTGAGTGCAAAAGAACCCTTGGTTTGTGCCATTACCTGTCTAACGAAGCTCCGACTAAGGATGCAAATTCCGACGAACCAGCTCCTCCTAAGCAGATGAAACGAGACAAAAAGCTATTCTCTCCTGAAGTTGAGCATCATTCCTGGTGTCCATGGGTCGATCCCGAAAGAGGCTGGAAAGTTTATTTCAGCCAATTAAATGCTTACAAGCAGACCAGTCATTCGCCAAACTATATGGTGTCTTCCCCGAAATACGTAAGATTCGAATTTAAATAGTGAAACTTTAACTTGACGGCTTTTTTTAGGCTTCCATGAGAGCCGGACTCAATAGTATCCGAAAGTTATTGGATAATGTTCATGACACTGATGAATCATAAAAATTTGGAGTTAATAAATGTATTCCCTTTCCTAATTTAATATTATAACCCATACGTGGTTAGTTATTCCCTCATCACAGTCGAATTGAAAATTAGTTGTAATACGACGTATATGCCTTCTAGAAAACGTAAGAAATCTTACGAGGAGGTTATAGCCGCTGCCTGGACGCGCGTGTTCAATGGAATGCCGCGTTTTGGTACGTATGGAATTGTACGATGTACCATCCTAAAAAGTTCAATTTAACAACAATAGGTGTATGGAAAAGAAACTTACTTGATGCAGTCAATAATGGGACACACCGACAAGCAAAGGGTGCAACCAGTGCAGTCCTCATTCACTTTGGGTAAATGAGTTACCGGGTCAAAATAAATGGCTTGGTAGCCAGAATCGTTGCAGGTCATATAGCATTTGCCACAGTTTATACACATCTCCTAAGAATTCGCTCTCTGAATGGCTAGGTTGGCTAACATTAAAGTGTGCTTTTACCTCGTCAATAAGAGCTACAACTTGTTCCAGACTGTCAAGGTCAGCATAAGATCCCACAGACGCTACAGCCCTCGCAATAACTTCTTTCACCGCTGGCACAGGACGCGTTGGTACATTGGGCGGGCGTTGAGGGCTCGGAATATGTTTGAGATCCAACAAAACTGCTGTCTTTTTTGCCTCGGCCACACGGGCTTCTCTTTCTGCTAAGAAAGGGCCAAAGCTGGGAAGGTGCTGAAAGAAAAGGCACGTTCAAAATTTCCAAAACAAAAACAAACGCTGAACTCTTACTTGATCGAGTACAGACTGCAAGTTGGGTACAGGCTTTCCCTTTTGATGACGTTCTGTTGGCGGGGACTGACCGTCCCAGTCTTTCAAAGATTCGAGCGAGCGCAAGTATAGCAGAGCTTTTAGCCCAGTGATGTAATCATCAATTACCGTAAAGTCCTGATTCTGAACGGCACTGCAAACCTGCAATAAAAAAATATGATTCGTCAAAGTTATTGCTCTCTTATAAAAGCGAAGGGAGGGGGGGGAGGATACCCAAGAAAAAAAATTACCTGGAGAACGCTAGATCCTGCTTGTAAGAATTGGAGACCCGCTTCGGCTGAATCGATGCCTCCCGTAGCCAAAATTGGAAAGCCCGGTAAATTCCTGGCAATTACGGAAACAGCTTTAAGCGCGATGGGGCGGATTGCATTACCCGAAACCCCGCCATAAGTAGTCCGCTTCTCTTTCCCGACCGACGGCCATGCAGAGCCATTCGCTCGAATCCCCATTAAACCTGATACGGTATTCGTAGCGGTCACGCCGTCAGCTCCACCTACAAGAAACTCAGACAAATTGACGTGAATCGAAACTTGGAAGGAATAATACCTTCCTGGGCGGCCCGAGCAATATCTACCACGTTGGTAACATTCGGGGTTAACTTAGCGAAAAATGGGATCGTCACTGCTGCTCGCACCCAGCGGCATATATTACGAACAAGCTCGCTGTCCTGAAAATTGTTGTATACATTTGGATATTAAAAAATGGAACAGAATTGAACGCTTACTTGACCACAAGCTAAACCCATGCCTCTTTCACCCATGCCGTGAGGGCACGACAAATTCAACTCCAAAGCATCTGATCCGGCATTTTCAGCCATCTTTGCCAAAATGGTCCAGTCTTCCTCATTATAGCCGCACATAATACTGGCTATCAAAATCTATACAATAAGATGAGAAATGAATAACGTAAAACAGGAAAACTGGATGAAATAAGTTACGTTCTTGGGGAAATCCTTCTTTAATTCTGTGACCGACTGGCACCAATACGCAGCTGTTTTTTCGGAGATTAATTCGATGTTCAAGAAGGATCCTTGACCGGGGCCATAGACGTGTCCAGAAGTTGTACCTCGTACAATGCGAGGTGACACATTTGTCACAATATCCTGCACAATAATCACCAGTAATTAATATTAAAAATAAAAAAAGATTTTTAAGCTTTACCTTATCAAGAGAGAAAGTTTTCGTTAAGGCGAAGCCCCATCCTGCTTCAAAAGATCTTCGAATCATAGGCGAAGAAGTAGTCGGTGGAGCGGAGGCTAGACCAAAAGGATTTGGAAACCTTAAGCCACATATTTCAACGGACAAATCTACTAGGTCTATCGGAGTGTAAAACTTGGGCAACGCTGGTTCCAAGGGAATTAGCATATTATGGGACGACTGCGGTAAACTCAAACTCATAAAAAATGTTCGAAATGCAGAAAGCTAGTTTACCTGCAAGTACTTGTGAATGCTCCAAGCAGCCGTTTTACCATCGTTCACAGATTCAACAGTAGTCTCCGATATTCCGGCAATATCACCACCACAGAATACCCACGGTTCACTACTTTGCATAGTAGTCTTGTCAACTTCCGGTAAACCCCATCGGTTAGTCTTAATTGGTTCTAAAGCCTTCTTAACTAAAAAGGGCGAAAGCAGATATAATCACTTCACAACTTTCGAAAAACATTAATGAAATTACCGTCTTCCTCAAAAAGTCCGGAGCCAAAGGCCGTGATAACGAAGTCAGCTTTAATACGGAAAGTTTGTTCTTCATCTTCAATCCATTCTCCATCATCTGTTTGTTCCGTGCGAACAAAAACTAAGCCTGCAATTCGGCCATTCTTCAAAACAACTTCTCGTGGAGACAGAAAAGGTATAAACTCGCATCTTTCTTCCCTGGCCAACTCCATCTATTTTTGTACATACATATATATTTAAAAGAAATAAGAATGCTCGCTACGAATTCAAAATTACTTCTTCGGGAACGGCCCGAATGTTGGTAAATCCTTTACGGAAAATAACCGAAACTCGACGAGCTCCGCATCGCAACGATGACGTTGCACAATCAAAAGCTGTATCACCCGAACCCAATACAACAACATGGCCATGCAACTGAGGCAAAGTAGATTTGCAAGCACACATTCCTGCCAAAGACCGGAAAAAGATAAATAAAATGTTAGAAAAATGGAAATTCGGGATTTCACTTTCGTACCTGCTTTGGAGGCTTTGGTAACTTGCGGTAAGAAGTCCTTTGAGGTGTAAAATCCCATTTCTTCCGTTAAATTGTCGAAAACGGGAACACGTTTAGGGTGTGGCAAGCCAATGCCAAGAAAAACGGCCTTATAACCGATGGTTTTTAATCCCTAGAAAAATAGTAGGAAATTAGCTTTTCACTTTAATGTGGACCTTAACTAACCGAAATCGTAATATCTTGAAGACCCAATGCTCTGCCCGTCTCAATCTTAACGCCCAGATCCTTCATGAGCTGCAGTTCAAAGTCCACGACGCTGTAAGGTAAGCGAAACTGAGGTATTTCCGACGAACTAAAGGAATAATTCATTTTAATAGAGCAAATAAGAATGGACCAACAAGTTATTTTTTTATGTATACCTAAGTCCTCCGACGTAGTCTTGCTTTTCAAATATGGTTATGTCCGAATAACCCAATCTAGCCAAAAACGTAGCGCAAGAAATAGAGGCAGGCCCGCAACCCAATAGTGCAATTTTACAAGAAAAACTCTCCGGTAAATGCTCAGGCACGCTAGGCGGACAAATTTGAGGGATTTTCATCATTTTAAAAATCTGGATAGTAATAAACATAATAACTCGTAAAAAACTGACCACGTTTCATATATGTTAATTAACCTCGGTGGCAAACTGCTGTAGACCGCCAATATTAATAGGCCCTTCTTCCGTGGCGTACAGATTGCAACCCCCTACACACAAGTCGCTAGTAGGGCACACCATCCCGCAGGTTAAGCCAAGTGGGTTGTCGGAAAATATAGCCTTGGCTGCTCCGTAGTAATTCTAAAAAAATTGTGATAACTCCGCTCAAAGTAGCAGCCCTGCGAGATTTACCTTCGTTGCAATGCTTCCAATGAAGCTCTTGATATCCAACTGCGTCGGACACGACTTTTGACAGGGTGCGTCCGCGCATTTTAGACAACGCGCTGATTCTCGCAATGCTGAACGTTCACTTAGCGTCGTGTGTTTTATGTCCTCGAAGTTTTTTAGCAAATCAGGTCCGCAGGTCTGTCAAAAGTAATGCATACATCTTTCAGCACACAAACGTCAGCAACTTACCTGACACTTTTGCTCAACGTTTCGTTTCCAGTGTTTCTTTGCGCGCTTCGTCACAATCGAAGGTACAACACTAGCGTGTGGTTTTATCCTTGGGTTCAGTGCCAAAATGTTCTAATAATAGTCACAAGGTTACAATTTTAAGGGATTATTTTTCTCGCAATGACTTTTCGCTTACCTCGATATCTGCCACGTCTTTACTTAAAGCTTTCGCCATTTTTTGGTAAACGACCCACCACAAGTCAATGTGAACAACGCACTACACTTGCGGACAGACTGAACACGTATTTTGGGATGGGAACTGGGACAGGACTGAACGATTATACGGACACTCGAAGCCTTTCTATTTAAGATGCAGGACTGCTGCACTTGCTTACGTATCCAATAAAAAAAAAGACTTCAGTTCACCGTCCCTTTTAGAGAACTGTCCTTGAACCCGACGTTCCGGTTACCGAAACGACGCACAACATTCGAAAATTAAAAAGCAGCAAGTGTGCCCTGGGTTGAAAACGAGAACGTAAATATATCACCTTCGAATTTTAATCATGGGTAATCTTAATCTTGCCTTAGTTCAGGTAGAACCTATACAGAAAAGATCCGTTTGTAAGCAGATTACAAACTAAGACGCACTCCTGCATATTCATATCAACCTTGGCCTAATAAGAAATAAGTACACAATTTGAGTTATTTTCTTTTATTCGAAAATGATTTTTTGTTCTGGTCATTCTTTTCTTATAAACGACATATTCTTCTGGGTTATTGTAACATTTATAAACGAAATAAGTCAAAGAAGCAACACAATTAAACGCCCATCAGTCCCAAGACTCTTCAGCCTCAACAGTCGACAGTGGAGCTGCACTGGCCCCTCTATTGTCTCCCCAACCCGAATCCCCTCCAACATCTTCACGGCCCCGTCCACCACGGCCGCCACCACGTGGCTAAAAGAATGCAAAAAGATTTGTTAGCAACGTTTACTAGCCAAGAAACGAAACAAGAACATATGTTTTCTTACGTGCCGAGGCTTTGAACAGACAGCACGAGATTTTTTTTTAATTATATGAAAATCCAAAATCAAAATAAGTTTACTGACCCGTCGAACATCACGCGAGAAAGATCGACCACCAGCAGAAAATCCGCTTTCAGCCGCACTTTGGATAAAATCTGGGACGTCTTGCTGTGCCTGAAGGAGAAACAAAGTAACGACAAAAAATCAGTACACTGCCAGAGTACATTTTCATTGAACGTAAGAATGACGGCAAGCCTTCAGTTCATTGAAGGCGACCTGGGAAATAACGGGTTTGAATTTAAAAAACTTATTTTTATTTATACTTTTTACTTATACTATAGGCTTACTAATTTTTCTATGAAGTAACGTCAATTAAAACCCAAAATCTCAAGCTTTCCCTGCCCATAAGATAATCACCCCACCAAAATCGTGAACGTGACGCAATTTGCCGCAACGTTGCAAAATACAAGTATTAATATTGCGATCGATTTTTTAACACAGCAAAGTGAACTCCTACCAATGATAAAAAACGAATCACAAGAACTTACCCCAGCTAAGATCTGAACTAGTGGCGCAGCAAGACTGGAATCCTTGTCTGGATCATAGAAGGACATCGCATTACCAGTATTGCCAACTCGCCCAGTTCGTCCAATACGGTGCACATATTCATCAATGCTTTGGGGCAAATCATAGTTAATGACGTGCTCTACACCCTTAATGTCTACATAAACACAAGCATGAGTCCCCCCACGTAAAAAGTAAACAGAAGTTGTTTTTACCCAAACCACGGGCTGCTACAGCCGTAGCGACTAGGATTGTGCGTTTTCCAGATTTAAAGTCCCTAAGAGCTTCTTCACGTTGACTCTGAAGCCGATCACCATGGATTGAAGTAGTTGGAAAGCCAGTTTCTGCCAAGTAGGCAGCAATAAAATCGGCAGTCACTTTGGACTCCACAAAAACTAACGTTCGCTGATTACCTAGAAAACGCGCGTTATAAAAAAGCTGCTGATTTTGCACATGCAATCCTATTTACCGATATCTGTCAGGCACGAAACCAGTTTTTCTTTTTTCGCGTACTGGGAAACGCACTCGAACGCCTGACGAACGTCGCTTGAGGCGCAACCGATCACGCCGACCGAAACGAATAAATATTCATTTAGGAACTCGGCTGCCAAGTGTTGAATCTCGTCAGCGAAAGTAGCAGAAAATAACAGCGTTTGGCGCAACTTCTTTATGGGCATGGTGGGATGATCGACAAATGCCTTAATATCAGGCATAAAGCCCATATCAAGCATTCGATCGGCTTCATCGAGCACGAAGAACTTGAGGTTGGAGAAATTGATAAAACCGTTGTCCATATAGTCCTTTAATCGGCCAGTCGTGGCTACAAGAATATTGCATCCACGCTAAATAGAAAACCATCAAAATTATTCTGTCAAAAGGTCCACTACGAATAAATTACCGTAATTTGTTCTTGCTGAGCACGACGTTGGGCTCCACCATAGGCAATGCAAACGCCGAGAACTGATCCATACGCAAACTTGTTAGCTTCTGAGCGGATTTGAATTGCTAGCTCCCTGGTAGGAGCCACGATCACAGCCTGAGGGGACTGAACAGCTCCAGATTCTTTGGACACACCATCAGCCAATAAGTTATGGATAATGGGCAAAAGGAATGCAGCCTACAAAAGACATAAGACGACATTTAATTTTAAGGATAATTATGACGAGAAAAAGACAGCATATCGGAAGATGTACGGCCGGTTATGTGCAACAACAATAAATGCCACAACACTGACGTATGAAAAATATCGTTTCCTTCCGAATAATCACCAATCCCGAACGCAAGTTTGGGGTTGTTCATGCAGAGGCGAAAACTGCCGTTCCTCTCAGTAGTGTTAAGATTTATTTCAAACCGAGAAGATAATTTACAACAAAGTTAACGCTATGGTGTTTTCAGTTAATTCGATTTGTCGGTTTTTGAAAGTTAAGGTTCGAATTCGCTCACGTTTAGTTTGTAAGAAGCCTTTAATCCTTCGACTCGGCCATTTAAAACAAATATTAAGGCTCTCGTATACCTTAACTCGGCATAGGCGGTTACCATGGGGAATTTCGGAACACTTTGAAAAAACCAGTGCATTTCATTAAAAATTTCTTTGACAAGACTCTTGAGCTTGTTAACAGGTAGTACACAATCAATGTAAACATTTTTTTCCAATGAATAATAAATTAACAATATGCAAATGGCGTTTGCAACTAGGAGAAATTTCGGTTAAGTACCAGCTATATTAACAAAAAAAAAAACTTCTATTTAAATAATTTTCAAATCTGACAAGTCGTTTTCGAGAAATCTTGTTCCAAAAGTTTAAACGACTTGATTTAGGATATTGTGCTGCTACAGCAAACTGTGGTGACAACTGACAAGTCGTACTTTTTCAGAATCAAAACAAGCGTAGGACTTTACCGGCAATTAGCTATCTTTTGCATTTTCTTATGCAAGGCTTTCGCAAAACACCAGCAAACGCCAGTTCCACCTGTGACTGTTTACAATCAATAAGCTAAAGTATACATACGGGAACTTAAAAGAGAATTTTAGGAAAATCGGCTACACGGTTTTCGAGTAATTACCAACATAAATATTTGCGTAAGATATTAACGTTCACGTAAAATATCCAAAAAACTAGCCCCTTCTGTAGACACTTATAAAGACTTGCTACCGTACGGAGCCTTAAACGAAGCAGAAAAAAATAACAATAAATAGAAATAATACAATATTTATATTAATATTAGATTATACAATTTTATATTAATAAAAATATAAATAAAGAATAAAAATAAAGACTCTGAACTTACTGTTTTGCCAGAGCCGGTCTGCGCACAAGCCATCAAATCACGCTTTGCCATGACAATAGGAATAGCAGCTTTCTGAATCGGAGTAGGTGTGGTATATCCAGCCCTCAGGACATTTTTCAAAATAAGATCCCGAAGCCCAGCTTCTTCAAAACGGGATATGTGCGCAGGAGGATTATTGCCAGACACCTACACAAAAACAATAAAAATAAAACATTAGTACTTTTATGCAATACGTAAAAGTGCTGAGTTTGCGAAGGATGGTAACTTACCTTGGCAGTCAGATCCTGAAAACGACTGAAGTTAATACCGGTCGATATGCCAGTATTGAACAACTCATCAGCATTTTCAGAGATGTCCACAGGAATGTAAACTTCACGAGGTTTCCCATCAGGGCCAGCCTTAGGTGGTTCCGAGCATTCCTTTGACACATGGCCTTCCTGACCACAATTGAAACACCCTAAACAAAGTAAATAATTGGGGATAAGAAGAATACTTAGCCATACAAGTAGAAACACAACTAATTAAGAAAAGGACAAGAAAATAGACATTATTGATACCTCTTGGCTTGTCTCCGCCATCGCCCCCAGCATCTGGACATTCTCGTGACATATGCCCTTCATTGCCACACTAGATTTTAAAAAAAAAAGTTAGAAATCGAAGGATATTTCATATTATAGCATACTTTATAGCAGGCTCTGCTTCCCCCACCTCCACGGCCACCTGTCCCAGGGTTGGTACATTCCCGACTTTGATGGCCTTCTTCGCCACACTATATAGAAGACATTTAGCATACCCCTAACAAAACAGAATAACATTGGGTGCACATTACATTGAAACAAGCTCTGGATCTTCCGCTTCCGCCACCGTCACCACCCGTCGGACACTCACGGCCCATATGACCTTCTTGGCCACACTAAAAGAGCCTGAGTTAACGCAATGATTTTAGCAAAATTAATACGCATTACTTTAAAACAACCTCGGCCGCGGCCACCACCTCCAGTAGGACAGTCTCTGCCCATATGGCCGTCCTCCCCACACTTGAAATTTAAATGTAAGAATGAAGCCTGAATGTCTAGGCAAATTAGAGTAGCGTACTTTGAAACACCCCCTAGAATTGGTTCGCGGCTGCTCATAATTGCTAGAATTGGTTCGCGGCTGCTCATAATTGCTAGAATTGGTTCGCGGCTGCTCATAATTGCCAGTATCGGTACTGCTACCCCACGGATCTGATGAAAAATCACTAGCTCCATTACCATTCAAGCTCAGATTGGCTGTAGTTGTCGCGATATCTTCTTCTCCAAAAGATTTCATGAATCCCCTGCCACGTCCACGGGATGTTGGTTTCGCGCTCACATTGGCTGTAGGAGTGCCCCACTCGGATATGTCGCACATTTCACTGTGACTGGTACCTATGAAATAAAAAGGGTCTCCAAATTACCATTTCGGTAGTTTAATATTTACCTTCTAAACGCTTATCTTCATTTAAACCAATATTAGCATAGTAGTTACAAGCTGAGGAGTGCAGAAATATAACCTTTATTGCTAAATTTTTAACCAAAAGACGGAAGCAGTATTCAACCCCAAATCTTTAAGGTTTCCTGTATACCTTAGCTCGGTAAAGGCGGTTAGCTGGGGTATTTCGGAACAACTTTTTGAGAAAGCCGGTGCATTTAATAAAAAAATATTTGACATTCGTCTTGAGCTTGCTAACAGGTAGTGCACAACTAATGGAAATCTTTTTCCAATGTGTAATAAATTAGCAATACGCGAGAAATCTTGTTCCGAAAGTTTTACATCCTGATTTGGGACAATGTGCCGCTAAAGCGACCTGCGTGTGACAAATTGTACTATCAGAAGCAAAACAAGCGCATAAACTTTGCCGGCAATGAGCTCCCTGTTTCTTTTCTCACTTTCTTAAGCAGCGGTTTTGCAAACAATAACAAACCTCAGTGCCTATCTGCGACCCTTTCCCTTTGCTCGTTACTATACTATATATATGTAAAATAGATGGGAATACTCGGTACCTGATAAATCTTCCTAATTTTTATGAAAGTTTTTTAATAAACAATTTTATGAAAGGAGAAAAATACCCAAGGACAATTATCATATTGAAAAAATGCCGCAAAGGTTTCAATTACCTTTTTTGGGGGGCAAAATAGCATTTGAATGTAGTCCCTAACGCAGCTAATCACTGAAGTCGTGAATTTTCTTTTTGCTTGTACGTTAAGTAATTACCCATTGACTGTGATCTATTATCTTTAAGTCTTTAAAGAGAATCTGACATCCAAAGGAGCTGTCGTCCGGTAAATGTTCTCATTACTATAAAATAGTAAAGGCCATTCTATCACATCGTGATTCCATATACAGAGTAAACCTTGTACTGAAAAATACTCATCTGAAATATAATTTTTAACCTTGGAAAAATGAACGAATTAAAAATGCATTTCAGCAGGCAAAAACTCCCGAGCTATTTCTACGTAAGGATAAAGGTCCAACAGGACACTAAGTCCAGAATATGGTTTCTAGCGACATGTTTGACTTAGTAACACGGCGACGTGAAGAGCTTCCACTACCCGAAAGAACAAGTCAACAAAACCTTCTCTAGTTTCTAGCCCCAAGCCGAACTCGCCCACAACTTCCAAAGGATAGAACGAGAAACAAACCCAACACAAGAAAACCCTGGTCTACGTCTAACCCTTGGGATTCAAAAGTTACCCGTTGATACAAAGGATATGCGCGAATTGTACTCCGCGTTCAATACACCATTGCGAATAATTGGACGCAAACTGCCATTGACTTGATACTAGAATCCACCCCTCTTACGAATCTCTACTGGAAACTAGTAACTAATTTTATATCGTTGACCGTACGACAATGAAATGAAAGGTTTAAAATAAGTATAACCTTTCGTAGTAGCCATAAGAACATGAAACGTTGACAACAGGACAATACAAACTAATGGAAGTTGAAGGTCTGAAATGTTTTAGTCACTGAATTTACGGTGCAAATACAGTACATCATAGGCTTAAAAATAATCTACCGATTTAAGGCTAAGCAGTACAATAATACAACGGGAAAAGTAATAAGAAGGCACTGATAAATGTCTACGACTTAAAAAGTAATGAAAAAAGACAGCACGAGACAAGATAGAATTTAAAGAAAAAACTATCAATGTGTGTAGGTTTCTTACTTATAGAAGTAGAGAGCCAAAACGTCCGTACTGTACCACAACAAACAAAACACAAGAGCGCGGGCTCAAGGGTTTACTTTGGGAACAGGTGCTGAAGGAGAGCCAGACAGGATATAAACTGACGTTGCCTACGTTTTATTATTACGCTATTTATGTAGAATCCTGGAATACTGTCTTATATTTAAAATATACATGAAAATCTTAAATTACATGTTAATTTATTTTTACAATAAGGATGACAATACTTTTATATATTTGTTGGAAAGGCAATGCTTGAAAAGTGAGGGGGCCGTAAACGTCACGAGAGTGGTTGTCAAAAATAAACATACTCAAGAGTCCAAGTTTTCGAAACACTGTTTTTATTAAAAATTAAGTATTACAAATGGATGTAGAACCAAGTCTTGTATTTTGGTTGATTGTACTACTTTTGATTTTCTTTGCTACATTGGTTGCCCTCTTTGTCCATTCTGGCTTATTTACGCCGATTGAAGTCAGAGCAAGCAAACCCCCTTTTCCTGGGCCATTGCAAGCAGCATATAAATTTGCCCGTGGCCCCTACAAAAATGCTGGGCAACTATTCACGGAAGTTCACTCCATTATACCGGAACTAAAGACTTTCGGGATCTATTACGACGACCCTCATAAGGTACAGTATTTCTTATCTCTCCAAGATAAGAACTCAGTATACTTGCAGAACAATATTAAATTCGTCTGTGTTTTACCTTTGTGTGTAAATCTGTCTAATTTACCTTATCTTAATGTTTATGTATGAGAGTAATCTTAATTTTTATGCCTCTAGGTAAATCCATCTGATTTACGTTACTGTGTGGGAGTAATCCTTAGCGACGATGGATCGGCACCCAAACCAGAGCATTTGAGAGCTTTGGAAGAACACGATTACAAACAGGTGTCCTTTCCTGCGGTTGAGCATTGTGTGCTAACCACGTTTCCTTACAAAAGCACGATCTCCATAATTATAGCTGTAGCTAGGGTTTACCCGAAACTGGGCGACTACATTGAGGTAGTACTTGAGCTTTGTTAACACTATAAAAAAAATTTATATATTATTATTTTGCAGCAACATAAGCTATGCGCCCACCCAATGATTGAAGTTTATGATAATGGCGAAATCATATTCATGGCTCCTCTTTCCCGACAGGACGAGTTTTACGTTGCAGAAACGCAGGAAGAAGTATTGAGCGATGAAGTTTTGGAATCGCATGACGAAACTGTGCATAGTAAGTATTACTTGTCTTTTGAGAACGGAGGTAGATGGTATGATTTGTCTTGATCAGATACGGACACAGAATCTGTGAATGAGAATGTACGCGAAGAAGTTGCTGAAAATGTGGAAAGCGGATCTCCTTCTGTTGCTCGTGTCGAAGTTCAACCTGCAGCTCACGCCGTTAACGGGGCTACCGAAGGCGATGAAGAGGAAGAGAGTTCCGTGTCCTCTTTCGAAGAAGTTAACAGGGACGACTCACCTGAAATCCATTAAATAAAACAGTGCTCGCAGACCTTATAATCCCATGATTTCTTTAAGGATATGGTACGGCTATGTATAAGGAGATCTTAGTTTGTAAGAAAACATGCGATAGCCTTTTTGTAATACGTTGGTCTTTTTCGCACTCGCCTGTGGTATATTTCCCTTTTCCTTAACAAAGCCTTGTCATTCCCTCGTTGGTGAAGCTTAATTTCATTAAGCTGTGATAGGTCACTTCCGAGTACGGGGTGCCGTACTTTTGTATCCTATGCTTAATACATTTTTCGTCAAAAACACAAGCAAAAAGTGCAGCAGCAATCCAAACGATCAGCAGTTGCAGTTTATTGTTAAAGAATGTACATAATTCAAAACATCTATAATGGTAGCTATCTCTTCCGGGGATCGTTTCGTTTCGCGCCTCCTCCCCCTCCCCCACCTCGGGGAACATTACGAAACGCTCCGGTAGGTCCATTATTAGCATTTGTTGCAGGAGGTGGTAACCAAGGCCCACCATTATTGACAAAACGGTTTCCATTTGGAGGTCGAGCATTGCTACCACTTGCCAGTTGAGCAGGATTTAGTGGAGGAGCTGTTGAAACAGGATTGTTCATGGCAGGACTAATCAATTGGTTAGGTAATTCAGGGTTGGGCTCACTCATGTTCGGTAACTCTGAGAAGACCAAACAGAATCTATAAAAAAAAAGCAAAAATTAATTGAAGAGAATAATTAGGATTGTGTTTTGTGATGGATTGCTTACTCTCCAAACTTTTGGATGTCACCGCCCTTCCCAGAATACAACGTAAGAGAGTTTTTCCACACAGAAGCGTATCCTTTTGTGATTCTGATTATATCACCAGGCTAGAAAAAAAGATAACAAATTTTCAAGAAAAACTTTTCAGAAAATTACCTGAAGTAATTGTCCCGGTTCATCCCAGATCGATGCGTTAACTGAACCCGTTTTATCCGCTACTTTGCAGGATCTTACTTCGTGTCCTTCTTTAGTCACATTAGGACGCCCTAACGCACCAAAAAACCTCTTTTATGACTTTTTTCGTATGACCTTCTTTGTAGTCTTTACTAGTAACAGAACCATACCTATTTCTAACACGATAACAATGAGATTCAAGTTTTTCATTCCCGGCTTTAATTCACGTATAGGTGTATATTCTATGCGGTTGTCTTGCATGATCGGCGTCAGCATCTAATATTCAAAAACCGTTTTGGGATTGATTTCAGTAATTTTGACCGTCCCACTTTCTTGTCGGTTCAATAACGTTGCAGTTGAAATCAGCGCCAAATGGACTGCTCTCGATGTTCATAGATGACTCTTCCTGTTTACTAAGTTAGAAAAGAAAAATTATTAGCGATAATTAATTGTGTGAAAAATAAGTAAACAAATTATTGAACTTACTTTAAACAGTATTTATCTACTTTATGGTATACATTCATGTAATAATCATCGATTAAAACGAAATGCTTCCCACACGTTCTTATCCTTGTCGAAAACTAAATTTTCAACATGGTTGCCATACTAGATGTTTCATTCACTTATGATAAATCCAATTATATAAATTTTGCAATTTATTATTACCGTCGGAGGAATATTAAAATATTGGATTCTTTAGCAAGCTATAGTAAAAGTTACAACTTTTAAAGTTTTTCCAGATTGTGGGCGGGGCGGCACAAAATAGCTTAATGGTGGATGTTTGTGTTTTGTTTTTGACATTTTCTATCGGAAGTTTTACATTTATTGTGTTTGACTGAGTTTGACTTCTCAAGATGAGTGAGAAGTATTCCCGAAATTTACTCAAAATTGCTGCTGCCCAGGTTTGCCAAACCATAGGTTGGCACGCCTCCCAGGCTTCAGCATTGGAGATTTTGCAGGATTTGTTGGAAAAATATATTCTAGAAATGGGACGGCTCACACATCGTTATTCGGAGCAGTGTAAGAATTTCTGCTTACTAGTAATTTTTTTTTATGTATTAATGTCTTCAAATACTGTCTATAGTTGGAAGAACGGATCCCAATTTGGACGACTTGGGTTTAGCGATGAAAGACATGGCTATCTCCGTCCCGGATTTGCAAGACTACTTTGCAAACGTGGAACCTGTTTCTTTGCAAGACATCGCTAGGTACCCTCTCCCGCGGGAACCCAATTTGAATTTCTTGAAACCCGGTAGTCAGGAGGTGTTGACGCGCCCAGTAAATGTCCATGAGCACTTGCCTCCCATGAATCCCCCCGAAGAAGAAACAGAAGTTAAGATGGAAACCGACACGGTTGAAGAGAATGGTCCCAATGCCTCAGAATCCTCATCTCCAACTTCTCGACCCGCTGCTCCTGTTTTTAAAAGACCAGCTGACCCATTAGATATTTCCAAAAAGTCCAAGCAGCCCGCGGAGCTTCTCGAAGAAGAAGAAGGACCCCCGCTACGTGAATTGACCAGCGTAATTATGACCACTTCAGGCTTCCTCTCTTCGTCATGTGAGGGAAAGTTACCAGAGCCTAAAATGCCTCCCGCATATTTCGAACCGGACATTGATATTCCTTCAGCTGCTGATGAACCTCGAACTGTGAAGAAATTGCCTATGAAAAAGATTATCGAAGGCGTTAAGAAGATAGATAAAGAGGAAGCCGTCAAGACGAAGAAGGAGTTAAAGAAAGAGGAAAGAGAACGAAAAAAGAAGAAGCTCATGGAAGATAGCACTCCAGCTAAAGGTGTAAAACCGCCTAAGCAAGTAAGAGAGCGCAAAGAACCAGCTGAAGTCAAACTCTTCTTGGAGCCCGACCGCATTAAGCTTAACATCTTCAAAAAAATCCCCAAAATAAAGGAAGAGAAAGAGCCTGAAAAGGAAGACGTTCTCATTGTCGAATCGAACATTCGAGAAGAAAAACTTCCTGAACGAGTAGCCCCTTTGCCGAGTACATCAAAACCAGCTCCTGTTGTAGAAGAAGTACGCCCAACGTCGCCACCAAGTACTCCCGTCACTCCTCGAGCTCAAACTCCAGTAGTTGCAACGGCACCGAAAAGGCACAAAAAAGAGCGTAAAGAAAAAGCGAAAATCAAACGTCCAAAGCGGCGCAGTCCAACCCCCGAATGCTCTATTGTTGAAGGAGGATTGCCGCAAGCGTCGGAAGATTCACCCAAGCCTCCCAAGCAATTTTTCCCGTTTGCTGCACCTTTTCCAGTGCCTCCTGCGCCTGGCTTGATACCCCCACCCATATTTCAGCGATTACCGTTTAACTTGTTAGGGGTATCGCCGATGGGACCCATGCTCCCCACCATGCCTAACCTGCCAATTCCGCCGAATATGTACATGGCCCAGCAACATCAGCAGCTTAAGCAAGATACGTCTCCGCCAAAGCCGCCTGTTCCGATGAAATCGCCGAATCAACAGCCTCATATGTCTTTACAGGTCCGAGACAGAAGCGCTACACCCCCATCGTTAGAAGATACACTTAACATGCGAGGAAAAGATAAGAAGGACAAGAAAGACAAAGAAAAGCGGAAAAAGGAGAAAAAGAAAGAGAAAGAAGACAAAAAACGGGAGAAGGAAGAGGCGGAAGAGAAAAAAGACAAAGCCAAGGAAAAGAAGGAAAAACGGAAAGAGAAAAAAGAAAAAGAGGTACAGTATTTGTTTGTTTTTTAAAATCATTTATAGATGTTACACGGTGTGTTCTAGCCGAGGGACGGAAGCGATGCTGCTGTTCCGAAGATTACTTTCAAATTTGGGCCGTCTTCGCCTTCTGCGTCACCCTCAGAAGCTCAAACAACACCAAAATTGTAACTTGAGACTTTCATCTCTGGAAAAATTTTTCTTAGTAATTGGTTATCATTTTTTGGACTTTGTAGGATTATCAAAACCAAGGAACCGCCTCGACCGGTATCAGCTGAACCGCATGGAAGAGCGCCTTCGCCTGAAATCGCTCGTTTTGCTGCTTTAATTACACGGCCGCCCAAACAACCTAAGTCGACTTCCCCCGCGAAAGGTGGTCCTAGCCCTGTTCCGCAATCGGGTAGGAGCAGTCCGTTAAAAGTTCCCAAAAAGGTGGATTCCTTATCGTTCGCCAAATCGCCAACGCCGTCGGCTGCAGGGCCGTCACCTTTACCCGTAAAAAAACATATTTGCTGTTTCCGGTTTGTCTTTCTTTTATCAGACGTCTTGTTTGCAGGTTGGCACTGGCAGCCCGATACCGCCCAAGAAGAAAGAGAAAGAACGTAGCAGAGACCGGACAAAGAACAAACATCCTCCCAAGCATCGTAAATCATCCGAATCAAGAGAACGTGAGAAAGGCAGCGCCAGTCCGGGTGCGGGAAAAGGCAAGAAGGGTGGAGATGTGGCTTTAATTACGGAAACTGTCGGCTCTTACTACGTAAGCTACGAGTTGTTATCATACCGCAAATCTTTCTTAATTCTGCTATTTTAGGATGAATTTGGGAATAAAGTTTGGATTTGCCCGTGCTGCGGTCGCCAGGACGATGGGACGCCCATGATTGGATGCGATGAATGTGACGATTGGTATCATTGGTCAGTTACAACTACAATAGCCAGTAGTGCTTAATTATTAACGACTGTTTGTGTAGGATTTGCGTTGGAATTCAAGTTCCGCCAGAAGAAAACGAAGATTGGTATTGTCAGCGTTGTATTGTCAAGAAACAAGGAACGGTGTCGGATAAAAAGAAAGGGAAAAAATCTAAGAAGTGAATGTGTAATCGTGTCTGATTTGGAAAGAATATTCATTTATATGTATTGCAGTAAAAAAAATTATAGGTGATGTAGTCGACGGTAGTCTACCTTTTCTAAGTTAACTAAGGGTCGTAGCTGTTCCGCAAAACTTTTCATTTCCTCTGCGACAGCTTCTTGGCCCGCAGGAGCTACCAAACTCAGTTCTACCAAGTAGGATGATGTCATGGGTTCTAAACTGTCGGCGGATTTTGTCTGACCCATCTACAAGCGGAACGTTATTTTAAATTAAACAATCGAAACTATAAAGCTTACTCTGAAGATCTTTGAGACCGTTACTTTCATCCTCCCTTTACGGAACATGATACCTTTCAAAACATACTCGAATTCTAGGCGACAGCCAAGCTCGGTAAGGAACTCAACAATGTTTGGGCTGCAAGCTACGTCTATACAACTTCTCAAGACAGTGGGCTGATTTTTGTCTCCTTAAGTTTCAATATAGACATTTAGAACGAAGTTGTGGGGTTATGTAGTAACCTAATTCTGGTGTTCCAATGTAGCGAAATTGCCATGGATACTCTGGATGATCCAACGCTCTTCTCACTCTCAGAAGCAACGGCTGTGGAGCAGCTCCTCCTTGACCAACGACAAATAAGTGTTTTCTTCGTTTATAGAATAAGAATAGTTTACTTATGCTGAAGCACATTTCATGATCATGAAATTTTTCATGATCCGTCTCGACATTGTCACAAAGACCCCTTAGTCTGTGGATCAAAACTTCTGCAGAATTATCAAGAATGCTTCCTTGCAACAAGTATTCTTGGTTGGGTATAATGTTGCTTCTTAAGGCCGAAGTCAAACTATCCATCGCAGAGCTTGCAGATTGTGCCATAATTAATACTCTGCTGTTCTACTTTTGAGTTTTGGAAAACCAAATTAGTATCAGTCCCGTTTTGTTATTGTTACTAGGTTTTCTCTTCAGGGTTTAAAAAGACGAGTTCCGGTAATACAACTTTTCTATTAGCAAACAATATAAAAACGAGTTAAGTATCTAAAAAATATTATGATACTTACTAGTTTTGTAAAGCAGCTTTTAAACAAGTTCTCGTCGTTAATACGTAAACTCATCTTCGGCGTTCGGCTTAGCATCGGCGGCCATAGCTTTAAATAGGCTCCGCCCCAGACAACAGGCGATACGTCAATCCATAAATTTGAAATGGCGTGGTTGATAATTTCGCTGTAGTTCACTATTTTGCTATTCCGCGATACATTTTTGTTGGGTGAACTAATTAATCAACGTATTTATAGTTTATCGTGTTAATCATTTTGGAAGTTGCTTTCTCCCTTTAACGTCATACGCCTGTCCTGCCGCTACTTATTTTTTCTTCTGAAAATTGGCGTCTCCATAATTTTCCTCTTCATCCGATATGTTTACATATGCTTATATTATGTCTGAGTCAGCTACAACAGGCTTATCTCATGCAGAACATTTCGCCACTGTTTGCTGTTTTCAGGTGGAAATATCAATTGGGGTTTGGCACTTACGCGTATAATAGCAGCAACTAGTGAACAGAATTGTTTAATCGGTTTTCCCGGTAGCTCCAAAAAGGGGGTTATCAGTTGTTAGCCTTCGCCGTTTTACGTAGGGGGCCGTCCATAAATGGCCCCACCCAGGGAGAGGGTGGGTGGGTTCAGTAAAAGATGACGTGAGATGACGAGGGGGTGGGAGGGGGTTGAGAAGAAAGTGACGCCATCCTGTAACTCTAAACTTAACTGGTGATTCTGTGCAAACCATATTTACGTAAGTGCCAAAGCGT
>RJJA01000103.1:41700-71193 GCA_003724045.1 Lepidurus arcticus
GGTGACGGTAGGTGACTGAGACGGGGGGTGGGTAAAAAATTCGCGATTTTTGGGTGGCGCCATTTATGGACGATCCCTAGGTTAATGGTAATAGCATGGTGAGTGATGAATTCCTGGGGTGCGGAAAAGAACTCGATGATGTCGATGGTGGGAACGCTTACATGTGTTCATGGTAAGCATTGCACTATCTAAAACAATTCTACGTGTTTTATTGGTCTATAACCAACCCTTGTTAAGAACTTATGTAGCAATGAGAATTCCCGTGCTTTTGTTACTATGGCCGACGTGAGTAGGGTGAGGGGTAGATTTACGTCGCAGGATACAACCTGGCATAACAAAAATGCGAGAATTTCCGCTGCACTTAACGTATCCGTATCTAGGGTTGTTTTCTCTTTTTGTTATTTTTACGCCACCCAAGATTTACTACACCATGGCGAATATGTGGGATAGAAATGCCAGAAGGAACGGAGATATATTTTGAAATATGAGAACTTCTTTAAACTCAGAGGTGTGTCAATATCCTCGCTCACCTGAGTCAACGGCTGTTGTAGACAGAACGTGTTGTTGCCCGATATTGGGTATAGGACTATCATCTCCTTAGCTCAAGTAAACTCGAGCTGGAGTGAGAGCATATTCCGTTTGGCCTAAGTACGCACGTAAAATGGCATGCTTGGTCACGGACGGTTTCTTTACCCCGTGATCTGGTCAAAATTCGGTAAACATTTTCGCGGAGGTCCATAAGACCGTGTTTAGGAGCCTTTCGTGTATTATTTCGGCTTAACTTCCTTGTTCGGCAAGAAAGAACGAAGAAAATCAAATGTAGCGTTACAGTCAAGTCTCTAGTCTAAAAAATATCCACCACATATCTTTGACTTGAAAATCTTGGCGTTTCTTTGCTAATGACCTTGCAAAGCACTAGTAAACCTACCCGTTCTGTGAAATCGGTGGATTGTGTTCGCCGTATTTTTTTTTAGTGAGGTGCTTGACTGCTATTTGGTTGTCGAAGCCATCTTTGAAATGGATAAGTCTTTGGGAAAAACTTGTTTTGAGTCCCTTTCCACGAAACCGAAAAATGTCTGCGAATGACGAATTAGCTAGATTAAACAACCAGCGTGAGCATTTGCTCTTTGCTGGCTTAAAAATTCAAGCTACATGCATATTTTGATATAGGACTTTTTATATTGGGGCCGATTATAGCGAACTATAATGTGGCCTTGGATTCTTTAAGAGTAGGGATGTTGCGTTTCTACCAAAAGAAACTATTGCTGGGAAGGTTTTGGGATTACAAAGAAAAAGGTTTGCATTGAAATGTAACTTTAGTTTGGAAAGTTCTCTTAGTAGCACTGCGCTTCATTGTTCAACCATTTGTAGTGAAAAAATATGCTGTAAATCTTGTTTAGTGTGGTCGGAACAGGGGCGGAGGGACTTATCTATTTTTTACATTCTGTAGAGGTAACATTTAGGGTTGGTAAATGTGCCCATCGTAATTTAATCATAGTATAAATAATGAACCTGTCAAAATTAAGTTTACATATCGGTTTATAAAGAGTAATTCCTACATTTTGAAGGGGGGAGACGCTTCTGTTCCAATTGTCAGTATTTTTAAGTTCAGAGTCTTTTTTTAGGGATATTAATGGAAAATTTTGTGACGATATATATATTTCACAATTAGAACTGAGCATGGGATATATCTCGGGTGTTTAATTACAAATTCTAGAGTTACATGAGAGTATCAATTCGAAGGTTTACTCTTCTAATGTCAATTATGGTTTTATTGCAATTATAGATGCTTTATTTGTATGAAGGACCCCAGGTACCATATTTTTTTGCACAGTGTTAGCAGAATTAATATATCACGAACAAGACGCTTGTATTTGACTTTATTAGTTCTCGAATGCTCATTATTTTAACAAATCACTTGATATAGCAGTCCGTATAGAATCCTACACCTCTTCGATACACAAAGCGCCATACGAGCCTTGTTTCATTACTTAAGCACCTGAGCGCCTTTCTCTCATTATTGGAAATGCGTCGTCTTCGCCGTGTCTTGTTCTCGGTGCACGTTAGAAAGCTCGGACGGACTAGGGCTGCACAGACAACTGGGACACAATCACTGAGACACAGTCATGGATGCTAGGAAATTAGGTAGTATAAGAACACGTACAAAATTTAGCATACGAGTGCAATATTAATCAAAGTAAGTGAACGCTTTCGGGCCCCCTCAAATGCCAGGCCTCCTATGTATAATTTAATTGTCGCCTTCCAGAGCGAATTCATAATCAGCTGCTTGTTTGTTTAAATGGTATATTTTGTTTGAACAACATATTCAGAATAGGTACTAATTAAGTAACTATTTTAATGTATTTTTTAGTCTCTCATGTTTAAAACCTGTGTGCTGGTGAACTCTTGTTTCAATTGTTTAAAGGGCATGCATGCAATCAAGTTTTAATTCTATCATGCTCTGCAATGTTTTAGATCAGTAGAATATTACAGTTATATCACGCTTAATTTGTTCCATAATAGTGCAATAAATTAATTAAATATACAACTTCAGAAAACAAAGTATTTTACCTGCAATTTAGGTGTAACGAAGCTAAAAACCAGTTTCCTATCTGGCGGTTTGCCGTTTGGACTAGCTTAGCGTGGTTATTTTGATTATTGTTAACATGCTTGCTTCGAGTCTGATGCTCTAACGTTTTTCGATTATTTCTATTTCCATTTCCGATGTTTGTTTCTGTTTTCAATATGCGAATGGTCAACTACTACAAATTTATCATTATAAAAAGACACTTAATTTACTTTAGTTTCACTCTGCTACGCTTGTTGATTGTCTGCAAATTTTGTTATGAAGATTTTCGTAAGTTCTGTACCAATACTTACCATATCAGCATGTATCTTCATTACTTCAAACACGTTCGTGTTTGGAGTAGGGTAGAGTTTTGCCTGCCCTCCAGGATGATATTTCACATAAATTCCGATTTATAACTGGCTTGGAACTTGGGAGATTCCGAGAAACACACATTTGGAATAAATCTCTTTTGAAGTAACTATCAATTATTCCAACCATGAATTCGTTACGTTTTTTTTTATATATAAAAAAAAAACTTTAAAGCAGAGAACCGAAGCCGGGTGTATTTCTTTCGTTCAGGCCTGACTTGCGCGACGGGTTGCGGGTACCGAAGATGTTGATAAAGTTGCCCTCCTAATATCGTTATCTCTAGTTTAGAATCTATTCAACGAAAGTTTAATAACTGAAAACTTTCACTGTTTGGTTCAGATGAGCAAGTTTTGCTAACGATATTATTGGATTGAGATGGTGTAGGATACGAAATATAGTGTACTCCTAGGACGGCAACATAGATCAATAATCGTCAACCCTGCTCTTAGGAATATATTTCCCCAGTATCAAAAAGCATTCCGCGAACAGAATATAGAACAATACAATAGGAATGGTATAGCCGCTTGTCATGACACTCAACTCGTGGTATTTGAGCCAAAACCAACGCTGCTGGAGCGGAATTCCCATTTTTAAATTTTTTATCTATATTTATTCTTTATTCTTTTTTATTTCTTGCATATAGTAAAGGATATATGTGTCACGGAACACGTTCTATTGTTTGGGACGCCAGTAGAAGAAAGAAGAGAGAATGGGTTTTTGCTTTCGCAGCTCACATCTTGTGCTTTTTAGGGCTTTTGCTTGCACAACATCTTCAAGCAACTGTGCCATGTCCAGGCCTTTTCAATATATAAACATCGAATGCCAGATATCCCTTGGCTTTGTAATAATCCCAGGATGGACAGTGTTGTCACGTGAGCGATTGCGGGTATTGTCTAACTAAACTTTTAATCTCTTCAAAGTTCGCTTGTTTTGTATATAGTCTCGTGTTTTGCAAGGATCCGTTTTCATAGTGTTGTGCTGCTTCGAGGTTGGCTTGTATTTTTCCCTCTGTGAGATCAGGGAAAAAATGAAGCAATACTACACGGCCATGTGGGGCCATCCTTCTTACTAGCTAGACTGGTGGGCCCATTCGTCCTGTGGGACAATCCGTCACTTGCGTGACAGGTGGGGGGACGGGGGCGAAAAGCGTTCACATGCGACACCTGGGACTAACTCCAAGGATTTTCGGCCTTCCTAGCAATTCCGTATCTAGAAGGATAGCTGAGGCAGGAAGGAGTCCAGATGCAAGCTCATGGGGATTGCCACTGTGGTCATCCTCTCGCCGTCACTCGTCTTAACGGTAGTAATTGATGCAAAAATCCTACCTCACAGCATACAAACTTTCCTCATGCTTTGAACAAATTAGTTGGCAGGTATGCAATTAGTATACCTGTATGCTGCCGGAAAGTTGCATTCTTGTCAAACAGCTTGTAACTTTGGTTGCTCTGCTTGTAAGTAATAAGGCGATGAAACTCAGCAGCTTGTACGATACAGTTAAGTTGAGAGGAGTATTTGTTTAGATTGTGTAGAGACGATCGTGCCTTTTGGGGTGAACTACTTTTCCATTTTCATGCGTCGGTTTAGAGGATTGCAGAGGGGAGGGGGGTTGGGTACGCAGCTAATACTCAAAATATTGATTTTATAGAGGGCACCAGGGATCTATTGTTATGCCGCCAGCCGGGGGAAGCATTTGACTGTCAATTAAAGGGTATTGAAAGGTTGGGTAAGATCTAAAGAGCTGGAGCAAATTCAATTTCAGGTACACAATAGCCGTGTTATCCTCTGCTTACTCATGACGTTATTGCACTGCTGCTTGAGATTTTTTTTTACCTAACGTAGATCGTGTACCATAGCGTTTTCCGTTTATTCCCCAAGCCTAGCTTTTTGGAAGACTAAAAAGGTTAAGAAATTCGATAGGCAAAGAGTAAAACTGTAAAAGAAGCACTGGTTTCCCATCGAACCTCTGTTGCCTATAGAACTTTTGCCAAATTACGCCTCTCGCGGCAAGAGTTGGCGAAATCCGCCATTTTGAGTACATTTAATTAGGTAAGCAAACGACAACACACTGTTTTCCATGAATATTGGTTTTGCTTACAGCTTTTACAAGTAGCTCAGGTAAATAAACAAGAAGACACAAAGCAAAACCAATATTCACGGAAAACAGTTTGTTGTTGTTTGCTTACCTTAACTTAAATGTACTCAAAATGGTGGATTTCGCCAACTCTTGCCGCGAGAGGCGTAATTTGGCAAACGCTCTATAAGGACGTTCACTACTTCCCTCACTTTACTGGAAGTTTAGTAAAAGCTCCTGTGCCAACTTCAAATTCGATCCTTTGCTTGCTTGTGCTCTTGATTGTCTGGATCGCGGAGCTTTTGCTATAGCGTTGCTCCCGAGTACAATATGTCCACTTTCCGGCAACTTAATTGAGCTTTGGAGTCGAGTATTCAAGTCTCTCTATGCCTCCCCCTTAATTGCATTGGGTGTTGACAGGCTTCGATTGTTGCCGTCTAATCAAGTTCAGCTACTTCAATCTTTCTTTACTTTCTTGAGGGGCGGGTGGGGTGGCGGGTGAGTTGGGGAACGGTTAATGTAGCAGCAGCAGCACGTATTTGTTGCTTTATTCAATCCCGAGCGTCACTATTTCTTGTCTAAGCTTTCGTTACCAACTAAAAGCTTCCACTCCCTGTCTACTTAATGAGTCTGTGAATTGAATTTTGCTCAATGATATAGCACGCAATTAGTTTACTATTTGTTGTCGCGTAGAATTAACCATACTAGAAGAAACTGTTTATTTTATCAAGATATACCCAGGCGTTGGCCGAGACGACTTTTTCTTAACAAGAACCTTACTTCTGGCTTGTATGGGAGATTTGCAAGCAACTGGTTGCAAATTGGTGAAAAGATGAGTTTGCAGATATGTATTCATTGCAGTAAAAGAAATTGCCCAGTTTTACAAACTTTCTAATAGCAAAAATGTTCAATCTAAATACAATTACAATCAAAGCATTTGGGACGATAGATGAAAATAGATCAAGTGAGCATTTGCTTTTTAATTTCAGCTATTTTGTGGCGGGAAAGAAATATTATGACGTTTGGGTAGATTGTTCAAAAAGTTTCTGCTATTTTGATGCATAATTGCTCCAGTGTATTTTTAATGATTAACAGTTTCTATTTTCTCAAGAAGACATCTCTTAGTGAGATATAATAAGACACTGGGAAAAATCTCCCCTAAAGATTAGTACATTTATTGACATATGTGCATACTACAAACATGGGTTTTCTGTCTTTTATTTGAACACGTTACGGTGGTTGTGCTCCATTACATTATAGAGGGAATCTGTAAAATAACGAATCAAACTCTGTTTCGATGAAGAATGAAATGGGCGATTAACTTAATTCAACTTTAGGGGTTGCATGCCACGTACTTGAAATACGACAATAACAGTACAGTCTGTAAAGTATGGAGGTTCGAAGGTTGCACATTTCAAAGCTGACTTGCATGTAAGGCTAAAATGTCCCACACATGTAGAAATCTCCCTAAACCTATTGCAACCGCGGTTTGTTGGTCCAAAACCAGTTTCACGAAAGTACTTGACGTGCAGGCTTCGAGGAAAAATCAGTGTTGGAAGAATACAGGACTTATGGCAAGGAGTATAGCGTATCCCGAGTTCACGAAACATGTCTTTGTCCAGATGGCATGATGCAAAGAAAACATCGGTATTCTCCAAGAATGTTTTCCTTTCCAGGAATTGAGCCAACCGAGCCAGTGACTGCAAAACCGAGGTCTTCGGTGGATGGGGCGACTGAACGATTCTCGGAACGTACCCTCAACTTCTGCTCAAAGATGTGTAGTGTTCGATACAAAAGAGGAGAGGATTTGTCTCTTTTTTTCGGACACCAATGGGGCGTTATACCAAGGTTAGGTCAAGATTGCATGCAGCTTTGAGCTCTCGACTTTATTCAAGTCCCCCAAATTTGCTGCGGTTCTTTACCCCAACGATATTAAAGGTTGGGTTTATAGTGGCACTGCAACTGCTTTCATGCTGTTGATATGCGCATTGAATGGATTTTTGGCGCAGCTGACTTTGAGGAGCATCAGGGAGCGTTTCGGAAAAGCGTGCTCTATCGCGGAAAATTGAATTTGAAGGGTGTTGCTTCGGCAGCAAATGGGAGTGTGCAAGCTATAGCGCAAAGTAAATACGATTCAGGTTAAAACTCAATTTGCTGGTCACCAAAGCGACTGATAGCCTGTATGCATCTGTGTGTGTAGATAGAATAGGAGTCGGAGTCGGTCTTTTCCTGACGTCTCTTAGAGACTTTAGAAAGGGTGCCGGAAGTTGATGCAGCACATCGTTTCCAAGCAACAAGTGACGAGCTTGGCCCCTTTAGCGAAACTGGAGAGCGTGCTAGGGGATGTGAGCTGGATGCTTGTCGCTGTAGATGATTCTTTGCATTGAAGAATTGGGATCTTTTTTCTCTTTTTTGTTGTTTCTTGAACCTGGATTTTTTCCGTAATTTAAAAGTGTGCCATATTTTTATTTTTTGGCTGGCTGCAAATAAAGCCCAGGTTGCTGCCATGCATCAATCTCGAGCCGTAACCATAGCAGCTTAAGGAAATGAGATTTTTCGTGGGGGGTTACTTCAATGGGAATATGTGTACAGACTGCGTTTCTCGGTTGGCCGCGGAGGATAAAATGGAATATTTAAGCAACAGCTGCGCAGCAAGCCTTTGTCCGTAGAATGTGATTCGATTAAGGTGTCAGACTAAAGCGTCGGCAATACACCTACATTATTCTTCTGCCACTTGATACACTTACTTGAGACGATGCGTGTCGCCCGAATTGCATCTCGAGTCTTTTGTCTGCAAGGCAATTATAAGGAGATGTGTCGCTTTCGGATCCAGTATTCGCCGAGGAGACTATGACTTCATTTTGGCTAAATATGCGTATTAGGGTGTTTTAGGCTGGCTAAAATTGAACACACTGAGTCACGATTAACCTTGATACGAATTTAATGAATGGGGGCATAGCTGATAAGAGCAGTGTTGCAGGTTAGACTGAATCGTGCGTGCCATAATTATTGTGGAGTATAGGGAGGGTGGGAAACCAAAAGAAAATAAAGGGCGGATTTTTTTTATGAAAGCGGAGCTTGTATATTAGCTTGTACGGGGAAAAGCACACTAATTACCATAATAAACTATTAGTTTCGTTTGAAGGCCGTAAGAGCTTTGTCATTTTTTGGTCGGTTTATTTGACACGAAGGGATGGCACTCTCGAAAGGCTCAAATCAAACTTGTATTTCTAAAAGAAGAAACATTCCTGAAGAGTCCATATTTTTTTCTTTATCCAAGAAACTTTCGAATTCCAATGTTTGACGCCTGACATGGGGGTTTTACATCATACCAAATAATCCCTGACAGCTCTTATGACAGGCTAATAGAGACACATGGGTTAGGTGATTACTCTATCTGGTGTGTAAAGTGGTAATGAAAATTATGTTGTTACGGTTGCTTTGGCATGGGCATTTCGTGGCGCAACGAGGGAAACTAATGTTGCGGGAACCTTTTTTGTCAGAGGGTTATTATGGAGTATAATTCACATTTTCGCGAGGGACGGGTACGCGCACTGATGTGCCTTGCGTGCGGTAACTATAACACTAACTGAGCAGATGTTTTATTTAATTCCTTGAGCATCGAAAATGAACAAGTCGCTGTTCTCTGGTACGCGGTACTGTCTTAAGATTCCTTAAGAGCTGTAAGATTTAGTCCGGTTTTTAAACGAATATGAACATCGGACAACATCGTGCAATTTTACGAGAAAGAGGGGAAATTTTGTATTTTTCTAATTGTAGCGCCGTTTATAATATTGCCATTAATGTGTTATTTTACAGGTTTCCATAATGAATTACCCTAAATTACTTTTGTATATGACAAGGTTTGTTTTAATTTCACAGATACTTAAAGGTCACATTGCAAAAAAATGGTAAGGGTTACCTATTATACCTCTAAAGAATTGCAAAGCTTGAAAATCCAATTGAAAAATTACTATGTAAGTGTAGAATTTGTAAACATTTCGCGTCCGAAACTTGTAAAATAACAAACATGGTAAAAAACGTTGCCGCTAGGACATTGTTACAGCAACGTACGTACTGTATTTGTGTTGCAAAAATAATTGTCAGTTTCTGCAGTAATGGTTGCAGTCAAGGTCTGCAGGAAGGGAACGCGGTACTATTTTTTTAATACTGTTTGATAATAATGGGGATGACATTTGACAACCTAAAGGGAGCTTCGGCACGCATTGATCTTTTTTTAAACAAGCTTCAGATTGGGGAAAAATTGCGACCGTTTCGCATCTACTCGTTCCAAGTACTTTTCCGGAGGAACATAAGACCTGGAATATCAGGTGTATTGTTCCTGACAAGGCCATGTATCCGTTATGGATAGAAAGTTAATTGTGTTTCACGTGGTTGCCATGGCGACCGAGCAGTATTGTAACAACGTGATTGAACTTTCCTGGGTGCTTAGGAGAAGCTAAAGCAAACAGTGGCTGTTGCGTTGCTAGGATTTTGAGTGTGCTTCTTTTTTTTGATACCTCGTCAGGTTCTACAGAGAGAGAGAGCCGGCGCCTGGCATTAGATTATAACGCTCAGTGAAAAGCAAATTTTCTATCAAGGATTTCACGTGGAAGCTTTAGTATTTGTACTTCTTGCCAGCACTGCATGGATTTCTTCGATTGAAATTAAAATCCTACAAACCTACGACTGTACCTACGACAGTCAAACCTACGACTGTACTTTCTTTTCACACGTGAGAATTATACAGCAGGATATGCAACGTGTCTCCCTAATTACCACCCAGCAATAAGGAGCTCCTGGGTAACAGTTAGTGTCGGTTTAGATAAATGATGCTAACGGGGCCTGTTTTTCCCTTTTTCTATGGGCGCTGCTTGTTGTCTCTTTCCACGGCAGATACAGTAACTCATTCCTGGCTGGCGCTAATGGAACCCGCGTGAGCTTATATACGTATTGCTTTGTGTAATGCTAGAGCTACACATCGTTTCTTTTTTGTATAGTATATCAAAGAGATCCAGAATAGCATTGTTTGAGTGCTGCCTATTGTTGGCTTCTTTTGTAAGTCAACAAAAATGACATGTGGTCTATTTTAATTTGGCTCTCCGAAGAGATATGGGGTATCCAGTCCTTTTTTCAATGTTCATAGATTTCAATTCTTCCTTTAATTTTATTTTTACGCTACGGCAAATAAAAACTGGATGAGTTAATAAGAATCATGGAATTCGGAGAATTGATATGGAGCTGTGGTTAGGTTGGGTTAAATGGGCCGGTAAGGGCAAATATGCACCTTTGGCATCCTAAATTAAAAGAATAGCCGCGGTCTTATAGAAAGTTGCAGGAAGGTGAGACTAGAGTTGGAGAGCCCTGTCATTGCAACGCCGGCACTTACCGGCCTTCAAGGTGTTAATCATCAGGTACGGGTGACAAGGGGCGGTACACGCGGGAGTGAAGGTCATCGCGTATACTTTATTAAGAATGTGTATCCTTCCTCCAATCTAAGCCCACGCCACGTTTCCTTTATGTTTGTTGTGGCTTTTTCTACTTAGAAGTAACGAGAGTATGTGGAGGAAAATGGCCAGGCCATAAAAGTAAGTCTTATAAGTGTGTTGCTTCGTCCGTTTTTTGGTTTTGAAATCTTGGTTTTTGGTATATATTAGCTCACTTGTCAGGCATGTGTGGCTCGCGAAATTGCATTTCAAGTTTATGTGGACCGCCGCAGGCTACAAATTCCTGGTCAAATTCAATTGAGGGGAAGTGAAGGCATTCGCTGTGATTGCAGTCGTCCACAAGAGTTGAAATTGGGCTCATTTCACACTGCATGTACGGAAGTGAGCGTTTCTTTCTTGCTTTCTCACATTTTCATCTGGGTTTTTTCTTTTTATGTGGCTGTTTATGGTGGCGTGTGTAATCTCTTCATGTCTCCCTATGCATGGAACATAAGATTACAATACTCGTATACCTCCCACCCACCTTCATCATCAGATATAGGAAAATTCTTGGATACAAAGACTGTCACAAAAAACCAGACTCGTACCAATGTGGTAGTAATATCACACACTTTATCTGCCGCGTTTTGCTCACCTTTTTCTTCATTAGCAGAGATAAAAGGGCAATTTACAAAGGACTTGAATGAAAGAATAAACGCAGTGCTAGAATTAGTTTGCGCAAAAGACCGGTTACTTTCTTTTTTCTAAAACCTCAACCCTAGCGAATGAATGCTTTAAAAAAACTGAAGCGTGTTGACGGCATATAGCAGAAAATCCGACTTTATCGACGTTTTTTGGGCGCGTAAACCTGAGGTATCATGAAGGATGGATGCTGTGAATAGTAAGGGGTATGAAAGATAGTGCAATACAGAAATGTGAAAGTAATTCATGAAGTTCAGAGAAGGTTTTCTGGTGTTATTGAAAAGTTTTTGAGCATGCAAAAACTATGCCCTTAATCTTGTAGCGAAACTGATACACCGAAAAACTTTAACATAATAAACTGAATGAACTTATAACGACAGCTTCTAATATAAAAATCTGGTGGGAAAAAAGTAATTACGGTCTTCGACATTGAATTCCGCTTAATAATTTGGATCAACTAATAATTTTTTTCCTACTGTACTCGCAATTATTGGGGGTAATTTTTTCTTTAAAAAGTTTCAAATCGAGCTGACCAGATTTTACAGATTAACTACTCCTACTAATGGATGTTTTACCGTCTCCCGCTGTCGCAAAAAAAGTTGCATTGTCGCATGCACAAAAGCTTCATAACATCAGATTTTTTTTTACTGAAAAAAAAGGCAGTAATAGGCTTCGGCCTAAACTGGTAATAAATTAAAAAAACAACAAAAAACATCAGATTTTATTGCAATATTCTTTTTACCTGATCACTGAGGGGATAAGCATATATACATGGATTTACCGGTAGTTCCTTTGTAAGCGTTTTTTAAAAGAAAGTTTGCGTGCTATTACAGAAATAAAAGGGCCAGCATTATTCTTGGTGTGATGCCATGGCTATACACAATGTTCTGCCGTACACAATGTCTCAGTAAAATATTGAAAGCTGGGAAGAAAAGCATAAGCCACAGCATTTGGGGCATAAAAACGTAGTGTAGCCGCAGTTATATTGCTATTGCTCGTTATCCTATAGTAGTATTGACTTCTACGCAATGGCTCGCGGTCGCAAGTATTTCTGCGGAAAGGAGACGAGGCCCGTCACTGTTACGGCGCTCGAGCCCAAGCTAAAGTCGAAGCAAAGCGAAGCTTTTGTTGCTCCTTGCGTGTTAGCACCAACAATAGCCACCGTTTTTAGGTCTCGTTATCGCCTCGTGCTTGCGTACTACGCTACACTCCTCTACGGGGCCGTAGACATTACAGTCTAACCATAAGGTATGGAACAACCTCTGTAAGGGCTGCTGTTTCTGTATGCAGAAATGCATACAACATGAAAGTTATGCCGGTTATGGAGCGTTATAGCTCCCTTCATGGTGGGAAAGTCTAAAAGCCGCTGGACGTTTAGCGAGTTGGGATCCAATGTGCTATGGAGTCCGGATATGAATAGCGTTCCTATGCTATTACATGAGAAATGGAATGGCTGCAGCGATACGTTGTGTCGCAATAAGAGAATAGGGGCAGGTGCGTAGCGTGAGTAGAGCTCGTGCACGAGAGTCTGCTCTTAGCTTGTTTGTCCTTCTTGCAAGGGCGGTCATTCATTTTCATTCCATCCCCACCAAAATCGAACCACTTTGGGTCACTTTTTATGGAGCTAATTGTGTTTGAAGGTGCGTGCTGATGCAATAAAAGGAACTCTTAGGTAGCCAGGCTATAGAAACTGGACTCTGCGCAACAAAGTTTCCATGGTTACCCATATAGACTAATACTTTCCTCTATTGCGTGCTTAGAGCTTCGATGCCATTTATTTGCATCCTAACCCGCGAAAACGAAACATGTATAATTAGCGTGAGCTGCAGAAACCAATTTCCATTCCTCACAAAGATGTTGATAATTGTAGCTTAAGCCCGAGTTCGTAATGGAGGATTCGCATTATTATTATTACTTTTCGGTAGTTGCTCCGCGATGGTATAATTTTAACATTATAAAGACTTTCCGAATGTCAGGGGAAAAAAGTTTTCGATTTGTTGTCGGGTTCAACCTTGTTGCATCATGAGCCCGTCCCGGCAATTAGCTGCGGGGTTGAAGAGGCAAAAGGCAAAAGGATTGAAGCGGAAAAAGACTATAGCATATGTCGCTATGCTGCAGCGCGTGTGGCAAATACAAATCGTGACGGTTCTGAATACCACCCTTATACGCTAACGCACAGTAGAACAGACAACAGTGGCAGGTTTTTTGGGCGAAGACTGGCTGTGGCATTTTTTTCCTATTATTTTTTAATCAGGCTCCCTATTTTTCTGATGACGGCTGGAGGTCCCGGAAATGAAGAAAAGTCCAGGTTGGTGATTACAAGTCATGTGAAGGGAAAAGGGGCGGAAATTAAATGTCTCGCTAATAAAAGAGCAGGGAAGCTTTGGAGCCTTTTACCCAAGGTTTCACAAGCAGAATTAAGAGCGTCAGACAAAAATCATATCTTCTCAAAAAAAGTGTGTGTTGATATTTGACTTGGCAGTCGTGAAGAAAAAAGAAAAAAGCAGAGCATTGGTCTATCATCACAACAGTTTTGCGCATGTTAGAAGCTAAAGTCGTTTCCTGCTTTGCCGACTGTTCGTGGCCATGAGAAATCTTTAGGGCGTAATTTAGAACTCGCGTGGAAATAAGCTTTTTTTTTAAAAAAAAAACTTTCTTTTTACGCTATAAAGCTGCGAGATTAAAGGCAATTTGTGTTTTGGGGGTAACTTGTGGTCATGGTGAGTGCGCTATATGGTTGAATTGAAATTGAAATTGCCCGCCACCTATACTAATTTTCGAAAGGTCGAGTAATTTGTATGAAGAGTTGTCTACACTTTCTACTTTTGCAGGAAACCAACGCAGAGCGAGAATTAATGCTTTAATGGCCAGGAATAAATTGGCCAGGCTCCTTTGTAGATAAGTAACTTTGTATATAAGTACGGCAGCACTGTACTGTACCTCGAGCTTCGTAACTGGACGGAAACATTCATGAATCAGGGGCTGGGTGGGGGGTGCGGCAATAACGTTTCCTCGGAAGTTACCAAGACTAAGTCGTCTGTTTAGGTGTTTGTACATTCGTACATTACCTTTACTTATTAGCTGGCAAGCATAACGCAAAAGCGCCATGTGGAATAATAGAGGTGCATTATTCTCATGGAAAACGATGTACTCAAGGTGGGAAAGTAACCATATGTGCGATAATATACAAAGGAGTGCCGCAACAGCAAAGATGGGAACTTTGGACGGGAATGGAGGGAATAAGCGTGGTGTGCCGTACATAATTCGTGGGGCATAATGTTGCATAGGGGGATAAACGGGGAAAACGAAGCGATAAAGCGAAAAATATACAGAGATATATTTTATAACCAGCCCTAGTTTTCTAAGTTTTTTAAAGGTTTCGTGTTTGTCGTCTAACCGCACCCGAATAAAGGGATACATAAAATAGGAAGTAGGACTTTTACTGGCAACGATGTCCATATAGGTGAGGCTAGAAAATCCATGTTTCCTTATTAAAATCTTATATTTTAAGTTGAAATGTTTCCAAAACAATCTTAGTTTTACAATCTCACCGTGTACAAAGCGATCGTAAATGGATCAGCTTTTCTTTTATATAGTAGCGACATGCTACGGTATCTAGTTTTTAATGCACCTAACGCTACATACGCTCCCTTCGGAAGCTTTAATACACTTGTAAAGGCTCCATAGCAATGAGCATTCGTATGTGAAAGTGAACGCCCGTATCCGAGGGTGCGGGTTTTGCGAAAAGGAGGAAGAGTTGTTGGTGCAAGCTTTCCCCTTTCCATCTGAGCTTGTGTATTTTGCAAGGTTTATATTTCCTTTGTTGCTAAGGTACTGCTGCAGGTATATTTCCCTTGGACAACTTAAAAGTAATGCATGAACGAATTCCATTACAGACTCACGATAGTTTTCGTGATGAGAGCATAATTTCGTTAGACAACTTGTTTCGCCAAAACAAGCATATGTCCAGGACTGGTGCAATGAAAATGTTCCTTTCCGATCTAAGATCTATCCGTAAGAACGCCGCACGGATGACTTGAGCTGAATTATTCAATACAAACCCAAATCAAAGTTTGGTTTAGCAAAAACAATGTATGCTCAAATCACGCTATGATTAAAATGTTTAATGGTAACACGGAAGATATTAGACACTGTAAACATTAGAAACAGCAGGCTTAAGGAAAAGGGGGTACATTGTGTGGAGTATGTGCCATATGAGGGGTTGGCTAATAATATGGTGCATAACTGAGAATGAAGGAGGTCTTTTCCCCTACCATTTCCTTATATACGGGAGTAATAGGGAGAACTGTCAAGGTGCTGGGTCGAAGTATGCTCGAGATGTCATTACCTCGGCCGTGTTGCCAGTTGTCTGTCACTTTTCAACGTTCCGGGACTTCATTAAGCTCTCCGTAAGCACCGGATTTAGCCCTTCAACACGCCAAACTCTTGGAAAAGTTCTTGGAAGTTGGCCACAAAAGCCATCAAGCTTTAGAGACACACACACAGACACTCATACATTAAAAAAGGGAAGCTTTGCTTTCTCTTTTCTGGTAGTTTAGCAAGTTTCGACTGGAACGTACCAAGCAAGCAAAGATCCGATTACTAATGAATGGTAAAAAGCGTCGGGCCGTCTTTTCACGTGTCACACACTTTAGCTTTCCTTCCTTCCCTTAAAAAAAACGATCCTCGTTATTGGAGTTTTTTCTTTTTTTTTTTTTCTTTTCTTTTTTAGGGCCTGGCAACCCTGTCTAGAGCATTAGAACCCTATAAGGTAGGACATTCCGTGTCAGCGTTTAATGTAATATTTTGCCAGCTAATTTAAAACTGCCAAAGAACATGGTAGTTTTTATAACAAATTTAAGTAATTTCTTACAAATAATGTATTGACTGTAAGGCTAGTATTGTATTTCCAGGCAACGAACCCAGCTCACGCTTCAAGAAATTAAAAAATAAAAATATTGTATTGGTAATTTTATAAATGTCAATAACTGTTCCTTACAAACTACGCTTTGACACGGAACATTAATGTATGAATACTTAATTCTACGATTATTTTATAGTATACACTTATACCAGGATCCAGATTTTTTTTTTTTTGTGAGTCGGCGTTGTCAATAATTGTATCTCGGGTCGTATTCCTCTCGGGCATAATCCTCCACACAGTTTTTACACTAGAACCTTAATCCCGTTGATCCTAAATGTCAATAATGTTGGCTAAAAACCTAGCGGTTGTCCATACCCCATATGTTATATGGTAAAGGTTTGAAATCTAAAGCTTCCAAGCATGATCTAAGAGAGATTTCAATGGGGCCAGTGTTCGTGATCGGATCAGCTTTTGTAAGCAGCTATTTACGTATTAGATCCAAAAGGGAAGGGGGAGAGGGTACCAAAGTACAGAGCTAAATAAAGCGGCTTTTAGGGTTTTAGGCTTCATTGCAGCTCTAGTATTTGTGTACATACACAACCAACGTTCGGCGATGCCGTTGTGAAGAGCATGGGTCTCATAAAGAATCATTACGTGGAGAAGAAGAGCAGCGGTGAAGCCTAAAGAAAGCCCAATGTGATACAGGATTGATGCGCATAGAGACTGAGGCTCCTTTAGACGGCATAAAAACCGACAGGGACATGTTTGAGGTTGAACTAAGGTGTAATTTGGAGCCCTATACATAAAGTGGATGCAACGTTTCATAGATGTGCATGTATAGAGTCAAGTCGGGAGAATTAAGAAAAGAAAGAAGGAAAGAAAAAAGACCTGGTTGCGGTATGCAGCGCACATGTCGTCCCCCTACCGGCTCATTTACATACGTGATGAGCTTTCGCGGACTGGTAGTCGTATACACGCCGAGTTCCTTGGTTAATAAGTGGCGTAGAGAATGCCAAGCACGGCCCCAAAGCAAAAGCTTCCCTTTGGTCTTGTCGTGAGGCAACTATATCGGTTAAACCTTTTGTTGTTTTTGGCAGATGAGAGCGAAATTATCCTCATTTATGATAAAAGCGCGCAAGTGGCGACCGCCATGTCTAAACTTGGCTGATAGGAGTTGCTGTCCCAGCTTTCCAAAGAAATAAACGGACGGCTATATCAAGCTTCGCGCGCATACGCTATTCATATCCATTATTCACTTGCAACTTTGAAAGAAAAAGAAAAGAAACTTCCTCGGGTAGTTGAGTGTGAACTTTTTCTATGTCATGCTTTTGTAATCTCGTTTGACCCCTTGAGCCTTGTTCTTCGGAACCCAGTTGGTCGTAATTCACGCGTAATGCTTTGATTTGGGGATGTTTTGGCTCGCGAAGGATCGAATTGATTCCAACACGCGACAAGAGCTGTAGAAGTTGTGCCTTTGGACTGGGTTGTAATAAAAGAAAGGGATCTCGCTCGTTTGCAGAGGGAAAGTATGGTAGGGCGATAAGAAGCCATTCGATAGAGACTTCTTGCCCTCAATCTGGAAGCGCTTGTATCCCCAATAACAGGAAAAGTTTTTCGAGACACATTCACAGTTTTTACTTTGGAAAAAAAAACGAGAGTGTGTGTGCATACAGCCACAGCTGCTTTTTGCCGTTTCCTTGATGCGTATTCGACGGGGACAATACTATTAGACACCTTTTGTGACTCCAAGTCCTGAGTGTGCGGTGGAATTTGTTTCTCGAGGAAATATAGCGCCTTTTCGAGCTGGGCCCCCTTTTTGTACCCCACGCCCTTATGGGTCAAAAAGGGCATCGCTTATCAAAAGGTATAGAATTGTTATAAAGGAGACGTCCTGGAGGAAGTTGTCGCTGTCAGTAGGGCACTTAGTGTTGCGTTGGAGGTGTGAGTTCTTTTTTCCCCTTGTTGTTTGATCCAAAGCAAGGCAAAGTTTGTGGAAGGCGGCGTGAGGAAAGGTTAGCAAAGGACTTTCTGTGGATGACGGGGCAAAATGAGCCCATAGTTCACGTCCGTGTTCCACCATTCCTGTTCGGTTGAACGGGGTATGTCGACATGCATTAGCGGAGAAGAAAAGTCGTGTTGGCGGTCATAGAGAAAGGCGAGAAATCTCTTTCGCTCTGGCGTGTCGGTCCTGAGAAGAACAATGCTTTGGTCAACGTCCTATGTTCCCTACCGCCCATTCACTGCTCAGAAAACGGGTTGGAAAATTGGACTGAGAAATAGAAAAAAATCATAAGCAATCCAGTGACAAATAGGGTACCTTTCATCTGACGTACGGAGCCGCGCTATTTTTCTTTTCTTCCATTTCCCAGTTCTTCCTCGTTTTTTGGGCTACGCTTTGGGAGGTTGGAACCGAAGCAATAGTCGGAACATTTATTTAGGTTTTAAGAACATTGCAGTAGGTCACTCTCCACTTTTATTCATGGATTTTATTGTTTTCATTTCGTTTGAAAAAAAGAAAAGTCCATGGAAGGTTGATGGCTGATTGATTATTGATTATAATTGCTGGTTAATTATTCGACTGATTATACAAATTCGACTGATTCTGTTTGTGAAGAGAATTCATAGAATTTCAAGGCAAATTTACATGAGGAATTGCGTAAACTTATTTACACAGCTTTACAGGGTGTGATTGTTTACTGCAGTCAAAAAGTCCAAATCCTCTCTATGAAACGGACATCCGTGGGGATTTGGGGAAGAAGTAGAGTGTTCCTTTGGGCTGTTTTACGTTTCTGCGTGTCAGGCTCTGTCTATAACTATACTTTGCCTTTTGCCAGGCTGTCAAGCTTTAGCTGGCTAATTTGTGTTGTTGCAAGGGCGTTTGTAACTGTTTCCTAAGAAGAACTTGGCTATGTTTTCCATTTTTGCACATACCCCATGGGAATTGGTTAGCAATTTTGTTAGAGGGGGAAGAGGAAAAACAAGTCCTCGTTTTGAGACACATTTACGAGTAGGCGACACACAACATTGGCATTACCGCTGCAGTGTTAAATACTTGAAGAAAACTTTTTCAGTGGGCCTTTTGCTGTCTCTTCTCACAGAACTCTGATTTTTCGGTCCCATTAAGACCCCAGCTTAAAACAAGTTGGACCTGAAGACTACAAAAAATGAAGGAACGTTTATATTGGGTTGTATTATAAGTTTAGCTGTCTTCACGGTTGCCAGTAACAAGTTCTCTCCTTTAGTGTCCAGAATTACGTCCCTCCTTTTCCAACAATAAAAGGTTACACTTCTACAATACGCTTTGCTTGTGCGGAGTTGAGAGTTTCACACAGACTGCAGGGCGAAGCTTTAGCACCGTAATTAGCCAACCGCTGGGGGAAAACAACACGGTAGGAGAGTATTTATTTAGGGGCTCTAAAATGCAATACTTGTTCTGTTGTCGTCTTTTGCTTAAAAAATTGCAGAGGTATACGACGAGAAGCCTAGAAAGCTAATTGTTCTGGGTTTTAAAGTGCAGAACCTTGGAAAATGGCACCTTAAGTTATTTTTAAAGAGTTTTTTTAAAACTCTTAAGATGACCATTTAGTCTCCCCTCTCTTTGTTTTCCTAACTCTAAATGGGGAAAGAACTCTAAATGTGCAGTCTACATATATACTACTTGGGTCGTGTTTTGTCCCTACCCATACCAAGTTCGGAATTGTACTGTGTACCCCACAAACCATTACGGAGTTATGTCTTAAGTACTTATGATAACGGACACAGTTTATAGTCATCATTTTGCAATGCACGGGAAGAGGGTAGGGTTTAGTAGGGTCACATGCAAGTTGGGAACTTATGCAAGTTAAGAACTTTGGGTCATGGAAAAGACTCTCCTTTCAGGTTGAAAAGGAGAGCCGGAGTTCGAAAAGCTGCATGAATGGCAAGATGGATGAGCTTTGAGTTCCGACTCGAAATTTGTAGAATTCAGGGGAAACATGATGAGTAAGACCACAGTTAGGATTAAGACCCTGACCGTTTTGTTGGGTTAACGTTTGAATGGGCTGATTGGCTTTTGGTCTTTGATCTAATTACGCTAACGAGATGGGCATCGATAAGCGTTGGAGTCATCTTCCGCGCGCGGCCCTGCTGGCTTGTAAGAACCCTTTCCCGTCAATCAAGCCAGAAGGGTTATTGCATGGACGGTAGAAAGGTTTTGTGCGTGGGTTTAACCCTTTTGGCGGTCTTTGCCTGGAATAAACCAGCATAAGAAAGCAATATATTATTAGGCCAAACCGATCCGTCACTCCAAGTATACGTACCGTCGCATCCTACAAGTAATTGCTCTTGCTCCATCTCCATGCCCCCCTTTTGATCAGCACTGCCGGTCCATCTCTACCAATCGGAGAAAAAGACGCACAGCAGGCAGACAGTGTGTGTTGTGTATTCGGACCCTTACTATGACGTAGATGACTGCTCAAGAGACCCTGACACATGATTGATTCCGTTGGCTATCACATGCATGATTAACATGTGGCCACATCAGGATGAGCGAATTTCATGGTATAACATAAGAGCTAGGAAACGAACTACGAGAACGTATGTGCCGATGGGTCAACTGTGCGAAAGTAGTAAGAACCAGGAAGATAAACTTGGCCAACGAGTTTCCTCTTTATTTTTACGCCATTAAAAGACGTGTTAATTTAACTCGGGACGTGCAAAGCTTTTCCAAGCTTGTATGTGCACAGCTGTTTCATAACACCGCCCATGCAGGTGTTAGCGAGGAGTTGTTTCTTTCCGTGCGCGGGTCCACGCTGGAAAGGTGTCAAGTATAAGCATGTGGAGACCACACGCAGCGATCAGCTAAACCCCACGCCTTTGGAGCTGTGGTTGATGTATTGCTGTCAATCACAATATTCTGGGTTTTTTTCATTGACTACCATGGCACTTTTCTCTCTAAATCGGTTCTGTACCGTTGACTGCCTTGGAAGGTTGGAAGACGAGAGTTTAATAAGATATGTTGCACTCTCCCTTTCTCCCCGTATTTTTTTTTACTGTCAGACGTTGATGAGGTGCTATGACGGGCTCGCAGAAAGGGTTATGAAGCTGTTGAAAAAGCTGACGTGAGATAAAAGACAGTGTTAATCAAAGTCTGAGAAGTTGATTGGAGAAAAACGAGCATTGAGAAACTCCTAAGGTAATGTTAAAAAGACCTCTTGTCAGCTCAACTTGATCTGACTATACACATGTATTTATTTATTTAAGTAAGATGAAAAAGGCATACAGCTTTATTTAACAAGCAGTGCAATTTCCTTTAGTCATGCTTATGGCCATGATCTGCGGCCATGATTGTGCGGGAGCTGCACATTTGGCAATGGCTTAACAAAAAGGGAAAGATTTGTTGTAACGCGAGTTGCCGAGAATATAAGCTGTTACATTATGAAAAGGCTACATCATAATTTATTACAGCCTGGCACAGCACGTGAATGTGTGCATTCCTCGAGTCAACGTTTTCTTATCTGCGGCGTAGCTTCCTAGGGTGTCCTTTTTTGGCGACGGTCAGTGCAAAAGGTCAAGGCTGATTTTCCACGGAGAGACAGACGAGTCTTGGAAACAATTAAGCGTGTTTGTCCAAATACCAAATCGACATGTGATTTCGGTGGCCTTAATTGGCTCTTTCTGTGATGAAATGGTTGTGCAAAGCTGTCGGCGGTGGTCGGGACGGTTTGGCTATACCGCTGCTAAACAGAGGATTGGGGGAATGTTGTTGGCTGCTAAGAAATACAGCGCTAAGTCTTCAGAGACTTCGTGACGATCATGTCGACCGCCCGGAGATGTAAAAGACGACTCCGACATGGAGGTTTTTGCGATCACTGGGGACTTTCGCATTCTGCCGCGTCTTTGGCGGCAAGAAATCAGTGGCTTTGGTAAAGTTGCCCGGGATAGGTGATGTGATGCTCATCAAACAGTCGCCAGTTCTTAATAAGATCCAGACTGGCTAATTAATGTCAACATGACAGAAATATACGGCAGGGTTAAGCTCATAAGTGGAATAGCGGCCAGATTTTTCTTGTACAAAGGCAGCGGCAGCAATTTAGCACGGAAATGCGACATTCCATTTCAATGCGACATGTAAACTAACAATAAATAAAAAGCGTTTTTTTCTTTGTTAATACCATATAGGTACCATTAAATTTCATCTTGCTCATAAACACGTTACACGTAAATGAACATGTAAAATGGCTAAAAAGATATTAAATATACCAACATTTTAAACAGACGATAAAACATCCACCAGTTGGCAGTTCATTTAAAGCCTAATCCAACCGCATAACACAAAATAGATTCTTGCAAATTAAGTATTGAATTTAAAACAAAGTAACTTATTTTCGTACCGAAGCGGTACGAAAGATCTCCCATGAATTTAACTGTTGAGTCTACATACTTGAAGCTTCGCAAGTACTTCCCTATGAATGAACTGCAGTAAGTTGAATTCTCCTCTAATCCGTTTGCACTGCAGCTTTTCCCCCGTTTTCTCAGACCTCATTAGCTTTGCATGTTGATTAGCATACACTTTTGTATAATTCACAATGGACTTAAAGCGCAGCCAACAAATTAAAGCTAACTAAGCCTTCTTGTCAAAGCCGAACGCATTATTTTCCTATTTTCATTATTTTCATAGTTGGTACTAGGATTAAGTCTGTCCGAAACAGGAAGCGGTAATTGGTCATGATGAACTACTGAGAGCTACAGCGGTATAAAACTAACTGTAATTAGCTAGACTAGCATAAGTGAAAGTCAGAATCCAGGGGTCCTGTTACAGGACTACAGAAAAAGAAAAAGGGTAAAAAGCCAAAGAGTAGAAACAAGAGAAGGAGAAATAGGAAAAGATGAGACTGCGCGTAGACGAATGCATGGTTGCGTTTCTTTGAATCCCTCGTCAACTCATCCGAACGCATAAAAACGTGCAGCTAAGGGTTAGGGCGGCGGAGGCGTCAAAGGGGCGGACTAATTAGCGGCCGCTTTGATGTGGCTGCGGCTTTATGCAACTAGGCACACTCCCGATCCCCAAGTCCCAAGTTTCTCAGCCAAGCATCTAAGCTCCTTCTGGTCATCTAAAAGCCCCCTAATCAAAAGTGACTTGAGTGGCAAACGTGGCGTTGTCCGCCATCTCGATAAACTCCTTTCTTGAAATTGGGAGTCTGATCCCACGGCACTTCAGCGAAATCAGTTTTATCTACGTACCATTGAGTCTCACTTTTGGCTGTATCCTTTTATTTCTCTTCTTTTTTAATTCATTTTATTCTCTTATGACCTTCATCCACAGAAGATTTTCATGTATAATTGCGGTTGGAAAAATCCCTGGTTTTTTACGTTTGTTTAAATCTGAAGAGGAGCATGGCTTAGAACGAGCACCTTTTTGTCGATTAAAAGCGAAGTTAGTAAGCATGAGCTTTGGACGAACGTTACGATTGGATTGATCCTTGGAAACGGCTGTAATTGATTTCCGTTTTGGTAGCTCAACTTTACAAAGCAACATTTTAGCCTCCATTGCATTTTTTTTCTTTCTTTTTTGACTGATAAATGATATAAATAAGCCCCTAATGTAGCATTTATAATAGGACATTTTGAAATTATTTCCTTAAGGGATCTCTCAGCCAGGTTTCCTTTTTGCCGTCCTGAAAAGCCCCCGCCTTCGTGTATACTCGTGTGCCCTCTTTTATGTGATGGCTATATGCTTTGATGTCACGCTAGGCTAGATAGACACAAGCTTGAATAAGTTGAATTCAGTGAGTTACTTGCCCCTTCCTTTTAATGAGATACATTATAGGGGATTTCAAACCAACAGTGAATCTTGTAAAAAGGAAGTATGATTAATGGTGGCTGCTCATTACGTGCACTTGAAGAGTTACGAATATAATAATACTGTATCGTGACCTCAACCTGGGTAGGGTTGGTAAGCAGATAAAATAGGAACAGAATATGCACAGGTGCCGAACGTCTAAATTCCCGTAGTCCTTTAGAAATTCGCAGAGGTTCGCTTTGTTTCTTCTCGGAATTCATGTGCGCAGTACTGCTGAGAAAGTTCGCCAGTACTCTGTACCTTAGATTGTAAGGTCCTTATGGCAGAAATTGGGGCATCATCCGTAAACCTGAATGCGTGTCTGAAAAGCCCTAAGGTAAGTTTGTTGCCCAATTTTGGTTTGAACGAATTGCGTAGGAAGTTGGCACGGTTCTGTGGCATTGATGGGCCAAAAGAGATTGCTGCACGTGGATTTGTGCTCAAGCAAGCTTTATAGACGGTTATCAGATCTGAAATGAACATTAATAAAGTTAAAGTGAAGCGCTTTTCGTGTAAAGGCTATTCCCTGGGTCAATAATTCAAGATTTCCGAGAGCTCTTCCCCCCTTGCACACGTCTAGTTTGATGTAGTGGCCTGTGGGAAGCATAAATGTTTGATGGAAAAACAAGATGTAACAGGAGAATGATGGTTAGGTCAGAAAATTAGCGTCTACTCTGTGGTACCTGACGTAAGTGAATTTAATGACGTCAGGAAATTCCTGTATAGGCTTATTGTTCTCCAACTTGTTTATACAATAGAATCGTGGAGTTTGATCTTTTCCGGTTTTGAGCTGCTGTGCTGTGCTTTGCTTTTGGCGTGTTGCAAGATTTTTTTTAAACCTGGTCGGTCTCCATTGCCCGTTGAAGATGTACAGACCACCCAGTTAGCTCCAAATAAATGCGCTGGCAGCGGGAATACTTGACTGGACTGGAAAAACTCGAGAGGCAAAACGCACACCTGGGCCAAAAGAATCTTCACTGCTGTTTGTGGATTGGTTGCTGTGGATTATACGCGTAAACTATGCATCGCAGCGCTACTTGTGGGAGTAGTCGGGGAATCTCCATTAGATTTGGCGAGTGAGGAATGCCCTTGCTATCAATAGCTAAGATTCGGAAAAGGGGCAATGGTGCGGAAAGGTTGTAAGCATCCGGTGGTATGACATGGAAATGATCCATTTGTCAACGCATTTCTATGGTAATGAGTCAGCGAGTGAGACACGGTTATAAAGTTAGATTGTTATATAGGCTTGCTAAAGGGGAAAATAAGCATAGGATCACATGACCTCAACAAGAATCATTCAGTTATCGCCGAGGCCAAAACTTGGACGTGTCAGGCCAAGCCCCCATCCATCATGTTGCACCCTCTCGGTAGTTTGAATGCAACTAAACCCTCTGCCATAGCTTTTTGTGTGTCGTGCACTTAACTCGCGATTAAAAGGAAGCGGACCTCTGAATCGATGCTGTTGATAACGCAATCAATGGGGATTCTCGTGGTACAAAGAGGGCTCTTATTGTATGCTGTTCTTATCGTGGCGTTTTTATAACCTTACACCAGTATGTAGTGTAGTAATGGTCTAAAAACCTGGTCCAAAAACTTTTCATATTGCTCCGATATCAGGTCAACCGTGCTGTGGATATCCTGAGCTAGCTCTTTCTGCCTCGGTGAGCAACAATAGGCTGCTTTTGTGGAGTTAAAAGAACGGGGTTACCCCTTGCTCTACTCTTTTTCTTACTTTGTGTCACCCCTTAGACCCCTGCGGCCTAGGGTTTACACCATTTGCACCCCCCTTCAACGACTCAAAACTGTTCAAGTCGCTCGGTAGTAATGAACCCGTCACAGCCAGAGCTGTTTGCAGCTGCTTTGTCAACCACAGCCATCAGCGAGGACGTCGGTTTGGGTCGACGACAGCGACGTCGATGTGTCAAGTGTAAAAGGGGCTCTCGTTCAGCTCTATTTCTATCCTGGCACCCCTCTTAAGCATAATGTGCCTAACTACTGAAATATTTGGGCCTCTTTGTAAACCTGAAAGCAGCTTTTGCTCCCCCTAACCACTACAACAGAACGTACCAGGCTGTGAGCTGCATTCGCATAGTGAGATTTCACGGACTTGATGTATTGGAAGTTCAACATATGTTGCGAAGGCCCATAACATTGCGTTCGAAACACTGTAAGCGTTGAAGATTTAATGAAAAAGCTAAGATATCCGATGCCTTTCTCTTTCTTGCCAAAGGTGAACCAAAAACAGTTTCTTCCCTCCTCAATTAAAGGTTTGGTCAAAGGTGTAAGCCAGGGGGAGGAGCTATTCTGGAGTTTGACAAATGTAGAGGGCTCTGTTGGCCCAACACGGGAAAAGCAGGAGCACTAAAAGCCATTGGACTAAATACGGGATAAGGTCATAACAGATAGCGGTAGTAAAATCGTGAAGTTGTGATATGTTAAATCAATGAGTACTACATATTCCCACAGCTTGCAAGCATAAGTTGCGTGGAAAAGAGAAGAAAGTCAAGTCTTCTGTATTTTCTTCTACGAGGACTTATTTTCTGTACAATAGTCCGTGTATTTTCTTCTACGACGACTCGTTTCGTATTTTGGCATAAAGAGTCGAGCTCATTGTTACGACGGAAAGCGACTGTGAATAGGCAAGAATTTTTTTTCAGTAGCGCCAAGCAGATGGAAAGAATTTCAAGGAATTTATCGCCCATGACCAAGTGCCCTTGGCTGCATTATAGGCGCTGCATTGCGCCTAAGATGCGCCTTGCCCCCATCATGCAATTTGGCCCCAACAATGCAAACTTTGTGGGAGTCTGAAACGGGAAAAAATTCCTTCGTAATTCAAGCAAATCTCGTTTACTTTAGTAATAGTTTTCGTTACTTCGTTCCTTCCAGTCGACAGAGGGTTTTAGCATGTGTATAAATGGCGGAAGAATTTTTACAGGCATTAGTGTGGAAGTTGTGGAACTAATGTCCGTTGTTTCAGAGGAGTGATGTTCTTGTCTTCTTTTTCTTGTAAGCTGTATTCTACAGTATCGTTGCTGTTGTTGGGGCTGTGAAAGCTTAGGTTGTTTGTGGCTTTGTGGAGGAATAGCAAATGAGTGGTAACGAAAGAATAGGGTTTAGGCCTATAATTTGTCTCGACTTTCGTGGGAGGTTAGTCCGCATCCTGAGGCCAACCATAGAAGAGGCCATGGAGAATGGTTACAGCTATAGCACCGTGCCCTGTATTTTAGGCCCATTGCGGGATCAATTAGCACCCGGGCGGGTCAAACAGTTCTATACGGCTTTTGGCTACGGAAGAACCCTTGTCACGGCGGCTGAAATCGTAAAGAACCGTGACGACAACACGGGAAACTGCCAACCACAACTTTCTGTATTCTTTTCTGAAACACCAACGCTATAGAAACTACCTGAATGCGGTGGGTTTATCTCTAAATGTGCGGTGAACGTATACAATGGACAGATGAGACGTTCTTTTGTTTGGAGTTATAGAATTGCAGCATCTGATAAAACCTTATAGCCAAGGCAACTCCTTCGTTCCGCCCGTTCAACCTTGCTGTGAGCATTGAAATGAGCGCAGGCAAGAAGGAGGTACCGAGAAAAGAGCTTGCAAATCCGGGACAGAACTATATTACTCTTGGGCCAGGCTATAAGATGGCCGTTTTGAAAGTTGTATTTATTTGTTGTATAAACTTGGCATCATCTGCAATAGTTTTCGATTATGGTTTAAGGACAAAACGGCCGCCAAATTACATGATGAGACTTTTTAAGGGGGGTTGTAATCAAAATTCTTTTTAGGTACGATTAATTTTGTTTTATTTTTCTGGAGAACCGTTCACGAGTTACCGGTACACGAAAGTTTGATCGTGAGGGACACAGACGCATGGTGGCGTGGCTTGCGCCACCCCTCACCATGGTTACTGTTATTTCAGAAACGCGTCGAGTTTAATAGAGTAAACAAAGCTCTCGGATACCATGGTTACTGATCCGTCTGCGGCTTCATCAAGCCACGTGATCCCATTTTTGTTAAGTTCTTAGTATAATAGCTTAATTACTAACTCGCGGATGATGCATGATGGCAAGCAAAATATATTTAGAAGCAAGATTCTGTGCTCTATTTTTTCTAAAATGTATATTTTTTTTGCTACTGCCCTTTTAACTCATGGCAGCAAGTGGTATAGCGTGACTAAACGAGAACTTGAAGCCGCTGTTAAAGGTAGGTTGACAGAGACCAAGTATGAACTGCATTCGGGCGTGGGTCTCCCACACAATTCTACCCCAAATTACTAGCTCTATCTCGGGATGATGAGGCGTTGTGTTAGCTTGAAGAGTCTGTACTTATCGGACTTACGGTTTCGAACAACCTGCCCATTACCAATGCTGCGGTGCCCAGCGGCCAGAGGCACCACATGGCGAATACCCGAAAACCGCAAGACGGCCAAAAAGGTCCACGAAAACGTTCCATTCTAAAGCTTACCTCGGTTTATTATCTCTTCCCTCTCTCCTCTCTCTCTTCCTCGCCCCCCTCCCTCCCGCTCAATAATAAATGAAGAGGGTTCATTTCTTGAACATCCTTTTTCCGGTTCATAAACTCATTTTCCTCTAAATGACTCCATTCTTTTGTTACATAGCAGAATGTCTTATTAATAAAAAAGAGGAGATGTAGGCCAGTAATAAGGGTTGAGGGTAATAGGTTCAGCTCTAAAGCGTGTAAGTGGTTCATGGTGAGCGATAGCGAACTTTTACACACCTGTTTTTTTTATATATATATTTCCCCCTTCATTTTTGTGGGACAGTAACAATCTGTTGCAAGCTGAGCCACGGCTAAGGGAACGGAAGAGTTAGTAAAGGTAGAAACCTCTCGGTTAAATCCTTTGGATGTAATTGAAGTCAATTAAGGATCAAAAGCATCTACCGCCCCAACTCAATTCTCACCTGAGAAAATTGGTCTCTATCTGGTCTGTGAATTGCCGGTGGCTAAGCATTTGTCCTTTTCATTGGAACAGCTTTTCTTTCAGGAACTTTTTTTTAGAGCAACGCAATATAAGTTAATAATCAAACCAAGAATTAGCACCACATTTGGCTACAGGGTTTTTCTTTCCTAAGCGAAGTTGAAAAGGAAGGAAACTTTGCTGTTGGTTCCCTACGATTCCGGTTCTAATTTAGAGTAATGGGAAGCGCCAGTAGAGAAAAAGAGAAAGAAAAGAAGGATGTAATTGTTGTCCGGTCTTTCCTCGTAATAGTACTATAAAGATCCCTTCAGAGTTGCTCTCTGACTTCATTAAGGGACAATTTAGGTTTCTATAACATTATGTAGGGGCTAGAGCGGAATAGCTGCAGCTTTTTCCGAGGGTGTGCCCGGCCCGAAACGGTTGCGGGCCATTGCGTTCGGCTTGGAATGGACATCGTGGTGCATTTCACTTTCTTCGTCTTGGGTGAGTCAGAGTTTTAAGGCCCAAACCGAAAAAGTTACTTCGTGAATCTCCTTCCCTAAAGCCCAGGCACCGTGACGATCACCAACGGACGTCGAGTCCGAAGAGTTGACAACAGCTTTTTTCTTTTTCTTTCCTTTTTTATTTTTTTCTTTCCTTATTATGTATATATATATATGAGATATATATATATATATATATATATATATATATATATATATATATATATATATATATATATATATAT
>RJJA01000103.1:71243-162639 GCA_003724045.1 Lepidurus arcticus
TATATATATATATATATATATATATATATATATATATATATATCATATATATGTATATATATGAGAAACTTTTCGAAAAAAAATTCGCCAGCAGCGGCAAGAGCATGTCTGATGAGGCCTTTGTTGTTGACGGCAATATGCAACCCCAACAGAGTGCTTTGTGTTTTGATAATAGTTGCTGTCAACAGCTGGAAGGGTGGTAAATTCTAATTCCGAGAGAAGAATAGTACAGCGCACGTTAGTTAAGGTCTAAATGGTTCTTTGTTGTGTGCGCCATCCAAAGAAGGAGAAGTGAAAACGAGCGAAAAGCTATTGCATTTGTGAATAATATTCTATATAATATATTGGTCTCTAATTATTAGGTTAGAGCTACGGCAGCAGCAGAGAGGCTGTCACCCAACATGACAACTCTATATGTACTTGAATCCGAGTACGTCTATGCATGGGTGGTGTATGACAAGTGCTGCTTGCTCTCCATGGGATGCATTGTTGTCTGAATTTGGAATTGGAAGGGAGGACGATGGAAGTTTCACACTTCCCCCTCCCCTTTTAGCTCTTACGTTAGGAGCTCAATGCAATTGTTGATCGTTCTATCCTTCCATCAACACGGATCCTCCTCCTCCACTTTTCGATGAAGCTATTCCATTTTCGCTTTGTACAAGAATATGGTTATAGAAAGGTTCCGCCTCACCAGTCGAGGGTCTTCCCTGCATCGCATCGCTGCAGCTCTTAGAACTAATGTGATTACTGCTACCAAACATAAATGCAACGTTTCTACGCTTACTGGCTTTGCAGAGTTTAAGCTTTAAATTCCTGTATGACTTGAATACCCACATCCATTTAATACAGCAAGCTCATCAAGCATTACCTGTTTACAAACTGGTATTTTATTCAAGAGCTACATGGGTTTCATGTCACTGTTATTCAGTAACTCTTGCTGCATTTTTTCGTGAAAAAAGCAGACAAAGTAGAGCAGCGTATTAAAAGGGTATTACGCCCTTTTAATACTCTGTCCTCGACTGCATGATCAGTGAAGTGTCCGCTCTAAAGGCAGGATACGTTTAGCTGAAAGCTTGTTATGGATGCCATAAGGTTATTTCGAAGGTATCTAAGCAGAAAAAATAGGAAGTAAATCGTCTAGGGGAGGGAAGATCGATTTTGAGCTGGATAATTTTCCGGGAAGGGGGAAAATATTCCAAAGATAGATACTTCTAGTTAAGTTATTCCCTTGCAGCCTGACTCGTTTCAAAAGTCCTGGCGAGATAGCGCCCAACACGATTTGTCCTCCCAAGATGGGTTTCCTGATGCAATTTGAGCTTCACAATCATCCCTAAAATTTCATATCCCCAAGAGGGAATCTGCTCATTCGACTTGATTTCTGGCTTCCAAAAATACACGTAAACGGTTTTCGGCGACTGAGCTTTACATTTGCCTAGATTACATTGCTAGTCGAGTATAGGTTATCCATTAGTCACAGTTAGTTTAGCACCACACGGTAGTAAGGGAAGGCAGAAGCACTCTTCTGTAAAAAAAAATTATTTGATGCCTTTTTACGCCTTTTTATGCGCGGAAGCAATGCGCGTGCCTATAAACCCATACAAAACACATACGCCTCCTTGCGGCAACTTGGGTGAAACAAGCCAAGTTATATGAGAACCCAAGGTGGGCCTTTGTTTGCACCATCTGATTGGAAAGGCTGAAATCTGCGACCAAACAGTCTGCTATTCGTGGAGTTCTAATGTCTTCCCAAGGTTCCGCGTAGAATAAACGCAGGTGTGTAGCCGTAATTAAGGTAACAAGAGCATTGCAAAAATTCCCCGGTAAAAGCCTATCACAGGGTTACGCTTAGCGTCTTGTCAAACAAGCGAACCACTAGGAATTCAAGCGTTGTGAATGGTGTCTCGGAGCCGGAAGGGTGGTCTTGGGTGAAAATAAAAGGAAAAGGCACTTTACTAAGGCAGTTTTCCGTGAGTCTCACGTCTTCCATCAGCATATTTCATGCTAACACCACGCTTCAAGTGACAGCATGCACATAATACGAGCACCAGCTTTTCCTCCCCATCGATAACCAGTGCATAACGCTCCAACTTCTTTGCTTGTGCTATGAGAACTTCTTTCGGCGTCTTCCGAACTTTTGTATTCCTTTTAGTTCCAATTGTATTCTTCTTTTACAATAAAAAAAGTACAATTTGCGATTGTGGGGGCTTCTTTGTGCCGTATTACGCGTTTTGGGGGTAAAGAGCTGTCTCAGACACTTACTTTTTCCAACGTTCTACCGCGCCAAAATGTACCATGAAGTGTAGCAGCGAAACGGCACTGAGAATCTCGATGGAAAGTGCCGGTATGTGTTTTTACTCGTGTGCAGGATAGTGAGTTACTCTCCTTGAGCGTGTTTTCATGTTTCTTTTCACCTTGCATGACCATATTATTCTGCCGGCAATTTACTTGGAACCGAGCAGGGTGCACTTTTGCGGAACTTTTAGCTAAAAAAATACTCTTTTCATGGCAACTTTTTTTATTTCTTTACCAGGTTCGAGGTATTTCCTAGAATCCCGTTTACAGCCCCAAAGCCCAGAACAACGAAAGGTAATTTGTTACCAGAGGCTTCATGATTTGTGCATGGCTGGGGATGACTGCTTAGCTGAAAGTTTGGCTCATCATGGCCAAGCATTCTCCTTGCTTGATCCCTCTCTTCTCTTGTCTGCTTGCCTCGCAGTCGTGTTGTATTTTTTTGGAGGCTGATTTGCATATACGGGGTGGAGCTGGCGTGTCACGTCGTTCCCGGAGAAGGTCGTTGAGGTGCTTATAAGCGGGAACGGAGGTGACGAATATGGGCAAGATTACAGCCAGGATTACAGAATGAACCAAGGTCTTTTCTATTGTATTCCTTGGTACCCTTATGATTTGCCGTCACACAAGATTTCTTTTAGAACGTCAAAAAGTTGCTATAGCTTACAATGACACGGCACTTTCCTTATTTTTGGGTTCTAGTCAGCTAGTCAGCGTGCTTGGTTGTCCGGAAAGAAATATGTTGCCCTACGCAAGTAAAAAAAACTAATTGGACGCGGGATTTAAGAAAAAGCTTTATAATGTAGACATAATTGTTCCGCAATAGCTGATAATAGCCAAGTGGCTCATTATTATCCCCGCGCGACATGAACCGTTGAGCGATTGCAGAAGAAAAATGTCCGAGCTGGAAAGCGTGGTACTCATTACGCTCTCATTAATCCCACAGGTAACGGAAAAGGGTGCGGGCTGTTTTAGATTGGTCATGGCGTAATGACGCCCTTTTCACGCAGGAAAATGCTAATTATAAGGCACAACTCATGGGAATGCCAGCCAAGTTCTCTGTTCAGTGAAGTTTTTTTCTGTGGTTCCGCATTGTTCATGTAGAAGAATTTAGTCGCATCCTGAATTTAGCAATCAACTGACTGACGGGCTAAGTTATTACCGAATGTTTAGCCCTTTAAAAGAAAGATTTTTTTTTTGGTCAGCGGTGATTGACTGCTCGGGCTGGTCAGTGTGATTGCAACCTGGCGTTTTTTATGCAGTTATACATACAGCTATTGAAATCTGTCCCGAGTCCGCGAGTCTTTCAACTAAGAATAGATTTGGTACCCTACTGCGGTGCCTGCTGTTGACCGTGATTATGCAAAATAGGGGCTAATGAAGTTGCCATAAATAAGCTGATAAATTGTACGGACCCGGACTTTATGGTATATACATAAGCTATATTTTGGACCGTCTACCCTGAAAATTACAGAACCCAGCCCAAACTTTTACGCTTTCAGATGTTGGCGGCGGGTTACTGAATGATGGTACTAGTATTTATACCATGCACTAATTCGACTAATTCGCCTTGTCCTTTTGCAACAAGACGCCGCGTAAAAAGATTCCATGAAATGTAGTCTATTTCTAGCGTCCATAACTTCAGGTATAAGGGATAGTTCACAGTGACCTCTAGTGGCGAGTATAGCCTTTCTGCTGTGGAATTGACACAAAGGGCTCACCGAAATGTGTGGTAGGCAGTTCTTTGGAACCGAGGTTAGAACCTTTGATCGAGAATTTCGGGAAAAGGTTGCCGTAAAACATTTCAGTACTCTTGTATGCGTGCCATGGTACGCATATGAGTGAATCAAAGTTCTGTGAGGTGCCCGGTACGCCTCTTTCGAGCTCTTGTACATACATACTCCCGAAAGGATATGTACCTATATTTCTTAAACGGCAATGAAAAGTAGAGTATTCAGGTCTTTGCGTGCAAGATAAAGAAAGAGATGTTTCTCGACGGGAAATGAAGAAACCGCCAACTTATAAACCATTTCAATTTCCTGTGCCATCACATTTTATGAACTTCCTGTACAGTGCCGTGCGCCTACCCGTCTTTTATCCCTTTTAATTAGAACGAGTATTCTGGTAAAAGAAAAAATGAAGGAAATACAGAAAATAGTGTTTACATAATGACGTCTGCTGTGGCTTTATTGACGATGGGTGTAGGACTTTCAGAGCCAAAATTGTCCAAAAAATATATTGAAAACCAGTGCTTGTCTTCGGTCAACTTGACGCTTTGGACTGTTCTATCGATTTCTCTCTTGCAATTTTTTATTTATTTTTTGGTCTAAGGTCTTATGGTCATGGACGTGGAAGTGTTGTCTATATCCACGGAGAGGGCTTGGAAAGATTATTTTTACTAGAGATGAGAGTTCCAATCGATAGTAGCGTCTCATGCACACAACAGCCAGCCGCACGCCGAACACGCGGCTGTTTTCTATATCAGCTCGATGTTATACTTCTCTGCCGTCAGCCGCGCTTTGACGTTCTCCGGAACAGAGGGCGCGAGGATACATAGAAATAAAAGCGTAGAAATAGAAGACTTCAGGTTTACTGTTGGTATACACTTTTGTGTACTAGCACGCCCTTGGACATGAGGCTTTTGCTCCTCGCAATATGTACGTTATGTCAATAAGGAACGGCACGCCTGAAGTTCAAAGCGGTAAGGCAATGCTGCCTTGTAAGCACAGCGAAGCTTCTCTTCCCAAGTCCGGGGTCCTCGTTCAAATTCTCATTTGGGAAGGATTATGCAAATGCACCAAGGGAGAATCTTAGGTGCTCATGTTTGGGGGAAACCAACCACCCCTTGGCCCCCGAAGCCAAGTTGTAGATGTAGTTAGATATACTCTGACGCATCCAAAAGCGACCCGGGGCGTCTCCGTATAGTCTTTATTCCCGTGATTGTCGTGATGCTCGAAACCACTAAGCACGGAGAGGAAATTAAGAGAAACTGATAGTGACCTCCACCCCGCATGGTGATTCATCTATAGCAATCAAGAGTCTTTCTGGCTGTGAGTTGGTTAAAGCTTTTTTACATATCCCAGCGGAATTAGCCGTAGGTGGAACAGTGACTGGCTAGTTTTTGCTTTAGTAGAAGAATGAAAGATGGTTTTGGGGTTGTTGGGCTCTGAGATAAAGTAGCGGCGCTAGACGGTTAGTCAGTCATATCGGGAGTCGCAGAAGCATTCAGAAGCCCGCGCAGACTTATTGTCTTGTCTTCTGTGTCAGGGCAGTCGAAGATATAGCGACGATTGTATAGGGCATCATTAGGTGTAAAAAGCATAGGAGCGAAAAGGCTTGCAGCTATGGAATTTATTCATAGACGATTTTTTTCGGGGTTGGCTTTTAAGGAACTTGGGCATGGAGTATTACCCCCCCCCCCCCCCGAATGACACCATGAAAAGCCCATTGCAAGGAGAAGATTGGTGAACTATCTGTGCATGCCAAGTCATTGAGTTGCAAGTAAAAGTAATTATTGTAAGGCCCTACCGCCTTACAATATATACAATATATACTGGTCCTTCTTTTATTTCTTTTATAACATATGACGGCGCTGCCTCCCAAAGCGCATCTTGTCGTGCCTTGGATCTTACCGCTGTCACTTGTGCGAGAAAAGGAAATAGGAGAGATTCGCAATAAAACCTTGAATGCCATAACCGGGAGACAGCTTACGTTTTTTCTTTAACTTGATTCCCAAACTGCGGAGCAATATGGCTTTAGTGTAAAAAAGGGTGCCTTTCGGATTTCGATCTTGATCTCTCACTTGATAAATCGTTGCTGAGTGTCGGCCGATATGGCAACTTCGCTCGTGTTCTTAGCCATCCGACGTAGCCTTGGGTAAAAACAGTGGTATATAGTTCTCACGCAATATATCTAATAGTTCTCTTGGTGTCGTCTTTTTCCTTACTATTTCATATCATAATGTGACTTGACAGACGGCTCTCATCCTGGCCATAAGGAGCTATAGGAAATCAACTACAGCCTGCCTCCTCCCCCATCCTTTGTTAGCACGCAAGCCGCATATACATACATACGCACTTACACCCTCACAACATTTGACATCCAGCCACGACGTGTTGGATGGCTCCGGAGACTAGAATTGATGATGCCAAAACTCGGAAAGAAAGTGAAAGACGCACTCCGTGACCCCAAGATGAAAAAGGTTTTTTATTTGTGAAATCTGCTTTCCGCAACGGGAAGTGATCCAGTGCGATGCATAAATAACTAGCTAAATGCAATAATGCAGAAAGAAAACTAGTAAGACTCAACGACTTATCAGCGCAAAGGGGTATAGCAGACGATAAAACATCCGTCGATGCATGCGCTAGTGTATTCAGTGCCACAGCTTCAACTTGACTGCAGCAGAAGTCAAGCAGCAATAGTGTGCCGGACTGCTCCGGAGGGGCGAAGGACGAATGACATACATGAACCTTGGCCCATGACTCCGTTATACAGTTAACTGACTAGACCCACACTATGTGACTTGACCTGATGTGAAGAATTCCTTCTTGCAACGAAAGCCGTGTGACCAAGACTTAATCTGACGGAATCACCCCTTCTGACGTTGACTATCCGACTGACTGTTGACTATATACCTTTCATGTTTCAACGCTAGTCAGTAGCCCGAAACGAACATCAATAGCCTGCATCATCTTTCCACTAAAGCCAGTTGACTTGATGATATCACCTTTTAGCGAAGCTACTTGTTACGAACAGTATTTTTGATCCGTAACAGAGAGTATCACGCTTTGTTAAGTCGTCCTAGGAAATTTAATATAAACTTGTTTATCTATAGCTTTCACAGCGTACGTTACAAAAGGAAAGAAAGAAGAAAGAATTATCCGCTTATAAAGTGAAGGGGAAGCCCGGGCATGTAATAGGCTTAGTACTACAAGCTTAAAACTTAAGACGGTAAACCGATTCTTTCCTAAACCAAATTACGCAGAAACTTACCGAAAAGTTGGACTATTCTTTCCTACCCAAGTGCTTCAGTTCAAGTGAGGTTTTAATCCAAATCTTCGCTTTCACTAGTATGGATTAAAAGTCTGAAAACGTTGCGAAATAGGCTCGGTTTTCCGCCTTGTATTGTGCGCATGGTTCCAAATCCTGCTTAGGTTTTTATGGTCCTCGGAAGGAAGCAACTAGGCCATGTTGCTTCAACACGCGTTGATGCTTGAATCATCTCTATACGCAGGCATCGTACAGACTGTTTTTGGTGTGGTCACTCCTGGGAGGTCCTTGAGTTTGAATTTTGTAGGTCCTCTCCCACAGCAGCAGGCGATCGGTTAGCCGGTAATGAGCACTTGATGTAAGGTTTTCTGGGAGCATTATTGTTGACGGGTTTCTCACGTGGTGTACTACCAACACCGTTGTTGGGGCTCAGCCGATGCGGATGAGGTGCCAAGTGATGGTTGTTCCTTGTCCGGTTGGACCCGGCAGCACGCATTAACGATAAATGTAGCCTATTGTTTGCCGCTTGACACGGTTCTGCATGGTCTATCGCGCCTGGGGAAGGCCTAACGTGTGATTAAAGAGAGGAGAGGGTGTTGCTATCATGAAGCTTTCGTTATAAAGTGTTCCGTATATGTAGGAGGAAATCTAAGAGTAAGGCGAAAAACGTGAAGCAATATAGGATGAGTTAGGAGTCGAGCTGAAGACCCCCTAGGATTTTCCATTCCAAGACCCCTGCCAAGTTTCGGCCTTCCGGAATGCCAATGCCGACCGTGCCAAGAAGCAGCATGAAAGCTACAAAACACGATTCGCTGTTTTATAATGAACTTTCGTTGATCGAAAGAGTAGCGGACGGCCTGACAGCCTGGAACATTAGTGTTCGGATCTCACACCTTCTGTCTCACTATAGGCCAGCAACTATATTTTTGGCTGTGCCTATTTCAGACTCATTTATTGTATCCCTGCTACCTTTTTCTACCCCTATCTACCCCCCTACTTTTTAGTTTTTTCAGTTATTTTTACTTGTTGAGCTTTTCCGCTTTAAATGAACATAAATCAATAAATAATTCTTACTTCATATTCCACTTCTTAGCTTCTAGACTCTAAACCAGTATATTGGATACCGAATTAGCACAAGAAAGGAACAGTTGCCAAAGTCAATTTTCCTGGTCCTGTAAAGTATTCCATATGTTCTGCGGAAGTTCAGGTGTGGAGTCCTCTTGTACTAACCACGCACTTTCTAAAGAGAATGGCCGGCTTCTTGTCAAAGAACACACGGGGCCGTTTCCTGGGGACTCCCTGCCGTCCAACTGGGGAAGCCATTTGGCCGGCAATCCAAGCATAGAGTGAAAACAATAAATAGAAGGGTACTCACAAAATCTACGACTCATGAAGTACTCCTTAATTACCTACAATCTGTCGCGGTTGAAAACCATACGGTTGTATACGGTGGGAGGTCACTTCTCTTCCTATACGTACTTTTCATTTTTCAAAACTTTCCATAAACACAGAACTTGCTTTGTATCCTGCCATGATGTAATTCTAAACCAATAAGTAATCAATACCAAATCGGATATAATGAATATACGTTATCTGTAAAGTTAATTTCTAATGATCGATTCTGTTAAGGGAGTAAAGGTCACACCTACTTTTCGGCCTCTAATGCTGTTTGAATAGGAAATTTAAAATTTGTAGGAAAATGTGCAATACAATTTAAAATTTGTAGGAAAATGTGCAATACAATTTAAAATTTGTAGGAAAATTTGCAATAAAATTGAAAATTTTGTTTTTGATGGGCCCATTCAGTTTAACAAACAATTACTGCACGTATCGGTAGCCCTAAGGAGAAAGAAAAAAAACGTACAGATCGGTTCCCTTGGGCACATTTTCCCTGTCATTGTTTCCCCGTTTTCTGACACTGTTTTCCCTACTTCCTTTTTTTCTTGTCTTCTTGTTAAAAATGAATACCATAATCAGGTTGGGTTTATTTCTTTTTCTGTTCTTTTCCGCCTGTTTCTGTACAGCGAGGATTTAATCTTGTGACTATTTAATGACCCGGCTGAACTCACTAAGATCATCGTTTGCTGGCGCACACAACTTTGTACCCAAATTTACTGCAACGTAGATTCCCTAATGGTAGTCTGCCTACGTGTGAGGTTGTGACTCTGCTTTAGTTTTGTCTAGTCTCTTAAAGAAAAAGGTAATATTTCTCATATCTTGGGAACATCAGTTCAAACTTCGGTCTTCGGTAGTTTAAAGAAGAGGCTCAGGTTATATTGTAACATTTTCCCTAACATTTGTATGAGGGACACGGGAAGATTTAAGAGATGTCACCCATTTTCGGTTCGACTTTGGAGCAAACAAGGGATCTTGTCTAACAAGCTTTTCAGTTCATCGTTTGCCGTATACGGATATCCATTCAATCTAATACTACGAACATACCTGAAGACATATTGCGCTCATTTAATTGGAAAACTTTCAGTCGTTAAAAAGCTAGAAACTATAGGGTTATTTTCCGTTTGTTCTGAACTATAAGCCCCATAATTGGGCTTGACAGGCTTTTGCATAAATCAGGCTTTTACAGTTGCCAGACATAGGGACCCTATACTCCGCTTTTCAATGTTATTTGGCCAGTTTTATCTGCCTATTTTTCGAGAAGGGCTGTTGAAGACTGCCACCCGTTGCAAAGCGTGGTTTATCATTTGCGAGATTCTCAACTCAACTCGTGCCCACGTGCTGAAATTCTCCTCCCGTCTTTAAATATTGACGTCAGGTGCTTCTTAGCTCCTTGCTACCAATTCAAGTTGGTTCATTAGAGCATCGATTGACTCTAAAATGTAGAAGACTCCAGCAGCAGCAGCATCCCCAGTCAACTGTGTCGTTCCTCCCAATGTATCCCCCTGCAAGCCCACTCCCTCCTCCGTCATAGTCGTTGCCATGGCTGGCAAATGCTTTTTGCTTTACGCGGAAAGGCAGAGGGATAAAAGACACATAAAGTGCCTTCTCTGGTATCGAAGACAGCACGTGCCGTTGCTGATTACTATTGCCACCCCTCTCGTTATTCCTACGAACCTGAAGTCTCGTACTCATATAGGAACCTCTCGGTTGTTTCTTCGACGAAAATCCCCTCCCAATTATACTTACAGTTTATTGGAAGAGGTTTCCGTGGCCTTTTAACTCTCTTACATCCAAAATACTTCATCGTTAGAACCCAGGCCTCTAGACGCCTGTGTATATGCTATATAGTAGGAGAAAGAAACATATTACTAGACAATTTCCTCATGCTTAGCTATAATAGTTTCCTTTTATCCTTGACATGTTCTCTGTTAACAACCTTTGAGTGTCTTTTGATTGTTTTTCAAGCAAACCTTAATTGATTGAAAACTGGCCAGTTGATTTAACAAACCGAATAAACCATGAACTCAAATTCCGGGACCACTTTTGGAGACAATTAACTACCTAGAATTAGCAGATTGTATTATTCATAGAATGTGTCCCCCTGTAAGCCAGGAAGCACTAAATGGACGCCATGTAAGTTCGCTCTCCCCTTATGATCCGTCGTCAAAGTTGTTTTCATCTTTATACGCAGGTGGCTATATACGGCATGTGTTCCCAGCCTGAATTTGCTCTTTAAACTTTCCTTTGCCTGTCTTTGTGATAACAATCCACAGAAGCTCCCGGTGCGGCTTTTGCTAACATATCACTGCCTGTATGTACCACCTCGATTGAGCTTCCAAGAGTCGTTTCACGTCTTGTACTGGATTCTGTGGATACAGGGATGGAACAAATTTAGTATAGAAGCTGACAGGGAGGTCTTAACTAATTGATGGAGAGTATTTTACCTGCGAGGGCGAACAAGTTCTCCAGGCCTTTGATTTTTTGCAGTGTTTTTTTTTCTTGTTTTTGTTTCGCTTCTCCAAAAGAATGTTATGTATGTATAAGGGGGACTCTGGGTCGATAAGACATGTCATGTTGGCAAAGATACCGACATTGAGTAATGGTGGCCGACAGTTGGAGACATGGTCTCTGCTTTTCGTTTCCCTGAAAGTGAGCTTGGGGCAGCCATAACACCCCAAAGTGTGTTTATAACTCAGAAGCTATGTTAGATTACATTCCAAGGGCGAATTATAGTTAGCAAAACACAAGGACATATACAACACAAGGACAAAATATCGTTTTCAGGTATTTTTTTTGACCAGGCTAAGGCCTTGTTTTCATTGTTTTACTGCTTTGTCACAAGTTACAGCTTGTCGAATCTTAACTCGGCTCGAATCAACGCTGATCCATACGCCTGATGAGTCCTAACAGGTGGCCGGGCCTTGTCAAGGGTAGCCCCAAGACCGGGGGAAATTTCATGGTATTTTCTATTGCTTTTTCGGCATTTTCTTTCTTAAGAATTATTTTTATACTATTTTAATTTGGGTTATATACTAAATAAGCCTCGAACATTTTTGAAATCTTGAGGTCTGTGACTTTCCGGGCCTACTTTATATACTGAAAGGAGAAAAATTGTCCGGTTGCAAATGCTTTTGTCCTCTGGAAGTTCTAAAATGCCGCGGCTTGGTCTCTTCTGCTTTATAAACCCAAAGCCAGCAGCCACTCGTGATTTGCATAAATGAAGACCCCGCCAGTGAAAATACATCTCCCAAATTCGTGCTCCCAGGGTTTCAACGCAAACCATTCAAGTTCTAGAGTTAAGGAAGGTACATGCAGGTACCTGTGCCCGAGCTTCTATAAGATCTCGAGAGTCCTTTTGAAGCCCAAAGAAAAGAAAGAAAAAGCCATACTAGTCACTGTTTCCTCTTCATCCATCATCCATCCCACGGAGTTAGTTCTGTGTTAGCATACATTTTTGGCAACCGACATCAGCCGCTTTCGCTCCTGTCGTCAGGTTAGAACCCAAGCAACAGGAATATTCCTCTAGTTCTGTTAGCTCTGATTTTGTCGTACAGTAAAAAGACGACTAGAGTGACACCGTTGCTGAAAATTAGTTTCGCCAGGGAAATGAAGTGTGTGCCTGCAAGCGTTCACCGGAAAAAAATTGTTCTTTCCTGAGGGGCACATGGCACACACACACACAGACGGTACGAAGAGGGCCTGATCTCCCCAATATTGGGTCCTGAGCCAGTCAAGTGAGTGATCTGCTTCGGGTCATCAGACTGATAAATCCTTGCCAAGCCTTCCGCCAATATGTCGACGCTTATTTCTATCTCAAAGACTGCGCCTGAATATTATACGTGCCTCCCCGGGCAAAGTTCTGGGCCCTTAAGTAGCAGCCTGGTCTGCACCTTTTCCGTAAACTCCAAACTTGCTTTATGCCGTTTATAATTAATCGTAAAAAAGATATTGAATGCCAGGGACTGTCCTTTTAGAATTTTGCTTTTTACTAATTAAGCGCAAAAGCGCCGCCAAGCTTCTTTTCTTCGCAATGCGAAAGGTTTCCAAGGTTTGTATTCATCCCATACTTCATCTGTGACTTTCTGGTCTCGGGTGTTTGATGTGAAAATAATCACTGCGTTAGTAGTTGGTGGTTTACAACTTTTCTTATAAGGAACCCAACAGATTTTCTGCTCGCGAGATATAAAAAGTTGGCGGGATTTTATAACCTGCGTCAGGTTGGAAAATTAAGAGTCGAGGTGGAACTTTTTTATTATGTCTTTTATCACGGTTTATGCGTTCAGACTTGCGGAATATGGTAACTGCACACAGGCCGCAGAGGAAAAAACGATGAAGAAACGAATTTCTGGAGAGCCATCAGCAGAGAGTCGTCCGAGTCCGTTGCAGGAAACGATTCTTAATCAAGTCCTACGTATTAAACGGTCTTGCATGGCCAAGTATATAGAACTATAAAAAAGGCAGCAGGGGGTCGTAACATTAGAGCCCAACACGTCACATGTGAATCGTATTAAAAAGTGATCAAAATGTCTCATAAGTTGCCGAATGTAAAGTGAATGCTTTTTCGCTCGGAGAGTTTGGATATTTCTATGAAAAGGTTGGTTTTGCAACTTGGAATATTTTTTGCTCCAATTATAATACATGATGAAATAACAAAGGGAAAGGTTTAGAATGTTTCTAGGTTGTAGACTACATTATATTCCTCGTGCATTCTTTGTATATGTCCCTGACAAAGAAAACCAAAAGGAACGCAAAAGGTCAATGCCAAACCTTTAAAGGCGATAATCAACCCCCCTGTGTGCTCCTGCTGCACGTATTGAGAAGAGATTACAGTTATGTACGTCAGCCCAAAGATGATGCCCTTTTTCTAGCTTGGGAATGCATTGTTCGGTTCAAATGAAGGAGAACCTCTGTAAGGGGAGCGCCAACACATATAAGTTGGGGCAATTGGGGGTTGACGGGTGTCATAAGTTTGAGGACTATAACCAGTCAATGGCCTATATAGTAGAAAGATGACCTCTAACAGACACATTAATTGGGCTTACTACCGTAAGGATAAAAGGAAAACTATACTCAGCTTTTACATTAAATGTATGCTGGCGGGTTAAGCTATTTTTGCATTAACAAGACCATCAGCGTGTTTTCGGGACCGCAGTTGTTGTTTGGCTGTCTTTTTCTTTGCCCTTTTGTTCTTGAGTTGCTTAATTGAAGCGTAGTGGCTGGTTTATTGTCAGATGACAGCAACAACAGTCTTTTCTATGCTAAATACTTCGAGTCCCTGTCTTTCCTGAGAGAGTCAAAAGACCGAGCTTGTTTAACTGGCTATTGTTTTCCTGCACACCGCAAAAAAATAATGTGGCTTTACCACGCCTCTTTTACATGCGCTTAATGAATTCTCTGAATTGCATTCACCGTGAAAAGCGTAAATTATGTTTTTTTCTGAATTTTATAGACTTCACTTTACGGTGTAAAGAGAAAGGATACCATGTGCTTTGGGATGATTAGACGCTGAGAGCAAACATTATGCAACATAGAAAATGCAGGGAAACATACCACTGTGCATTTGTATGCATTCGACAAAAATAGTGGGCAGTTTTACAGCGCTAATACGATTTCAGTCTAAACCTTGTCACATTTTCCTGGGTTCGCATATGGATTATACCCTTCAGGTTGTGTCTCTTATTAATTTATCCAATACTTCTAGTATAGTGATGCATGACGGCAAGAAACGCTCATATTTTGCGCCTTTTCTGTATAATTATTGATGCCATGAGGTACTAAATGTCGGGACAAGAGTCTAATGCCGAGTCAAACGTTTGTCAAGATGGCTCTAAGGAAGTCGAAGTCGTTGATTTAACTTATTAATTACCTACAGGATTTAAAAATTGTACATAAATCAACTGTTCGGCTTAAGAGTATATCCATTGCGAAGGACTACAGTTTACTAGACACCTAGGAGGTACTTGCCTGTCTGCCTTTGTGCGTTTTTCTTTTAACTGCTTTAACAACGACACAAAAGAGCGTGTGCCATTGTTGGCTTTAAACAAAGTGAGCCAAAAAATTAGAGCATCCACCCCCTTTTCAGCGACACACAAAAAGTACTGTCATTAGCCGATGTACCTATTATGACCTCGTCCTTGTCACATTTTAGCTTTTAAGCTAGTACCAGAGCACACCACTTTGAAAGCTATAAATTAAGAGCCCGCCATACAAGACTAAGAGCTTCTGTTGTTGTATAGCACGAGAAGCATTTTCGACTTGACGCGGACATGAAATATGAATTTGTTTTTGCTCCAAGCTATTAAAAGAATAGCAGTCTTACACTTCCTTTCTTGTCTCATGGTAGGTGATTTTTTATCCGTTATTTTTATAGCTATAGAAACCATTGTTTAGCTTTACTGGAGAAAAAAAACGAAAGAAAAAATTATAATAATAACTAGCACTGAATTGCTTGACGGAAAAAAAGATCGCGGAACTGTGAATATATTAGGACTGGAATATCTTCCTTCCCGTGAAAGTGTTGGTAAACCAGGGCTGAGTATTATCGAGCAGCGTTTAAGGCACCCTGCGGAAGGATCGTAATTAGTGCGGTAATGAGGTTTCCAATACTCCATTTGGCCGCATCAGCAAATGCAAGCTGCACACGCAGCCAGGAACGGACAATGAACCCCCTGGAACACACGTTTGTTCGCACGACTACAACCTACAACACGCAGAAACCAGCAGCACTTTCATCATATCCACAGTTGCTTTTGAAAGCAAAGCTACATAAAATCCATGTATACTCATTACAAGACATACAAAAACTATATTAAGTACAAAGCTCATTAACTTCATATTTGATATGCTGCAGTTTCTACCGTTAGCTAATATCCTGGATTGTTTTGTTGTCATATACAACCAAAAAATCCGGTACCTGTTTACCTTTCTTGCCAATAAAATACTTGTAAGCGTAGAATGAAAATGGAAGTGTAATTATTGCACTATTATAAATATGAATGTACATTTTAATTTACAAAAAACAAACATAATATGGAGGTCATGCGGTATTTGCATTGATAACTACAAATATAATGTATGTAAATGGTGTTAGGAAACTAAAAAAAATTTCATATACTAGTTGTAAAAACTAATGTGGCTTCTTGGCTGCTGTGCACCGTTTTAGGTACAGAGAGTGCTACCAACGATAACTTTATTCACATATGGTTTGTTACTTTATTCAATTTTGGTATTTTTCATCATGGAATGCACGTTTGCGTTAAATGTGCCGTTTGTCAAACAATTATAGGCAGGATATAACCTGGCAAGCGAATGTTCCCAACCGAACTAAATAATTACTGAATGCGGGCCTTCGCTAAGTCACGTTAGGAGGGAATTTTTATTCAACGAGTTTTTCCAGGGAAAAAAATTCTGCGGTTCTGTAGCCGGAATGGATGGATGCTGCTGCATGATGGCTTGGATTTAAAACGAGACGAGACTTTTCAAGTTGTGGGGCCAGCCCCGCTGATAAATGATGAGACCCATCCGATCCGTCCGTTGAAAATTTTTAGCATGTGGGGACCCCCTGGTGACCCCCCCACACCTTTTTAACTTTTCGTTCTGGAAGGTGGACACCTTTGTGTGATATCAAAATGCTATTAGTCTTTTAATTCCTCAAGAAAAAAAAAGAAAAATTTAGTTGAGTAAAAAAAAATCTCGTCCGCATGGGCGGGCTTGCTTTTCTATTAAGTTTCATACTCCTTTTAAAATGCTGTACAAAATAGTTTCTTTAACAGAAAGAGTAAAAATAAACTAAATTTAGCTGCGAGTAAAACAGATGGTTCCTTCAATCGAGTCAGCTTGCCGTCTCATCCTGGTAAAAAAATACGTTTTGCTAATTTGCGGGAAAATTAATTAATTAATCTTCTTTATAGGAACGCTGGATTTGTGCTGCAGATGTCCAGAGGCCGTGGCGCGGGTGATTTGCCAAGACCTCGAGTATTTGACAAATGACAGAGCTTTTGTCGAATTCTTTTGTCATTCCGTCTCGGATGGTGATAATGGGTGCCCAAAAGAGGTAAAGGTAAGTGCTTCATTTTCTATAATCCCACACAACCTTTTGTAAATGTGGCAACAAGCGCGGCCATATCGCTTTTTTACCTTTCCTGGAGGGGCTGAGTAGATGAGAGGAGATTGCACTTGCTCTTATCCTCGCTGCAGTGTCGTTTATCTTGTTGATGCTGCATACAAAAGCTCGCCAGGTTGCGATGCATGACAAATGCACTCGGAACTCTCGTCTGACAAGGATTACATGAGCGTCATGCACTCCAATGAGCGTGCAACAGGCTCTTACACACTTGCCAGAGCATTATCACATCGCCCAGTAAATCCCTTGCTCTTTCTCCTTTCCAACCCATCACACTTCGATAGAAAAAGTATCTCCTTGGGTCGTTTAATGGGAAACACTTCAGAAAAAAACATTCACGTGAAGCTTTTAACCCTCGTGGTTTTTCTTCACCGCCCTGAAAAAAAAACTTCCAAAAAACTTTTCAGAACGACAGTCTAGGTGAAGCGAAAACACCATCTGCTTTTTTAGGGTACCCCAACTTGCAAAGAAATGTCTTTTTTCTTGATATGCATTTCATTCGTCCTTCGTACGGTTTTGAGTAGTCAGGGAGAAAGGAAAAATACAAAATAAAAATAACTCAGCATTCACTGTTTTAGTCGGTAGTGGAGGTTTAGGAGCATTAGGACTATGCGAAGCTGCTAATCACTCCATGTGTATGCGTAGTATCGAGTCGCTTAGGCGCAAGTGTGCTTGTGGTGTGTTAAGGCGTTGTTGTGTTTTAGTTCAGAAGTTGGCTTCCTAAAAGGCCAACTGCAGCTTCATGGGAAGACCAACTATGAGCATCTTCCCGTTCCAAAGCCACTCCGGAGGAGTTTGAGTAGACTGTTAAGATTCTGGTACACGGACAAAGCTTTGCCATAATTCTGTTTTCGTTCTTGCATTTGCATTTTCCTTCTTCTGTAGTTTCCGGCACTGGCTCAGATCAAATTAGATTATTCCCAAAGCCCTGGTCGTATAGTCTTCAAGCGTTGTCATGGACGGGTAGAGCGTCAAGAAAGCAACCATTCCTCATGTTATAAACCTTCATTTAGCCGTTACTAAAAACGTGACAACGGTTTGTTACGCCGAAAGCGGCTCTAGACTCATGTGTGGTGTTTAGGATACAAATTCCGTACAGACACAATCTCCTGGCGTAACATGCATACGCTTTTGTTCCTGTAACATTCCCTTTTTGTGGAAAACTAAGCAGGTGCAAAACGAAAGGTACACTCATTTGCAAAGATTTCGGTAGCCCACAGCCACGGGTTCTTTTTTTTCCCTGTATAAGTTTGGTACCCTTTAGCCGAGCTTGTATTTCGGGTTCAGGTTTCATTACCACGGAACTGATTTGTTTTAGGCTTGGACTTGAGAGTTGCAAGAATTGTAGAGAACGAAGTCAAACCTGAAAACTGGCTCAAAGGCAGCTACATTTACTGCTTGTTTTGCTAGACCATGTCCAAAGGTTTTGATGGGTGTCTACGGTGGCAATTTGAATCTCTTAATCCTTGGACAAAACCCCATTGCTTCTTAGTAAGCTTAAGGATTCATTATGTCCAAATATGTACAGGTGCATATCAGACAGAAAGAGACACACCAGACAAGCCGCATCAAAGCAGAGCAAAAAGGGGTCCTATATGTGTTAGACTTCTATAGACTGCCTTGTTCTTTGTGTGGAAGTGGACAATTCATCAACCCAAAGATCCGAAAGACTTTACTGTTTCGGTGGGGCGAAAGGGATATATCTCCCTGAGTAGGCGAATATGAAGGAACAGGTCACATCACTTTGTAATATTCTTTCTGCTGGGGGCTTTTCAGACAGGTAACCAAGTGCGAACACTCGCAAGGTCGCAAATCCATGACCTCCCCAATCCGTCGAGCATGCATTGACAAGCTCAAGCGCTATTTTAGGTTCAAAACTTATCTTGAAATGCCACCGCTATGTGCCGGCTGGTCTTTACACTGGTACTCTGCACTTCTATAGTCGATGCGTTTTGATTGCTTTCGACTCCACATTACTCGTCTGGCGACATGCAGTTGCTCAACTTGAGGCTGGCAATGCGATCATTTTCCCATTTTTCAAAAGTTCTAGCTTTGGTAATTGCTCGCTTCCGCTCATCATAAACTTGGAAGTCGTATGTCAACTCGGCGACGATTTGGGTCTAAATTATTGGGGGAAGAAAAGAGGTAGAACACGAAAGCGTTGCTCATCATAACAAGTTTTGAAAGCTGGGTGTCTGTATCGTACATGTCCGATATGAGCATTGAAGTTGAAAAGTGGTGTGCTTTCCAGGTCTGGTTGCTACGTTGTAAGGGGAGTTGTAATGAGCTACTTATCAAGCCAAAACCTCTCTTTAATCATAGAGGGCGAGGAGGCATTGGGCCTCGTTAATCTCCATCCATCAGTTTCACAACATTCGGTGATGGATGCTGCGTGGGGCAGTCGAAGCGAACTATAAAGGCGGCACTCTTGCTCACATACTTGGATCAAGGAGCCTGTTGATTTTACCGCACCCAAAATTAAAGGGGATCTTGTCGTTTTTCTCTGGACTCTTTGACTGCCCGCATAGTACAGTGCCGGCAATCTGAAAGTTCCGCTGATTTTGGTACCTATTTGGTGTTCAAAGCTGTATACATCAGCTGAGCCTTGACAGTAACACCGTATAGATTCAAGCATCACTTTACGCAGAATAAAGGGGAACATTCTGTTGCAGCTGGTTTTTTGTATACTGCTATTGTTTAGGCTGCGTAAAATCCCCGATTTATGGGGTGTTTGGGTAAATATATGGGCGAAAAAAATCCTTAAAATGCTGGTTCATTCACGGATGATTTACAGCGTTTCTCATTTCCGCCATGAGGAGGCATAATTAATTAAAAATGTTTACCTAGTGTAAACGACGCGTCTGGAGCAATTTCTCCCCAACCAGCTTGCTTCGTTGCAGCATATGGTCCGTCTCGATAAGAAAAACTGTCTATAAAAAATACCCAGTCCCATTCACCCTCGTCCGTTCTGTATTCTCGAGTACAGTTTTTCCTTAAATACATTGCAGTATTAGTTATCGGGGGGAAAATGGCTGGGTGGTTGCGAAAGAGCTTCGGAGCTTCGAAAGCGGGGGTCTTGTGCATTTATATGCAGCAAGAGCAAGAGAGGCCGCGGAGGAGTTGAGACAGACCTTTCTATAGATTATACATAAAAGCTTTCAATAGCCCTATATATCGAAGCATTTTCCTCTTATTCTTTAGCAAAGCTCTATTGTGTAAGCGAAAGCTTAGATTGGACCCCGCTACAATATCTTTTTTTTCGAATTTTCTTGTGAGGTCTGTCTCGCGTCACTCGCTTGATTGAAATTGGTAGGTGAGGTTACAAGAAACAGCGGTAGACACAGTCAACAACCTTATTTTTTTTCTACGACAAAATTAAAACTTTCTTGCTTGTAAGCGCTTTTTGGGGAGTATTTCTAAAGAATATCGAGATGAAAAAGACTCGCTTGAGTTGTTTGGGGTTTGTATGGACGGCTTTTGTCAAATGAGCTTAGGTCACCTCCATGGCAAAAAAGACGGTTATTCCTTATTTTAATTAATTGAACCTAGCCATGGCTCTGGTTTTTTTAAATATAAAAACTGATGATGCGGGATATGGTAGAGATACAGGGAATGCGCAAGTCAATGTCTCATTTTAAATTTAGTTTCCCAGGGTGCGTTTCTCCCCCCCCCCCCCAAAAAAAAACTTTCCGTTTCCCCGACAGTGTGATGAGGGTGCAATGAGCCAAATGCATCATCTCCACAGAAATAGCTAACGCTTTATCATGTTTGTTACCCAACATGGGCTTTTTCCAGGTTAAAAGGGCAAATAGTTTCTGGTATGTCTGACCAGGCAAAAAAAAACGCGTTGGCCCGGCACCACTTTAAATTTGGGGAAATATTAAAGAAGGCCAGCCCAATTTTTAGTGGAAAAAGTTATCTTTTTGGCACAAAGTGAATTTTTTAATAGTTTTTCCGTTAGGTCTGTGCCCCCGTAGCTCTTTCTGTGGGTCTATATGAGTGCAGCGGCCTGGCTTCACGCACTCGTGCGACTCCTCTGCTAAAATTGTTTAGTACTATCATTTTTCTAAATTTTTTTACCGGCCTGTTTGTCGTGTTTAATTTATTTTGAATTCTAAGGCTGTGTTTTGGCCAGAAAAACGGGGCCGTAAAGCTCAAGCTGCAGCTGAAGGCGTCTAGAAGAAAAAAATAAAGAAGCGAGGCATCAGACAAAGTGAGAAATGTTCCCCATTTTTCTACTTGACGTTGAAGAAACGGTACTTAAGCATCCCAGACTTGGCCGCAAAAATGCTCGTGCGCAAAAGGTAATCTTAGGAATCTCTTTTTACACTTTGGAGGTCAGGCTTTAGTTATTGCAATCAAACCAGCATTGTTTTAAGCATTACTGCTAGCCATAAGAAACTTACTTGTGTCCATCTTAACGGCTTATCTCGAGCAGTCAAATAATTTGAAAGCTGTCGCACCGACATATCTATATATGCTTGCCAAAACTGGTTTGCATTTTTGGGGGGGATGTTTTGCCAGCTTATCAGACAGTACTCTAGCGTTAGTATCCGGGATCTGTACGAACTTGTCAGTAGCAAAGGCGCGAAGTTATCTATACGTAACCGAGTGGGTTACATTCTTAGCGGGTACCAAACCTCTTCATTGTAATTATTTCATCCATAAGTTATAGAACGCTGAGAGAACGCTGAGAGACCCATGTTATCTTGAACGCACTGCAATTCGTAGTGTCAACTCTTAGATGTAAATGGAGAATATACGGACATCATTTCTTGCAACTTCTTATTTTTCCACCGCACGAAGAAAAAGTATACTAGCGAATTATCGCTTGGCAGCAAACTGTATATAATTTGTATATATTTTCTTTGCTAATTTTTCCCTCTCTGTATATAGTATTATAGGATTTCTATCAAATGACATCGCGGATACAAAAACGCTCTATACCAAAATCGCCCCATGCCGCAAAAAGACCACTTTGCATATCTCTCCACGGGTAAGAATAGCTAATCCCGGCGACAGGTTTACGACAAAGATCTACCGCATTGTAAGCTAAAAAGTTTCCTTGGCGGAAAATACACTTGCTGAGAGCTGGGAGGTTCATTGTCGCTATGAATTTCGTTCCGGTCCTAATCAGCATTTTCAGGAGAATACTTTACCCTTTTTCATTCTGAAGGCCGAGTCGTTTTTAGCAGCGACAAAGTGAACTGCTCTTACCGCTGTTGGTGCTTCTTATTAATTGAATCGAATTGTGTTAGAACCATACTTACAGATTTTTTTCATTCAATGTCGCCCGGAATAATTTAAAATGCGCTTAAAAAGGCGTTGCTATAAGCTAGAAATTTTTCATTATTGTTCCTCCCTTAACGCAGCAAACACACTCTCCAGCAAGTAATTCATTAAAGATACAATATGTTTAAAACCAGAGTCTCTCATGGGATAGTAAGAAAGGAATTATGGACACCTTATGACGCTGAATAATGTATCGAACAAAAAAATAACGCCGCACGTTGAAGTCACTAGAAAGAATGAAGAGACCTTTTGCCTTCGTGGTTCCATTCTTCGGTCGTGATCAGCACTTCTATACTTTCCAAAGGCACATATCGAAGGCCATGGTCACGGTCATATACCTTTCGAGATGCAAGCTAAAGGAAGCTGATGTTTTATATAAGTGGTTGCTCTTGGCTTTATCGTTTCTCCGAGACCAGAAACCAGCTTGGAGAGGAACCAAGAGGTGTAAAGTCTTCTTTGTCCGAACTCAAAAAATCTTCTCTTCAGGGCGCCTCGGCGCATGCCTTAAGCGAGAAAAGCAATTAACCTGTGTGCCCTCGTGAGCCTCATCAAGAGTGCCCAAGCAGCAGCAGCACAAGTCCAGAAACAGAACGATTGTATTACACGACGCCATAACCTCGGTGCAACATCAATATCACACCTTCCTTTATGTTTTAGCCGTCCATCAATTTGACTGCAGATCCTGCTGGCTTACATGATTGTTCTTCTGTTCTGCTGGAATTTCTTGGTACTTTTCCCGTTGACATTCTTTCACATTACGCTTATTCTTACCATTACTAGTATTAAAAAGCATATTATAGTTAATCTGTTTCATTCGTCTGGCTATAGTTCAGGTTTTTCTAGTTAAAATGTTCCTTTTTAACAAGATTCAAGGTCGCAAATCCAATGAAGATCTTTAATTGAGTACTCGTCATAAAAACCCCTGGCACCTTATCCTCTTGTCCTCCATTTAGAAGCTCCATACAAGCCAACTTTGCCGTCACATCTGTAGGACAGCCGAGGCCGAGAAGATAGTCATTTTTTTTTCTTTAGGAAAAAAAGGAAGGAAAGAATTTTTTCTATGTATACAGAAGGTGTCCGAGGTGATGCTATAGCTTGGAACCCCCTCCGTGCCACGCTAGAGGAACAATAGGTCGTAAAATAGGTATTCCGGAGCCTTGTCTTATGAGTTATCCTCCTCTGCCTCATCTGATCTCTGCCATGTGATGCGTTCGGCCCGCACCAAATATAAGTTATAGAAGTTACAGTGCTTTGGCGAACGTTGATGGTTTGTAATGGAAAGGCCAACTACGTTGCAGTAGCTTGATCCGCTATCTCGATAACATTCCATATGCGAAGTCTATCAAGCATCTAATAGTCACCTTGGACTCCTCCCCTCCTCCTCTGTGCGTCTTTTTCGCTCGAATCCGTGGCTCAATCTGTTCAGTAAAACAACGAAGGAACCACGAACGAAATTATGATTGGCCTATAGTAAAAGAAGTGTATATACAAGGGAAGAAAATCATGAAAATGTGAGTTGCAATTTAGGGAATACCAAATAACGTAAAAACGAACCTGGAGGGTATATTCTGTTCCTTTTAAGTCTTCTCACCTCATTTCCATCTTTTCTTGGGGGAATGGTGTGAACTTCTAGGTTGTTCACGCGATTAAGGCCTCTGCTTCCTGTCTATTGTCTCCGGCAGTTCGATTAAAAATCAGAAAGGCTGAAGAAAAAGGGTTCAGACCGTTTTTCGTTTGTTTTTTCCATTGAAGCTTACACGAGAGTATGGCTTAGCCGGCTCCATTAGTCATGGCTCATGGCTGGAGCTTTGACAGGCAGCTACTGGATTCTTGCATCGCCATTCCCCATCTCGCTTGATATTTACTGCAGCATCAGCGGCGGCGATGGATATTATTATAAACATCCAATCAATGCTTGTGGCATTCATTATATAAAAAGGGTCATTGATTATGGTTAAAAACAAGTGCCAGTCTGTTCGATGCCTGGTGAACCGTTGAGAGGGAAAATGCATTGGCTTTTGAGAAAGGGAGATCACAATGGAAACCTTCACCTAGTTTTATGCACGAGTTCTGAAGTCTTGCGCTTGCTAATGTTGTGTAGTGTCCAACAGCGAATCGAGCAACGATAAGCCTTTATGGAGCAGAAGCCTTTCCTATTGTTTTTACTCTCTGCCCTTCGGTTCCACTCGAACTCAATTCGAATAGAGCGTCTTTTATGTGGGAGAAGCCTCATTTGCTGCGTGGAAAAGAAGAAAAGAAGGTGTGAAGCTCTTGGAGCATGTAGGAGAGTTAAGGTAATTGTGGGTGCCCCACGCTTCTCCTTGGTGAGTTCCCACCATTGCTTTGCATTGGCCGTTGCGTGGAATAATATCGAGGGCAATGACAACACATTTCAGACAAAAAACAACGACATAAATTGCAGAAAAGGACGCAAAAATGCGGTCCATTGACGGATGCTAGTTAGTTTCTCCGCAAGAAGATATATTTTATGAACACGCAAGGTAATTTAGAAGGCGCAATCACTACGAACGATGCCGACAATTTTCAATATACGGAAATAATGACTGGAAGAGTAATTGTTTTCACCGAGGAGAAACAGGAGCGTCTCTTCTCCGTAATGGGGCTCTGTATATATCGTTTGTAATCAAATAGGTGAAGGGGAACGCAGGAGAGAGGATTCTGGTGAGGTTATAGTTTGTTGCGAAATGTCAACGTAGTTATGTAGGCAGCTTTGATATCTAATACGGCTGCTGTAGAATATGTACTATTAAAAATATTTGTACATGTAATAGCAAGAAACTTCAACGTCGGAAATAATTTCGAACATTTTTCTACATAATGATTGAAAACCCCTAGGTTGAAAAATCCGTAGCAGAGAAGGATATGTGCATAGCACTACCTAAAACGACTGTTCCATCCAAGAATTTTTTCTAACAGCTGTTGGGTGATGCTGAAGACGGGGAAATCGAAGAAAATTACTTCGATTTAAGGCCCTTTAAAAAATAGTGTTAAAAAGAAGTAAGGAGGGTGCAGTGCCAACATTTTTGTCTCCTAAAGAGAGTTCAATTGTTCACACCGGATCCCAACACCTGCCTTTAGACATTATTCAATAATTACCCCCCTTCGCGCATACTTCTCCGAAAACTGTCTCCGATGTGTCATGGAGGAACTACTGATGGTTTTGCTATCTTTGCCCATCCCTTTGCAACTAAAAAGGCCTTCTCCTTTCTTGTAGCCTTATTTTATCTGGAGCTACGGAATGTCCAAAATGCTGATTATATAGTGATGCGAGGATAGAGTTGATTTTGTCATGTGCTGCCGCTGCATGTTCGAGAGCCTCCTTCTCAGATTTAAAAGAGAACAACTTACCCCAACCTGAATTTTCCTATAACTTCATAAGGATTTACGTTGAAACGTAGAACATTGTGGTCAGCTAAATGTTTGGAATAAGAAAGTGTTCGGCATTACATGATCGTTATTCACAAAAGGTTATTCAGTTACATTAATTGAAAACAAATATATGTACGGCGGCATACTGCCGAAAAAGGCAGCTGTTATTAAGTTTTGTATTAAAACAGCTAATTTTGCTGCAGGTGCTTTTACATCGTAGCATTATATCAATAATGTCACTCTCTTTATGTCGCTTTTCCGTGGTTTTATCATGGCCATGATTTTTAGATGTGACGATAAATTCTGTGTGAAATATCCCCTCAATAAATACCCTCCGTTGATTTTAGCCTGTGCTTATTCCTCGACCAGTCTCCATAACTTGCAGACATATATGCCACCATATCCTTTGTTGTTATTAAGAGAATGACGTCCGTGGTTTGGGCAAATTTGTGGAGAGAAACGGCAGCCACTGTGAAAGTCCTCTGGGTTTACTGAAGATTTCCTACGAACAAAAGAAACAAGAAAATGCGTAACAAGCGGAAATGATTGGGTAAAAATAGTTTGCCGCCTTGCGGTTTTTGATCATAATGACTTGGCAAGGAACTTTTGCGTACCGTAAAGTTTCGGCTTGTGGCATGTGTAAAGTAAGTCCAACACTTTTTGTTCATCTCGGCGTGAAACTTTTGGTGGGTTGCTTTTTTGATGATGACAGGCGGTACGAGGGCTTTGTAATTGTTAAATTATCGCCCCCGGCACTTATGCGGTCTCTAAATGCAAGATTGGAAACGTGATGCCACTGACGCTACGTTTATATTGTTATATACCCGGGTCTCTACTACTTTTTGCAACTATCGTGGTGGCGTTCCTATATTAATGTTGCTAGTGCCTTAAATGATAACTTGAAATTAGTACGAAAGACCTCTTTGTGTAGCTACTTATAGTCCACAACTGATTCAATTACTTAACAGCCGAAAGAAGTAAACCAACTTCAAAGAAGAGCTCTTGTTTAAGCAAAAAACAGCACAATCAAAGTTCCCACCCAGAGCTATCCCGCCTCTTTTGGACGCCATCTTCGACCTTAACCACGCCTCTCAGTTGGTAAACAAGCGTCATGGCTTGCCCTTTGTGGCTTGCCACTTTACGGTCTTCGTGACGAAGTTAAAATGAGGTTATTTACATTACTGGGGAATTTTGAGTCAAGACAAGGATCTAGAGAAATAGCTAAACAAACGCCAACCAAAAAAATGCAGAGACACCCGTAACAAGCAGTCTATAAAACTTTCCCAACTGCAGTTTGTAATTAAAATAGTGACGGAAAGAAGAACATTGACTCTACAACACGTGAAGTCTGCTTGCTTATCTGGATTCGGTGACCCTGACGGAGTATCCTATATCCTATACGTGAATTTCAAACCACTGGAAGGTAAGCTATATTTTGATTTAAGCAAAGCGATGCAATGGTATGGTAAATGTAAGATTTTATAGGTCGTCTGAAATTGGACAAAAAGAACGTGATCGGTAAAAAGTAAATTACTAATTAGATTTATAAACATCCATTCCAGCCTTATCTTATAAACATTGAAAATATAGGTGTATTTTTAGAGTGTAATTAGCCCAAAATTAGGTAAACATTTTGACGGATTCTTGTGTCAACAGTAGTCTAATTAATTTATATTTTCTGTTGAAACAACTGGCTACGAGTTATTGGGATGCAAGTGTTTGTTTATGACGTCAGCGACTTACTTTTACGCTTTTTACCATGGATACAGTATATTTCTAAGCTTAAAATAGTAAACAGAACTCTGGGTACCACGATTCTGTGAGCGTCTGTAACGTCAGAAAGCCATGTGACTTTTGTTCGAAAATTAATTTCTTTAACAGTATAATTACTATTTGGTCCTTGATGGAAGCAAACGTGTACAAGTTTATTTATTTTTTGCTCTGTTTAGTTAGTACAGGGCTGCAATTTGGTGGAAATTGCTCGTACAAAACACTGGCTGACTTATCCGATTTGCATCTCAGATGCTATTTTGATTGCTTGTATTGTTATCGGATTTTTTTGTCTGCCATCAATATGTAATTTAATGTGGATTATAATTAACGATTGATTACCTTTGTTACACCCAGAAATTCAAGGTTTTGCATCAACCTTTCAAATTCTGAAGCCAAGTTAGCGAGATTAGCGTTATGGAGGGTCTCGTACTGACAATTTACCAAGTAAGCTTTGGTTGTTCCGTTATTCTATTAAATTTGTAACGTTAATAAATTTAGGTCTGGTTGTCTATTGTATTTTATTTTAGATACAACCTGTGGTTGGACTGGTATAACTGTACTCGCATACCGCTTACAAAGAGGCCTAATGCAAGATGAATGTTTGTTTCCATAGCCACGGCTGTTTTTTGCCATAAGTTCTAGGTACGTATCCCATTGACAGCATTCTGGACCAATTCTGAATGTACCCTGAACAGTGTATTAGATAGACCCGTAACCTGTTGGATTAAAGCATCTCACGACAAAGGGTAATCTATCATCTTAGCTACATTTAATTGTCTACTCTTCGATAATTTCAGCTCGAAAAAGTATGCTCTCAGTTTTTATTACAAATGAGATAGAACGAACATACGAAGTAACCTTTAATCTAAGGAAATTTATTATCCAAGAAGTATGTAATCATCGGAAGAAAAGGTCACTGATTATGCCCACGGTCTCGTGCGTACTGTGCGTACTTTAATATAAAAATCGAAATTAAGAAGTGTCAGTCGAGTGTGGGTTAGTTTTAGCGCATGACTAGCTATGGGAAAGTTTACTACCCTTTTCGTTGGAAAACTTACCAAGTTACCGAATGACATTATGTGTACGGTTGAGTTCAGTCTCCAATAGTCAAAAGCAGAGATGCTGGTGCACATGGTGAAAGGCCCTGTCTTTAATTAAAGCCCGTTTTAGTGTTGTGCTCATGTAGTTTTGTATATAATTGGCTGAAGTTTACAAGAAAGAGAAGTTGGAAGAACATTATCCGGACAGCATAGGCGGAATAGTGGAATACCACTGTGTACAGTTCAGAATTTCCATATGACTGCCTTGCAACTTCCGTCTCGCCCTTTTGGTTTAAAAAGTGTTTTTAACTTGCAAACAATATTGAGGCATGAGAGGAAGCATTTCATGGCCGTTTTGCGAATTCTCTCTCCCGGCTGTATTCACCACTCAGCGGTTCTCTGCATACGGGAATGTCCGTTCACCTGCCTAGTTGACCACTTAATAACACTTCTCAACCTGGCTTCCTCTCCTTTTCCAGCACTGACCCTCAATAACTAAAGCTGAAAACATAAACTTGCCGATAGATAACTTTGTGAGAGTAGTTTCTGCCTGTGCTTAGTGCTGTCTCTTGTCTCCGGGACCCCAGAAACTTTTTAACGACGGCCACAAAAAGTGGAAGAAGAAGAAATGAAATAATGACCAAAGCGGCAGATGGGACCCGCAGAATTTTATTTTCTATTTTTTTTTTTACGTTTTAAAAGGATTCTCACTCACATTTCTAGGTCTCTCTCTTTTGCGTTTAAAACCATAAAGAAAGAAAAATAAACGAGGTTGAGTTATGGGCCTTTTGCCATACATTTTGTACTGGGCTATATCTAACCGTCGTCCCGCTCCATAAGAAAAGAAGGCAAGAAAAAAGGGTAGATTCCTTTTGGAATAAGGTGCTGGTAATTGGACTTATGTAACAGTTCGACTCCTGTGCTTTTTTCCCGTGCTTGGGACTCCACCGGTGGTCTTCCGCTATACACCCCCCCCCCCCCCCCTTATGAAGGCACAGACCGTCCTCGCAGGGTTTCTGAAGACAACCGCTGCAATTTGGAAGACATATTTGTCAAGGGTAGAGAATCCGGAGCCCATTAGAACGCACCGCACACAATCGCCTAATTTAGCTTAGGATAGGGCACCGTTCATCACCAGGTTGTAACCAAACTGCACGGTTAACTAGACTCGATTGTTTGTAGGAGAGCCCTTTTGGCTTCGGATATTCCATGCCTCATGCAAATTATGCCGCATTTTTTATTTACTTTTTTCCATACTTTGAACAAGGAGAAAAGGTTGTTCCCACGACAGTGGGTAAAAAGCTGACTCTAGAGGGCAATCTATTAGTGTTAATAATTTGCTTCCTATATTTATGGCACCTACTTGCCTCTACTTTCGTAACGTACTTTTTATGTATTTACTTTTTTGGTGTAACTGCAGGCAATGTCATGCTTCGTCTGATCACGTTTTTGCTTTCTTATTGATGAATGTTATATATTTAAACCTATACAATGAGGAGGTTGTGGACCTAAGATTGTTATGGTTTTCGTGTCTTTTGAAAAAACTTGTCAAATTGTTGAGTTTTCTTGAAAAAGCCACGTGATTGGAAATCTCATTCTAGTGTGCCCTTTTAGTTAAACAAAATTGAACTAGCTCCGTAAATTCGTGTGCACTCAACACCCTGTAGGATTTGAGAAATAATCGCGTTCGCTCCCGTACGATAAGCCGGTCTTTTTAATCATATGTGAACGCGATCCGTTGGGCCCGTCATGGTAGAGCAAGCAATGCCAGCATTTCCCCTAAAGCTAATTATCCACCGAAGTTGATAATCGGCTTGCTTGATATCAGAGACGACCCGAACGTCCTCTAATATTCCATACACACATGTTAACCTTTTCTATTGGAAGCTTTTATCAGGGATCGGGAGATACATGGACTGGCTGGGGCGGGGGATATTGAAAGCGGATCTATGCCGTGGCCTTCTTTTTACCTGAGCTCCGTATACCCTTTTCAGAATCGGTGGGTCTTGATGCCCGAGCCACGCAGATGCTTGATTAAAAGAGAAGCCGACTGATGCAGCTTGCAACGTATGGGCGGTAAATGTATATATATAGAGACTAGAGAGAGAGAGAGAGGATATGCATGGCAGGAGTGAAAAAGGTTATATTAGAAGGCAAGCTGAGAGTATATGACGAGGGTGACTTTATTGCATGTAATAGGAACCCTTTTGCAAGGTACGACGGTGTTGCCGTAGCAACCGGTACTACTCCTCATTATGTACTCTGACAACCCCCCTTTTCATTCCACCTACTCTTTCCTCCCCGCATCCAATCTCCGCAATTATGATTCACTATCACCGTCACCGGAGTTCCATTCTCAAACTTTCTTCGTTTTCTTTCCTCGCCTTCCACCAAACCTATATAGCCCCCCTTCCCCCTCCCTCTACCTATCCCTCTTGGCAATACAAATGGCCAAATTTACATAACCCAAGTGCATAACGCATGCAAACCTTATGATTTTTGTACTCCCGAGTCTAAACCGCTTCTGCTTTCCCAATATAGTACAAAGTTTGCCTCATAAAAAGTTTCGTGGCGTGGAATATCCCCCCCCCCCCCCCCGTTGAAAAAGCAGCCGAAGCTACAGCAAGAAAGACGTAGTAGCAAAATGAGTTTAATTCCTGTAGCTTACTAAACTAATGTACTAGAGTTAAATGACATGGAACGTTTGCTAAGAAAATGCTCCCCAAAATTAACGGCCTAATGAGCAAAAAGAAGCCTTGACGTTAACTAATCGGCAATTCCGATGTGAAGAGTCCTAATGGTGTGCTGAAAGTAGCTTTCCGTGTACTATCAACCCTTGCTTGGGATATTCTTCCCAGATTGTCGGTGGAAAGCGAGTTTGGCGAAAGGGTCGCGTGCACTTGTCGCTTTGAGTTTGGTACTGTTTCTTTTCATTCCAATGTCGGGACGTTTCAATACGACCGTCCCCTGGCAACCGAAAGTTCTTCAACTTCACCCTCGTGTGTGTTTTTCCGGGTTCGTTGGGGTTGTGCACTGTTGCAACGGCGTAAACTTTAATGAACTTCCATTATCACGGTGTCGTATTAAGTCTCATGGGTCCATATCTATAGAGCGTTAGTAGAAGAGAAATACTGGAGTGAATCTAAAACAGAACAACGCACGCTGCGTTTTGGGAACGACTCGTAGTGTATTTAGGCCCCGTCCATGTCGACGCGCGTGGTATTCCAGGTCTGCGATGAAAAGGGAAAAGGTTTTTGGTAAGACCTAGTAGGCAACTATCTTCCATCTGTGTTTTTAATGAGTACGCCATCAAGTTGCAGGGGACTGTCAAGGCAGTAAAGAGCTTAATGAGGTCTGATAGGGGATACCTTTCTCTCCCGTAAGCATCTCGCACAGCGTCCATTACCCCGACTGAGACCCCCTGCACCCAACCGAGGGGTTAATCAGCACCCCCTTGATGAGCCATAAACTCCGTGGATGCATCTGACAATTTTTTTTAGGTAATGCTTTTCTATTTCGCGACTCTCCACTCAAATCCTTCGCTCAAATTCCCCATTTTGGGAGTGAGTGAGTCCATTTCTTCTGCCCAAGCCGCTGCACAAGTTCACGCTGTAAGGGTAGCAATTTATACTTACTGAAGGCCAGATAAATAAAGTATTGCTACCCCCTAAACTTGCCTCGTTTTTTTTTAATTCGTTCGTTTTACAGTCTACTATTATCACGCTTGCAGTGCAAATGACTTTGAATGGATGCGAGACGAAAGTTCGTTCTTCGCTCCGGAATGAAAGGTATAATATTTTTAACTGTCGCAAGTTAAATAGGGTCTGGTGGTAAGAGCAACAAACCAGTTGTTTGTGATACATAATAAGGTGAATGCACCAGAGGTTAATTGACCGTTTTCTTGCACCTTTGGTATAAAGAAAAACACGCTATAGTGGTGTCCTAACTTATTGCCGTTTTGCTGGTTGGGTTGCATCCTTTTTGCCCTTGCCCTTGCGTGTTACTCCAAAACAGGCCATATACTATGCACAGAGCTGCGTATAGTCTTTTTCCCTAGCGTCATATAAGTTTTTTTAATGGAGCATAGAAATACCTCTGCATTTTTTGCCCCTCCAAAAGCTTGAGACAGCCCACTCGACACAAGACATGGACACAACCTTTGCTAGTATGAAAGGGCGCAATAGGCATTAGCCCTGCAGCACCCAGACTTCTTAATTACGAGGCTAATGATAGAGTGGAAGCCTTTTATAGCCCCAAAAGGACTTAACAATAACGACCCAAGCATCCTCTTGGTGGAACACTCGGACATGAGCAGCGAAAAACCTGGCTTTTAACCTTTTCTTCATGGCCTGGTGTTCCGTCCCCCACCCGCTGCCTTTTGCCACGCGAGACAGGACAGACAAGAGAGCAAGAGACTGGTTTTCGCATCTGCATATTAGCCGTTAGCTTGAAGCTGGAATCGTAAAAAAGGTCGCCCGTCCATGCAGGACTCTGATGCACATGCCATATTTTGACTCTACTTTGGGGGCCTAGTCAGCACAGAAGGCCAGCAAGTTTGTGTTGGAAAAGTTTCAAAAATACGTTCGGCCTCTATTTTAAAAATCCAAATAAAGGAAAAGCTACATCGGAGGGGAAAAGGGGAAAATCAGTCTGATTTTCTTGTTTTCCGGGGGTTTCAATTTTTGTTGCATCCCCAATTCCTGCCGAAGTCAAGGTGGGAGGTAAAAAGAAATGTTACCTGATATGAAACACAAACCGCGTTCCTTTCTACTTCGCTGCTATAATCCGTGATGCTGTGAATCCTTACCCGAAAACCACATCCTCTGACTTTTCTATCCAACTCTGGGGAGGATCTCAGAATTAAAGTTTATTACGTAAAAAAGGACACGAAGGGAAGGGGAGATAGTCTGGTTTATGCCAGAGCACGTATATACATAGTTGGGGTGAAACAAAAAGGAAGTTACCTCACCGCAAGCATCACGTTGGGTGCCTTTTCCGATTGCTTCGGATTTTGATGCAGGAATTGAAAGGAAGTGTTAGGCCTCTGAGCTTGCGGCCTGCATTTCCGTTTCGTTTTATGGTTTTATATGAGTGAAATGACGACTTATCCTGTGGGTATATCTTGGGTCTGGATGTGTCATGGGAGTTTTTAGCTGGGTGATGATTGTAAGGCAATCCAAGAGCCTGTGGGGCGGGCGAAAAGAATACGCTTTCTTTCCTAGCACCTTTTTCAATGTTCGACCGTGTTGAAAGGGCAATTCTTGTGTCAGCTCCTTTGATTTGCCTGCGCGATTGCACGTCGGAACTTAAGGAACAAAAAACCCACGGTGTGGTGTAAAACGTTTGTCCGCGTTTGTCACCTGGCAAGCGTGTCTCTGTGACCAGCGCCATGGTTTTTTAAGAAACGGCATAGGGGTAATAATCGATAATTTATTCACGGCAGTCCTCTCACTTGTAGATGACACCCTATATAAGACTTGAAGCAACTCCAAAACGCATAGCGTGCCATCGAAGAAATTTAACACAACATGGGAAAAACCTGTCGACAGGAGAATTTTGGGGATGGCTAGCATATCCGCTGTGTGCTATTAACCACAACGACAAGAAGTCTATGTTTGTGTTCGAGAAACCCGACTTGCGACTGTTAACCCAAGAAAAAAAGGAGCATTTAAAAATGCCTTCACGTATAAAAAGAAGGAACAAGACCTGATATCATCAGTCGTAAAGATGATGGGACTTGGTTGGGAACACAATAATAATAGGCAACCTGTTGTATTCAGGGAGCAAACGGAAAGATTTCAGTTTTACTTTGCGGTTTTTTTATCCTCGTGGGAGATGGCAGTTCTTAATGACCTGTCACGTTAGATCAGTTTACATTTCCACCCGGGTTGCAAGGAGGAACCCTGAGCCATGCCTTATGCCTATGCTCTGCTCCCTCTACCAAAGGGAGCATCGTTTAAACGCAGGCGAACCTGTTCGGTTAAATCAAAAGCACCGTGTAAGAGACGTGGCTTTTAAAAAATAGGTCATCTGAAAAAATGGTCGGAAGAAAAATGTGAGGCAGATATATTTTTTTAAATTGGGAATGGAATGCAAAATCTGTTAAAAGACCAATTAAAATAGAGAAAAGGGCATCCATTAGGGGGGAGGGTTAAGAACAACCATAAGGGTTCATCCCTCTTCTACCGAACCCTTTCGCTTTTTCCGGTTTTGAATCATTCCAGGAGTGAGTTCGTGGAGGTGGGACATGCAGAAAGCTTGGAATTGAAATCCAAGAATTCGGACTTCTTTGTCGCTCCTAATTCCACGTGTCACGCTATGATGGAACGGTATATGGCTCAAGTATTTGAGGTTTACTTTGGTCGATGTCAAGTGCGTAGGCCAAGCGTTTCGCTGCTGTGGGAAGGAAATAATGTGCGCGATGGGAAAAATGGTAATGGAAATGGAATTGGAAACCAGTCACCAGTACGGAAATCCGGCAACGTGCCACACGTTCCTCGTATTCAAGCGAAAAGGAATGTTACACTTTGAACCAATGTTTAGGTCTGGGTTTCGGGGGAAGAAAAAAAGCGCGAGGAAAAAAATTATTTTTATCTTCTGTCGCAGAAGGCGTGACAAGTATGGACAATTTATGTCCGAGGTCACGTCACATTGTGTCCACTAACGAACTTGGGAGTTACGAAGATCTTGGGCTTTCCCAGCCGTTATACATACCACCAGGGTAGTTACGCCAATACTCAATACCGAACTTTTTGGTAAGAAAAAAGAAGGGGACTATTTCCAATGCCAATAAGGTTCGTTCTCGTTAGAATTCTTGGAACTTTTCCCCCTTTAGCCTGGCTGTAAAGACCGAAACAAAGATGAATAAAATAAAATAAAACGTTCAAAAGAATCTCAGAGGGGTCGAAAATTTGAACACGGGCTTTCTAGGAACCTCAACGAACGCTTGGTTGCATTAATGTTATTCCAGGCCTTTTTTTATTTCTCAACAAACGTAGGCAAGGTATAATTGTGAGACTTTGTGTATTAAAAAGCTGTAAAAAAAATAGACTGCAATGAAAAATGCAAGGAGCTCCATAGATTGCTGGATTATATCAATGGCCCTTTTCTTGTCTTTTTCCCCCCCTTGGAGGCAAGGTGTTGAAAAGTGCGGCAGCTGGCAGCAGCTGGTGTCGAATTTAGCAGTACATCGGACTACTCTGACCCTACGTATGTGTCCTGCATTATGAATATGGACGGTGTCGTCGTCGACACCCTACATCTATACCCCAAACCGTGTATGGATGCATACTCCATCCTAGCCCTCGTCAACGGGGTTTGGGAGGTAGAAGAGAGCCAGCGTGAGTGCTTTCAAAATCTCGCAGCTTCTTTTGTGCCCTTCCGTCACATAGACCCCCCGAAAAAAAAAGTCCCATGGTCGGTCCGACCCCTCTCAATAGTACGGTACAACTACGTCTTGGGATCCGAGCCTTCGTCCTATTCCACGTTGGTTCGTCAATGCCCCATCGGATATTTCCGGCCATTGCTTCTACATTTGGAAAAGACGACAAACGAAGCTGAATGTCGTCAATTCAGGGCTGGGAAGGTGTAAATGATATTGGGGGTCTCGTTTTGATCCGTCTTCGGAGCTCTCACTGATTCATTTCATTTATTGGCATGCCGTTTTCATGCCTTTTACACCGCCTCATATCTTATTTTCGGTTCATGGAGCTTTTCACCTACTTAAGTTGGGGGTTATGGGTGACTGGTGTCTGTTATAAAGGTCTGTTACCGTTGGTTTGGCTTTGGATTGTGTGCAAAGTAAGGATTCAAAGCTATCCGTCGCGAGGTCTGTGTGAGGGAACTGTCACTAGTTTGATGTAATACTTCGTACGAGGAGAGCTGGCGTTTTTATAGCCTTTTTTTGGTTACTGTGCATTAGCAGATGGAGACTTTTTTTCTTGACTCTACTTTCGGGGACCGTAATTCTTCGTCCTCTCTTGGAGACTGTCAAGGGACTCTTAAAAGTAAAGGCTTTGAGGACGCTTGATGAAGACCGATGACAGATTTAAAGAACGTTGCTAGCGGATACTTATAGAATGGAGCCTTTAGCTGCGTGCACAAACTGTATTTGAACGCGTGGTGTGTATGTGTGTGCTCTATATGAGAGTTCAAAGGTCTTCGTAGCCACGGTTATTTGCACGCCTCTTAGCGGTAGACGTGTACACATATAGGTCCACAGCGAATGTGAGCCCTCTTTAATGTGGTCTTTTGTAGAAGGTTTGGTTGAAGCAGCTGCCGGACTCGAGCGCGAAGTGCTTCGTCTTTCCAGCTTTTAGAAGCGTGGGTGGTCAGCTTTCCAGCGTCTGATAGCCTCTTGAAAAAGAGACAGTCTTGATGACACACCTCATTAACGGGCCTCTTTCTTACGTTGCTACGATTTCTTACATTTGCCAAGTGGGCTGGTCCACAGTCGCATTGCGAGTGGAAGGAAAGTCTTCCTCGTGCCTAGCCATGAGAACACGAAGAAGGGCCCGCCATTTTGGCTCCTTTTTACAGCCCAAAAGCAAACTTCGGAAAGTGACTTGGTATAAAAGGTTGAGAGGTTAAAATGGTAAGGGATTTAACCTTGTTGACCCGACACGACGGTCTGAAAGGGGATCCCCGAAATGAAATAGAATCACTTCCGAAAAGTTTTCTTGTTCCCGGAAAATTTACTAGGAGGAGCTCGCCAACTAAAAGGGCCCAAATAGCTTTCTGTTTGAATCGGAGGGAGGCACATGAGGCAAAAAAGGAGATCTAGAGCGATAAGACAAAAGCTTTCAAACTAAAAACGTCGCAAAGTCAGCTTTCCGTTGCTCTCAAAACGGGGGTGCACAAGGGATGGGAAAGAGAAAAGAATTCAAAGTGGGCAGAAGCCAGCCAATTAGTATTTTAGCCATAGCCAAGCTAGGTGTGTTCAATCAAAGAATTAGTTGTGACGGGGTTCGACTCTATTCAGACATCACGTTTTGGGTGCGGTCAGGTTGTCTAGCTGGAAGTACCAGAAGGCCGAAAAAGCCAGTGAAAAGGGCACCTTCCGGCTTCTTCTCTTCGTATGTATAGCCGTGTAGAGCTACACAGAGGATGATTAATCTTCCTCGAGTGAATGGGGAAAAAGGGAACTTGGGTTAGGTGTGTGTGTGTGTGGAAGAGGGTCAAGCAAGTAAATCTCTGCCCCTCCGTTTGATCATTAGCACCAATTCACCAATTGGACGTGGAAGGTTATAACCCGGATAAGGAGCGTAAGGAGTTTGTGCCAAATTTTCCATTTTGGGTACACTTTCGATGTTCCTTGGTAAATTCCACGCAGGGTCGCTGAACAAGAAGTCAAGCAGGCCCACTTCTGTGATCAGACTTCAGACGGAAAGAAACCTTTGGACAGAGCACCCTACTTGTATTTGGCAACCACCAGGGCTTGTATTTACCTAAGATACCGAACAAGCAACAATAGTCTCAAAGAGCGGAGGGTGGCCATACCGTAGAGATTCCGCACCTTGAAAGCTGAAGAGCCTGTTATTGTTATTGCTGGACTTGAAATGTCAGGCCAACGTCTTATCTCTTTCAAGTATATGCCTGCTTTTAACCGCGCTTAACCTTTAAGCTTGACTAGGTTTGGAGATTGTGCCCAAATCCCACGCCGACATCATTGATTATGCAAAATCACCCCAGTTCTGTTACGCTTGTTTTCTCGGATAAAAAAGTGCTTGAACGAAAGTTTGGAAAGAAAACTGTGGTTGGTTTTTCCAGTGGTAAACGTGGGTTGGGGGGGAAGTCTTGGAACCAGGATCTGGAGCTTCAGACTTTTCCATCCGGCGTTCTCCCTTTTTGCCCGCTGAATGCTTGTATTGTTTGAAATCAGAAACGCATTCCATTGGCAGCGCTGACTGTACACGGCGGATGTCTGAATGTTGGGAACAAGAGCACTAACATGCAGAATCTCTGTACGGACAGCGGGGAAATCAGGTGCATTAACTATGGCACCGTTATTTGCCTGTCACCGACCTGTCACACTTCTGCACCCTGTCAGGCGGACGTCGTCGTATCCCGTAAGGCTGTCAACCTCTCGCATGAATAATACGCGCAGACACGCGCAATGTTCATTAACGTGATGCACTTGAAGCGTCAAAGTCGTCCGGAGTTTGCTCCTGATGCTGCATCTGAAAGCGTACTTTTGTCCCGGACAGGAAATGTGGAACGCGAATTCATGTGACGTAAGTCACGAGATTAGCACCCGCGTTCTTTGCATCCAACACAAAAGGACCTTGTATAGTCTGCGTTTTTGGCCATGTCGAGCTGCCACGCTGAATATCGACGTTGACGTGGGGCCAAGGTAAAGGACAGAACCAATCCCAAAAGGCAGTTCATGAGTAAATAGCTCTTATAACTTGTGCCTAGTGTGGTGCGGCCACGTCACGTGGCCTTGAGAGGCAGCGTTGGCCACGACATCTCGCGGCCCCTCCGTATGGGGCGAGCGGAAGAATGCTATGGCCAAGATTTACGAATCATTGTTCCGGTTCTATGCTCTCAACTTTGACCTCGTTGGCATATCTTTTTTTATTTTTTACCCACATGTACAAAAATGGAAATAAAAAGCGAGTGAGCAGAAAGTAACCCCCTCCACGACATCCAACGTTTCTTTTGTACTGTCAGATACATACCAGAAAGGTCGTTTCGGTTATGTGCACCCTTTTCGTCTGCTGAACGCTGTGCACACAGCCCTTCCGTTGATAGAACCCTAAGTTCCGGTCGCGCGGGTCCTTCGCTGCAACCTCTGACCTCAGCTGGCGACTGCCTTTGGGTTTCCGCAAGGACACACAAGTTTATATTGGCTTGATTATAGCGCCGTTGCTATATGGTGTATGTAGATTCCCGGGGTAACGCTAGTGCAGGAACAAGTCCTGTAATAGGCACTGTTCGCGGGTCCCGGGTGTCGATGGCATGGTAAATGGGTTGCTGCGGCGGTCGCTCTGTTGCTGAGAAAGGAACCAAACCCTTTTGACAACTTGGTGTATATGTTCGCTCGCATGCTTTCATGCATGTTGCCGTTCTGTAGTCCAAAGCAAGGGTGAGAAATGTACACAAAGGGTTTAGGCGGCGGCTGGGGTACAGTGTTTTAGTGTTTGGTTTTGCTTGAGACCTCGTTTATAGTAGCCTCGAATGAAAGAGGCTAAACACAGCACGTGTAACGTGTACTATACACGAGGCGCTGGTCGGTAGCCCTCTCCGTTATTGTTATGTGTGTTGTTACAATCCCGCAAACAGTTTGGCGGGTTGACTAAGCGCTAGATTTTCCCTGTTATGGAGAAGGAACAGCACAATGTGTAAGAAAAAGTTGCTTTTAGCTTTGGCACAGGCGTTCGTTTGGTACCAAACTTTGGAAATAAATGATACGAAGTTATACTAGCAATGCCATGGGAGAAACACAGGTCGAGATAAAAAATCTGTAGTCCAAGAGCCATTTTTTCTCGAGTGGAAGATTATGAGTATATAGGTATATTGTATAATCGGTACATTGTATAATTGCAAATAGGTATATTGTTTTAATGTAATTCTCGGTTTCCATAGCTTTGCTTCATTATTGATTGCCTCGCGTTCATGGAGTGCTTCTGAAGCTGCGGTTTTCGGTCTTGCAAGCTCTCGTTAAGACAATGCAATTGACACACCTGACTTCCATACGCGAACGTCAAGATCACGTCTCATTAACCATATGCTATGCATCGGAGGCTTCCATATTCCTCATGTAACAGCATTATCGATCATTCTGTCGAGTAACTATACTCTAACGGGTATTGGGTTTTGGGAAGGTGTTTTTTTATATTGAATTAAGCTGGCAAGAAGTTAAGCACGGGATTGGTGGGTATTTATCGCGGGGCTATCTACCGAATTGGAAAAAAGGAGAATGGATGCTTAAGAGCTTAAAGAGGGTTGACAAAACCCAGAAGGGATACGTGGAATGATCTTATAGACGAATGGGACGCTGGAAAGTGCGAGTTGTCGAGAAGAAGCACAGATGACCCTCTCTTTCGAGAACAGCATGCGCCCTATTGATGTGCATAGTGGGTGGACTATTTTCCCCAATTGCCGGTTGGGAAAGTTCCTATTGTACTCTCCATCGAACACAGCTTAGGTCACAACAAAAGGGGAAGCGCTAGCCCAGGCATCATAACATCAGGGCAGTTGGCTGAAGTGATATAACTCACGGAACTTTTGGGCCCATTTATGAGCCGCGCATAACGAGAACGGTGGCGAAGCGTTGCTAAGTGTTCTAGAAACTTGGTCCTAAGTTTGGGGTGCAATTTTTACTTTCACCAAGTTCACTTTCCACTGGGTTGACAGAAGTACAGGGTGTGCTGTTTATCGTATATTGTCGTAAGCCAATTTTCGTGTATCAGATTCTGTTAGTAGTGGGTAGTAATAGCGTGGTTGTTAAAAAATCGTATATTTTTGGTACCGTTTCTCCTGTTTGGTATACCCTTTCCTTCTCTCAGCGAAAAAGTAGAAAGAATGGATGCTACCATGCTAGCAAAAATACTTCGTTATGGTCTTGGTATGCGAGTAGGTTGAAAGGAATAACACACGAGCGAAAGAGAAGAAAATAGAATCTACGATATACGATGAAAGGTTTCCTTTTAGACACCCCGGTAGAACAATAGACGTGGTCTAAGGTTATCAGATACAGGCATGAGTCAGGATCAAGGGGGTCAACTGTGCTGAGCGATCCACGACTAACGCGGACAGTGAGACAGCCCGAAAATTGCAAGTGTAGGGTAAAGGGGGGTTTGTACCACCGCATAGATCGCATTACATGCTCGTGACAAGCTCGCATATACTTTCGGTTAATGCCAAGAGTTTTAGCTTGGACGGGTCGGCCCCCCTTACTCGCTTGCGTGGAGCAGCAGCATCATCGGTTCTAAATGCCAATGTCTATCGGTCCCCTGAGTGGTCATTCTGTTCAGCCCAGTCATCCCTAGCAATTAATACGCGATAAAGCACACCTGGGGTGCAGAAACGACTCTTCCTTTTCCGGGTTCTTCTGGGTAATGTATATTGTCAGGGGTTGTTGCCTGTTACGGTGAATTGGAACGAAAACTCTCTTGCAGCAGACACACACACACACGAGGCAGCCTCAGTATAATTGCTTTGCACCCGCCAGCATTAGAAAAAAATCTTTCTTACCATTGTTTCTTCTCTAACGGTCCATTCCTATTTTGTCTTTAATTCAAGACAAACTACAGGATTTTGTTTAGATGATGAAGAAGAAAGAACGTTGCACGCTATTTAGGGCAAGAGACTTGTGGAACTTTTCGCGAAAGAAAGCATTTTGAAAAGATTTGAAGAGATTTGAAGAGACTAGTGAAAAGAGCTGAAGAAATGCGTCGAGGAACAGATAGAAGCCATTTCTAGCAGGCTGAAAGCTACTTCCTGCTGTTAGCTCACGAGGATGGTGTGGATCTGTTGTATGTGATTGCTGGGCTGGGCATGAAAGCGATCAACACAAGTATAATCCGTGTGGGAGAAGCCTTTTGGGATAGGACACACATGCTGATGAAAGGTGTCGAGGTAATGTACTTGACGAGATCAAATCGTGCGTGACAAAAGGCCGTCAGTGTTGTTTAACACCAAAGCGCGACAGCTCTAAGGGGGAGTGGGGAACCGAAGCATAAAAAAACATAAGCTCGCACCGGCGACAGAATTTATCAGATGTGCTTTATCGTTGCATCCCAAGCTGGGCGCAGTTCGTGATTGCCACAACCCATACACCCTAAGCCTATTCGCTCGCTCTTGCTATATACCTGAGAAAAAACCCGGATGTTTAAAGCAAAGTGTCACTTAGCTGGAAACATCTGAGCCACGTTAATTCCCTTAATGGCGCAGGATCTCGTATAGTATTTAGATTCCGTCTATACTTGAGAAAAAGGAAAAGGCTCTCCACGGTTGTTTAATGGGGATTCGGCTCTATATACTTTGAATGGGTGAGAAGAGACTCATTTTGTTCTGGCAGAAATGTGTACACGCGTTTCGTGGTTGTTTAGTGTAGTCCTCGAGACAAACACCACTTGATTCGACTCGATCCATACTCCGTGCTGGTTAAACTGTTTACGAACTTTCGAGTCTGAACGGTAAATCTACAAGTTCTATTAAACGGTGGATCTGCAAGTTCTACCAGACCACCGTGTGGAAATTGGTTGGCAAAGGCTAGATGCTTGCAACGCTTTAGCGTGTTGAATAAATCTTTTTGTGCAGTGAGAAAGAACAAAGAATCCACGGAATTAACCCTCGCTGGTAAAGTTATAATGTCTGTGGACTGCTCGGATGCACTTTGAGGCTCTTTGGTCTGGATGAGTAGGTAAAACCCCGAAATCGGAGAAGCAGTTTCTCACTTAAGTAGCTCTATGGAAAGTTTGGGTATAAGATGCGCAGTAAACTAGGTCGCCAGGGCAAGTTAGGACATGGTGCAAATACAACGTATATCGTGGTTCTCGAGTGAAGAGACTTGTTTTGCAAAGCTCCCCATGCCATCCTGTCCCTGCCACCTCCAGGGGTGAACAAGAGGGGGTTAATACTCAAGTGCCGAGTGTCGGTGATGAGACGGTGTGAAGAGTTTTCGCCTATACGTATGCAGCCAGCGTTAGAGCTGGAGAAGGTTCAGCTCGCATCCCTCTTCTCTTTACCCTCGCGCTTTATTATGAAAGCTTCAATTCCAATCTGAGGTCCGGTCTGAGTGAGGGCCGCACAGCAGCTACGTCGCGTTTTGAATTCAATCGCGTACTAACAGAGGGAGAGCAAGAAATTGGCCGCCTTTTCATAGAATAGCGCTCTCATCTTTCCTCATGGATCCATTGAAGGCGGTGGGGGTGTCCTTGATTAGAAAATCTCATGTGAGAAAGCTATTAAAATTGATTGCAGGAGACAATGAATTGCATTTATAATTAAGAGCGTTATTAACTCAGCCTCCAACCAGGTTCAGGTGGATCAAACTCAAATCCCAGTGTTGTGTGCGGGAGCACAGGAGTGCTGAATGACACCCCAAAGACTTTGGGACTTGGGACTGGTGGTGTTATAGACTTTCGGCAGGAGGTTACGATGATGCCCATGCCGGCACCCGGTTTATATCCGAGTCGTAAAAAGGAGCTTCTTGCTCCTCTGTATACCACTTGACTGAATCAAATCATCCATCAAGCAATCCTCCCGGGATTGTGTTCAAGCTGGCAGCTTAGAAACTAAAAACTGGGATTGCGTCCGAGTAAAGTAAGCTGGTGGTGGTTTCGGGTGCGGGAGTGTGTTGGATGGGGCGCAGGGAAAGATGGCCGTTGTGCTCTGCTTTCCGAGCAGGGAGCGCTTTTTGAATGTGAAGTAGGAGGAAGAAGCGTCAGAAAAGCCCTAAGGGATTTTTATGGGGACTCGGCTGGGGTTTAAGTAGCAGTAGCACAGGTTGGTTAAAAACTGTACAGCACACCAGCCCGAGGAAAAGTTTTAAGGCATTGTGTGGACCTTAATGGATGGAAACAATTAAGGTCGTAAAAATTAATCCGTGGCAGAGCTGTTGGAAACACCTGGTGACCCATTGCGAGGTGCACCTCAAACACCCGCAGCCTGCACTGAATGATAAGGATGGAGACGGAACGAGAAATAGTATGTATAAAAAGATACAAAAGAGCCTCAGCCAACACACAGCAGACAACACATCCCTGGGTTGAAAAACATTAAGAGTGAGAGGGTGGTCTCCGCCGTGTAACTTTGATGGTAGGAGTTAGAGAATAGTATGGGTTTCGATGCACTGTCCTTTTACTATCCGACCAACGACACACACACATGCCTAGTTTCCCACATTTGTAACTTGCCTGTCTTCTATCTTAATCGAAGGGATATCACCAACGCAGTAGTACCTATTGCAATGTTGTGCAATAGAACAGCGAGCTCGGTAATGGAAAGGCAGTTAAGACGCGGTAAAGACCACCGTTTACGCCAACTAGGTAATGTTGAAGGTTCTGGCTGTTAAAAGGAATTTTTCAAAATTAAAGCCACACATTTTTTTCAAAGACCTTTCCCCACATGTGTCTAGTCTGTGCGGTCGCTGGCTAAAAACGACAACATTTTTGTGAGGTTTTTAATTATGCAGCTGGTAAAGTTTGTAAGGTGTTCGTGTGTTTTTTTAAAATAAATTTACACGAGAATCTCAACGCATTTCAATTGATTTTTTACATATATTTGTATAGATGCGTGTCGCATCTTTATGATTTCTACTTGATTGAGACTGGGAGAGCAGGAAGCAGTTTCCAACTTCAGCAACCCATGCAGAAGACGTTATTAGAGAACCTACATGGCGTTTCCATTTTTTCTTGTAGTTTTCTTCTGTTTTTTCTAGAGACAAAAAAAATCCCGAGAAGGCTTTTATCTTTCACCGAATGAAATAGTATCCAAGTTGTAGCCAGTACGTGACAATTACGATAATGTTTTGGCACCAACTTGGTTACAATTTATGTGTCCCTTGAAGTTGCATGCACACAAATCTTGGACCTGTTGGCACCCATTCTGCTCCAACTCTCCAGCGGTTGCTCCGAAGAAAGAGACAAGAGGGGATCCTGGGAAGAAATTGAGACAGAAATACTACAGACACTTGTTAGAAACGCTAGCAGATTATTTTGGGAAACTCGCCATTGAAACTTGGCGCTATTGCTAATGGATGTTCAAAGCTGAACAGTTGTGAAATTGTTAGACGAGCAGTTTTACATTCCGTCATGAATATCTACAGTCGCTTATAGTGATCAATACAAGTTACATTATAACGTTAGCCTTATACACATGTTCGTTCTTCTCTTTGACTGGACGCGTCCAATGATTAAGGAAATTGAGGTAGACACTTGTATAATGTTTTTGTGAATGTTTCGTAGGAAAAATTGCTACATGCAACTTTCTTCGTGAAACAGAAGTATAGAGCTCCAAAAGACAGAAAGCAACGTTTCCCTTCCATAACCCTAAATTGGACAAATACAGTGGACTTGTCTTTGTTTAACAAGATATAAATGGTAACGCTTGTAGGACACAATGGCACGAACGTTCAGTTCCATGAATGCGAAAAAGAGGTCAAAGAGGTCATGTAGCAGAGGTCTGGGCCCTGAATCATTGATTGCTTCAAAAAGTGGAGCTACGGGGCCAGTGCAAAGTCTTTATTTTGTTGCCATAATTTCACGTGAGCCTCCTTTTGTCTGTACAAAAAATGATGCACCCGTCTGGTGTCCTTTCAGTCTTGCGTATTCTGTTTATCTTTCCCAACTTCACTGGACAGTGTTTAGCATCTTGGAGTTTGTGACTAATTACGCATGCCAGACTACGAGTTGCTGATGGTGAGTTCCAAAACTGGTGTCCATAAATTGGTGCCTGGTTGGGTTGACAGTGCAGACAGCTGAGCCTACTCTACCTTACTCCGGTAACAAATATATAGACTGTCGTCGAGTCCTTTGTAAAAGGACCAAGTATACGCCATCAGCTAGCAACGGTAGCCTCTTAAAGACTGCTTTTTTATGCAAAGTTTTCTCTCTACTTTGTATCCTGGTCCCGCGGGATTTTTCTTGTCTTTTTTTCCCAAGCCGTTTCAAGTTTTCATGCGAGATAGACAGCCAGAAGGCGGAGGATATTCCAATGACAAAGAAGGCACAAGCTTGTGTTTAGCGTGGCTGGAATAGCTAATTAAGTCTGCGCTAATGGGAAATCACATGAGCGTCTTTTGACTTGAAAGATCAAAACTCAGTCACTCTGCCCTTTGATGATATCCGTAACTTGGCCCCTTCACATGTTTATATACGGATTTGAATTATAAGGATAAGGAAAATCCTGGTTTACTTTACCAAGCCCTCATCCTGACGCCACACAAGTCAATGCCTTATAATTATGAAGCTACATTATAAGACTAAAAGTTTCCCCAACTAGGTAAGTGTCCAAAGTAAAATCGTGCATAGCAAAGACCAATGAGAGTGCGACGTTGCGCCCTAGCCCGTACCCGAATCATTTATGGCAACAATGAAATGCTGTTCTTTTGCGCTAACTTTGATTGGACTGATATCTTCCCCATATAGTACACTTTTACTTGCGCAATATATTGTACGAGGAGCAGATGATATCATCAACAAAGTCCAGTATAGTACAAAGGTACGCCCTGCTGAGTACTGTATAATGTATAGTCTCTGCTTGGGAAATTGGATTAAGAATGCAAGAAAGGAAGTTCAAGTCATGTCGTCAAGCTAGTATGTCTTCAAACTCTGACTAGTTAATATGAGCAATGATCCATATGGCCCACCTGTGCTCGTATTTCCTCATTTTTGAGTGTATGCGTACAGCTCATTGTATTTCACCCCTCCCTGCAACAGCATATTCTTGTAAGAAGCCTTGTCAGTGTGTTTCACGTCAATTTAGTTGAAAGGAACCCCTCACCGGCAACCGTGTAACCTAGCAGCTTGGGCGTTATAGAGACATACAGTGCCATGTATTTCATATGGTTACCAATATTGAATTCAAGAATTGGAACACTCGACCCTCTTGCTCTTGTGTAGCTTTATGTACTGTATACTTCTTAAGGATCCCAGCAAAGGTTTCATTGCGAAGCGGTATAACAAGGGTTCCAACGTGACATTTTATATGCCGGGGTGTGGAGCCCTTGCGTAAGGAACATGTTTGACTTCCGTACGCTTCGGTATGGTATTCCTGTGTATCTATGAGCCTTCTCATGGCATCGCAGGGAATTAAGGTGACAATCTGAGACGCTGGCCGTTGCTTGGAAACAGCTTGGCTTGAAATGGTGTCGAGTTCCTTCATAGGCGAGTTGACTCTCGGAGCTGTTGGGAAACTACTTTGACGAAATGTGTACGGTTGGGTTCTGTTATTTATATCCTAGCTAAAAGTTGTGTTGGCTGGCTTGAGTAGGATTAATTTGGGTGGGTTGCAACTGGCGGCTGCAGGAGAGACACTCTGGAGCATGTTAATGAGTTTATAGACTGTTTCTGTTTGCTAGTAAGGCGACCGGGCTGCTGGAGTTTGTCTCTTCGTAACAAGACAACCCGACCGTAGTCCATTTATTTTCATTGCTTGTCGACTCCAAAGCCTACCCAGGGAGGTAACCTGTCGTCATTGTTCTTGACTGCAAGAGTCCAAGCAACAAGCCCCTTCCTACTAATTAACGAAAAGGGAATAACAAATGAGAGAGGAAATGCAAGCTTTGCATTCCGATCTAGCGGACTCTCGAATCAGGTTCACTTGAGACAGGACATACAAATGGGAACCAGTCTTTTCTAGTAAAAATCATTTCCTTTCCAACGACAACTTTTTTCCCATAGTTGATCGTCTTTTTTGTGAAAGGGTTAACTAAAAATAGTATTAGAGTAAGAGGCGCAGTATTAGAGTAAGAAAAAGATCGTAATTCACATTTGAAATTTGTAATATTACAAGTCAAATATGGTAAACAGCATTACAATTAGAAAATGTTCCCACATATTTACGAATATGTATTATAGTCTACGGAAATTTTTGCAGTCTTACATGTCTGGAGCAACAGGCTGTTAACTTGGTTGATGACAGTAATTGTTAGCATTACACGAGAAAGGGGCGTAAACAAAGTCTTTTTTGATTGGCTTTTACCGTCGTTAGGGGAAAAGCGAGAGGTTATACATTTCACTTATACTCTGGTATAAAAGGTTGTTTCCATTTGTTTGTTGGCGTGCTTTGTGCTCTCTCGTTTGAGTGTAAGGATTTATAAGCAAGTTTGTTGGAAGTGTGGGGTTGCAGTTGCAACTTTCTTGTAAGTTGACTTTATTGGCATTGACATTTACATATCAAGCCCATGTGACGCCAATTGGTGCAATCCAGTAAACCCCTTACTTTAAATGCGGGAGGCGGAACTCAAAACTTTCTGGGGAGGAAGAAGAAGAACGCACTATACTCGTTGAGCTGATACGCCCATTTTAATTCCTTTCCCCCTCCTTTTATAATGCTGTCTCTTATCGAGTTTGGCCTGACATCGACAGCTTGCGCTCAGGGAACGCAAGCCATTCCTTTAGCTTTTCCTGTATAGAGAATTTCTGTTTCCCCAAAAACTGCAGATTGAGTCATGTTGATAGAAGCGAGTGAATCAAAATGTTGTAGACAGACAAACTCTCAGCTCTGGCTTTTGCAAATCCCTGCACAAAGGCTTGCTCTTCTCTTAAGATGTCAAAATGCTTCAAGTGGCTTTCGCTTTGACAGTGGCGGCGAAAAGGTGCTACATATATATATATATATATATATGTATATAAGGGTGAAGGCGAGGATTTTTAGTGCCCATAAGCTCTGATAAATACCATGCCGTAGTGACACTTGGCCATATGTTGATGCATACCAATTGTGAATGCCAGACCAAAGTATGTTATAGATAGGTCAAACTAATGCCATAGAAAAGCGGTTTGTTGCTCTTAATAACAGTTCCTTTTAGGCAGTCTCATAGTCGAGAAACTGCCTTGGATGAACTTACGAACTTGGCATCGGGTTTTCCACGGTGTTGAAAAGGTGCCGAACGCCTGATGTCTTCATTGTCCAGCGCCATGTTCCCCATTTAGGTCCCAAAAGAAAGAAGAGGACACCTTCCAGCCTCAGCCAGCCTTCCCCCCCCCCCCAACACTGAAAATTCCGGCGAGGGTCGCGCTTGATTCTTCTTGTGTCCTCGCGTACAAGAACCGTCCAAATTCTAATGCACAGTGCCCCCTGTTCTTCTTTCTTCTTTCTGTATGTTTCCATCACCTGGCACCTGAAAATGAAACTGACCCATAGATCTCTTGATTTTCTTTTGGCCACGGTACTCTATGGGAGCACGGAAGTGGAAAGACGCGTACACACGGCCAGGAAATGGCGGTGAATAGGAAGCAAGGTTTCCTTTCTCGCGCTTCGTCGTCGTCTTGGCGACAATGGCCCCACATACCCTATCTACTACACGGTTCCTGCCCACCAAAAACCCCAATGCATTAGACCTTCTCGCTAGCAATACCCATGCCGAATGGGGCTGTCACCACAATGGACATGTTAGACTGTCGACAAGGTTACTTCTTTGGCTGATGGCACCATGGAAACTCCTAATGGAAAAAATCGGCAGATAATAATGCCGGAACGCTAAACGCGTCGTTTTCCAACGACTTCGCCTTTGGGCTCTCTTGCCGTCTCTTTCTGTTTCTGCTCTCTCTCCTGCTCCTGTTAAAGGAAAACCGCGTTGCCAAATAGATCACTGCCAGTATTAGCACGATAAAGTCCACCGTCCGTCCATTCCGTTTTCCTTTTTTTGCGTCTGTTTTTTTTAGATAAGTCGAGGCTGTCGTTGATTCGGTGTTGCTTACGAGAGCTGTCGTGCGTGCAAATACTCCAAAGGGAATTTTGTCTTCCTTTTTTTTTAGCCTCGTTTCCTTTACTTGACAGAAAAAAGGGCAAAGATTCTGTAAGCGTCAAAGAAAGATCTAAAATTCCTTTAGGTGTTGAAAAAAATTATGCTTCGGTTTCTCTGTGATTTTAAGTTCGGTTAAATTTGTTTGCACGGGAATCAGGATTTACCAACTTTCGTACAAAAAGTTAGACAGTGCAAAGTGCAACGGAGGACTGTTTACTATGTAAAGGAAATTTTAAAATGTAACAAATTCCACTTTGCGTTGTTAAAAAATTCGAGGAAATAAATAAATGTAAGCTGAAGTGTCGTTGGAGCTCATGGAAGGGAGGACATACGAAATAGAAAAAAAAATAGTAGTCAAGGAGCGAGGACGTCTCTCAAGTGGGTTCTGAACTGGCAACGGAGTTTTTGTTATTATGCTTTTTTAGCTCGGTTGTATACCTTCCTTAGCTAAAGAAGAACCAAAAAAAACCTACTTGGACAGTCCATTACTCGTGCAGCTGGAACTCAAAAAATGTAAACCTACACTTAAGCATTCTTTCGGTAGCTTTCAGAAAAAATGATTAGGCTTTTTGCCTTGGCATGTTGGCTAGTGGATTAGCGTGATAATGTGTGCTGATACGGGCTAAAAGCAGTCGTGTTGGACATAACTACCCGGTAAAAGGGTACTAATCAAAATGTTTGGAATAGTTTCTCTTCGTCAGAGGAGAATAGCTTAAGGACGACAGCATCCGAGAGTGTGAAACTGAAACTGAAGTTGGAAGTGTGCTCGCCAAAAAGCAACTGGCCCCTTTCTAAGTTATGTTTGCAAAATCCTTGACCCATTGATTGCCTGCGTGTATTCCGTATAGAACGTGTGATTTGGATACAAGAGAAAGTATAAATCCTCATGCATTTTATAAGCAATCAAATAGTATCCAACAGTAAGAGAAAGTGCCTTATTGATTGGGTTAAAGGTTGTTGAATTTTTATTTGGATGCGCTTATGAATTCTTTTCCACCTTCTACAAAACCAAGCCTGCAGCATCACTTACGACAGGTTCGAGGTTTATAATAGGGCCTTCTTATGGTAATCAATTAGGGGGCTGTAAATCTTGACTTTGAACGTTTGTGCTCGCCAGGGATGCCACAAGCAAGCCAGAGAATGGAGCTTTTTGGTCATGCGAAGTACACGTTCTCATCGAGCCATGGAAATAAACCATTGCGTTTTGATCCTCCATCCACACACCCACGCAAAAAATAATACTGGCTTAACAGACTAGAGAAAAAGCTTTTAACAAGCCGTGCCACATAGTGCCCAAGTCAATGATCTTCAACCTTAACAGCGCTCGAACCGAACTGTAAGAAACCAGGTGGTCTTCAGTAAAGACCTGTCTAATCATATGAAATTTTGCATTTCCATACATGTCAGAGACGGTCTATTTCTGTTATAAAATCCATATCAAATGTTTATGGCTTGCTTGGGACGAAAATGTATATACAACGCAAGAGTGAACAAAAGAGAACGTGTCGGTAGAGAAAGTTTAGTTCTGGGTGCTGTCAGTCCACAGCAGTGGGTTGTCTTAGAAACAAAACTAAATACAAGAAAATAAATACAGGCAAAAAGTACGCATACCTAAAAGAAGAGCGAGACGGGTGTATAACTTGCTTGCGAGTTGTCTTACAGCCATTATACGAGACGGTCATCATGTGACCCATCCCTATTCCATGTTGCCAACGATCTCTTTTTCACTTTTGTATTTCCCAGTTCTGCAGCTTGGTTTTGACAGAAGGGACTTTCCTGGTTGGGCTAGGGTTTTTGGCCATGACCGTGGGTTGTACTGGTTTGGGTCGTCCGATAACACTAATGGGAGTCTGAAACTCTTCCATCAGCAACTTGGCGAGCTCAAGGATTTCCCCTTTTCCTTTTAAAAAGTTTTTTTTTTTGCTGGGGTTTCCTATCTGTTGCCATGGTGGGATGATCCCGCTTATATACTCTAGGAGAGATGTGAGTCAATAAACCTTTCCTTTTCTCCAGCATTTTAGATATTGCTAAAAGGTTTTCAATTGCATCAGGGCATAATCGCCTTCCGAGATAGAACTATGGACGAACTGCAGTCAAGAGCTCAGGTTGCTGTTGGTTTCGTATCCAAGATCCAAGTCTTTTCTGGCTTTTGTGGTCAAAGGATGGGTAGCCTACATTAGTTATATCAGGATTTCTTTAAAAACCCACCTTTTTCTTTCTATAGCATGTGAAAAAAAGGGTTCGGACGTGCTTCCTTGAAATGTTTAGTGCTCAAAGGTTTTGAATCCTGCTATATATATATATACTTGCAGTAGTATACGTTATTGATAAGGACGTGGGTCACTCCTAATGCAAGGACCTTGTGAACGCCCTTTTCTGACACGCGACATGCTCTCGCACTTGCACACTAGTAAAATAGTAAAAGGGACCTTTTCCTCGACAAACGCAAATGCCTCGGTCGTTTGGGAGTGCGATGTGCGCTCCGGAATGTGCAAGCTTTTTCTTCAGCGAGTTTGCTATCTATGTGTGTTTTACGATTTATTTATTCAAACCACACTTGGATTGTTTAGACTCCCAAGCTCTCGCCTTTGCTAGTCCATAAAAGAGAATGCAAGCTATATCATCCACGCGCTGTGTGGACCACATCTTCGTAACTGTGTATCATGAGCCATTAGAATTCAATCTAGCTATTCCGGTTATGGTCTTTGGTGCTGCTGGGGGAAACACGTCTTGGCGTAGGGTCTCGCTATTTCTTTTCTTGTTGATGTGGAAATTGAAGGAAAAGGGAACAACGTCTTCTGTAATAAAAGAAAAAAAATATCCGGGAAATAAAACAACATTACCAAATAGCTTTAGCAATTGTTTTCTGTGCCTGGTGCCATACCCGTTGGTGGTTGCACGATTGCCAGCTCACCGAATGGTTACTTACCGGTCATCAAGCATTGACCAAACGTGAGAAAGTTAAAATTGTAACAGTACGTAATTCGCGGTGCGGTGAACCGCGAAGTTTCCCTTTTGGAGAATTATAGTGTTCACTCGCGATTTCTATTCTTTGATTTCGTTGACCTCCTTTGTAGTACGTGCGGTATACATACTTCCAGCCATTCCTAAGATGCTATTTTGACGTTTTCCGCTGCACAGCAAAAGGGTTCTGGTACCAGGTACCATTTATGCCAAGAAAAATTTTGTTGGAAACATAATGAAATGGCAAATTACAGTACAATGCGAACATGAAAGAATGTGTGAATAATTCTTCAAATAATTTTGTATACATAAATAAGATATTGTAAATGGCGACCGAGATTTCAGTTAGGACAAATAAACAAAAATTACCTACATAAATTATATTTTACAGTGTACGACGCTACTAGAATTGAAATAGGACTGGCTTTTGAAGTATTTTAAATGTACATTGTTAAATATTATTAAAGGGTAACTAAAGTTTAAAACTATTGATGTGTTATACAAGAGTTCATTTTTAAGCGAAGCTAGAAAATCTGGCGTTTTAGCCCCGCCCCTCGCTTGAGCAAGACGGCGATGTCATAACGGGGTCAGTTTGTTAGTAATTCCTTGACCTTACATGATCACATTGCCTCTTCACAATTACTCCACAATCTAAGTTTTACTGTTTAAGATGTATCTCGTTAGCATTAACTGTCTATTTCAAAGGTAGACAACATGTGGAACTGGAACTGTACACTGGTAGCCGCACGCCGAACCTCGTAGGCGTAACGGCGGCATGACACAACGGCAGAGCTAAAGCTGGTATTCGCTAAATAATCAACAGCTAACCAGAAAAATACAAACATGTGACATGCTCTATAACATATCATAAAGTAGCTTTACTGTTTAGCTACCCTTTAGTGTCTATTACTAAGTAAAAATGAATGTAGCCATCTTTGATAATGACTTGAGCTAGCCATATCCATTAGCCATGGATGTAGGATAGGAGAGCTGTTCCAACCCTTTTCCTTTGCACGAACAATCTTTGGCGCCGTCTATGTTTCAGGCGTAGGCTTAGGAAAATCATCACGATAGGTCCTACTGATAAATTCCCTGTCTCTTGCTTACAATTGTTTGTGGACGATTAGGAGTGTATACTTCCCGGAAGCATGATTGATAAGATAGGCATTATGATTTGTCTGCCGTACTAGCTGCTCCACTAGGTTGGAAAGACCAGAATTTAATTATGGATTTTCTCATTAGAAAGGAAGGGACCAACATAAATCATGGCGATCACGTTTCAGGGAGAGGAATACGAAGAAAACGGTTTGGACTGCATATGATCTGAGAGAAGAAAAGCACACAAATTTCTTAAGCTCACGTCATATGCGAAGTAGTGCAACAGGTTCTCAAGTTTCATATGCCGCATTTATTTTCTAGCCACGTATTGCTGGTTCCCCCACTGCTCCACTCCATTATAAGGAGTTTGGGCAATAGGTATTATTTCCGTTTCTGAGAAGAAAAGAAAAAATCGTACCGGTTTATAAGAGGATGTCTTCTAATATTTCCCCTAAAAGCCAAAAAGGCCATCTGTTTTTGTTGTTTTTTTAAACTTTGATTCACAAGAACCATACCACGCCCTCAAACCCTAAACGAAATTTTTCACATAATTGAAAAATAAGCCCAGGATTCGCAAGGTTTCAACTCATAAATTGATTGGAGTAACGCCCGTAAAAAATCGGGTTAGGTGTGTAAAGGTGTCTGGACAAGGATGTGCCAAATGCAAATTTCCCGTACGTACCTGTGGGGGCGTGTATAACTTCTACGATGATCTGACATCTTCATATACGAAGGGGCCTTCTGCTAAAGCCGTCAAGTGGTCTGACAATTCATTCTTTCTTCTCACTTCCACCGCCTTCATACGAACCCTGACGAGGCGTAATGCACCCATGTATGCTAAGGAGAATGTACACATTTCTGTTATTTAATACCTCTGCCACCTTTAGCGATGGAGAACAAAATTAAACACCCTGGAAGTGTCGAATGAATCAATAGAAAGAAGCACCAGTGTTATAAGAACAAAGAGTAGACATCTTTCTTAAAAATGGATCGCACCCTGCCAAGCAATTCGCTACTTTTAGCAATTTTACAGCCCAAAGACAGAGAAGTGAGACAGATCCAAGGAACGAGATCTTATATTGTTATTTTGGCGTGTGAACAAAAATTCCAAGTCACTGTAATAGAGACAAGGAACGACGGTAATTATTTTACTTGTTGGCAAGGCAAAGACTTTGATACCCGAACTTTGGTGCTGAACTTGAGCAACAAAACGTAAAAAGAAGATCCTTGCAAAACTATTGGAAATAGAAACCCCTTTGTCTTTGAAGTGCTTCAATACTGAATGTGTAGCTGCCCTCCAAGTGAAGACACGTTGCTTTTAGACAACAAAGATCTCCTTTAGCATTGTAATCGGAATCCAAAAATCGAAGGCTGCGGCATCTCCTAAGCCAACGTGTTGCAACAGTAGAGTAGAATCATAAAATAAAGAATGTAGATTGCTAAAGTAGCAGTCTACTAAATAAATAGCTACGCTCGACTTATGTAGACCTCAAAAGAACTTCTTCGTTCTGTTTTGGAATTAACTGTCAAATAAAAGACCGCAGATCAGTTCAGATGGTAATGTGTGACGATTAAATCCGTGCGACTTCCCATAGAAGCACATTGATCGTAAACTGAACTAGAACAGCCTACATAAGCCTCAAGATTTTTGTGTGGGGTGGATGGGGGAGCGATATTTCAGTTATCTCGGCCAAAGTAAACGTAAAAAACGCTTAATAAGCAAACCAGGGGATTTGTGGATTCAATGAAATGGTTTTGGGGACTTAAGCTAAGGGAGATTTATAGCTACGAAGCCGTATGCTCTTGCTTGCTTTAGAAGATAATGACTTAATACACCAGTAGTAAAGCTTCAGGCAACGAAATATATATATATATATACACCCAAAAAAGTTTTGGGAGACCGTTTCTCTACTCTGCCGGAGCTATTTCTGAGTTTTGGCTCCTTTAACCTTATAGCTTTCACTCTTTTGATGGATGAGGCTGTGCTCCTTCATAACTTACATATATTCTTGCCATATTTCCAAGGTTTTGCCAGTTTGGTGGTTCTTACGTCAAGGAAGTTTTGAATACTGCAACCCTTTTCTTACGCTCCATAGTTATGTAATTGCTTCGCTTAACGGAAGATATTTGTTAGGGTTCTGCCTGTCAGTGTGTATCTCAGCCCGTAATGACATTATGCGATTTGTGTTGGCGGCACAGTCGTCATGATCCTTGCTGGGGGAAGCCGTACAGCAAATGCAGTACAGGCTTACGGTGTTAGTTTATGGTTACTGAAAAAAAACGTATAGCACTGGAAGGGATATATGCACACTTCTTTCTGGCTTAGGATGCTTTCCGACCACACGTCAGGATGTAGGTGCTTCAACCACACAAAATGTACATGGTCGTCGCTTGACGGTTTGACGTGACCATGCCAAGTTCCGGAAAGTTTCAAGGGTCGGGGTAATCTGCAGTCGATAACTAGCTTACTGACCTCCTATTAGGCCTTTTTAGACAGACCTCGGAAAGCGGCAGACGTGTGTGGTGTACCGCCCACACTATTTTTTTATGCCTGCTGTGCGGCCTCCTTTTTGTCATACAAGCAACCAGTTCTGACTAGAGCGCTGGCACATCCAGCTCCTAATTGAACTTGCCCGCCTTGGTAATTAGCGTATGTTTTTAGAAAAAAAGGCTTCAAAGGCGGAGACTTCCAAGGCAATTAGACCTCCAAAGAACGTATACACCACACAGAACATCATTCCTTTGTGGGTTTGTTTTTTGGGGCCTCACTGGCTCCAAATGACAGACGGCACGAACGGCTTCAGGTCGAAAAATAAAAAAAAATAAACCAAAACAATATGGAAATCGTACCAATGAGGAGAATGGTTTCCGTTCTTTTTGCCTGACGGAAGGTTGGGTGCGCGAGAAACAATTAAACCATGCAGACACTAGGTATCAATGCCCATTATCGACACATGAATTGTTTGCCCGAAACCAAGAACACAATAAGGGCATCAAGCGGACAAGGTCATAGGAAAAGACCCCTTTGGAGGGTGGGTCCTGTGACCCTATTAGCCCAGTGTCAACTATAGCGAATTTCGCCTTATGGGAAAGCAAGACAGTCGAAATCGTTAGTGGCTGAAATGTTCTTATCCGTTCGAGGGGGTGAAAGTGAAGGGCTATCTATACTGCACTGTCTACAGTAAATCAGCACAAAATATTTGCCAAATTAACAAGGACTGAAGAGAAGAGTCTAGCCTTGCTTTGCCCTGTTTCTGGAGCCAGGAAATGGGCTAATGAGCTCCGACTAAAGTACATGATTGCAGGCGCAATCATGCGTGCGCAGAATGTTTATAACCTGATCTTGCATTGTTCGCTGTTTTTTGCCTTATCAGCCGCTTAAAGCTGTGCGTGTTTTTATGAAGAACGTGGTGGAGCTTTAAAAAAGAGGCATTCTAATGATGTATGGTTCACGTTTCTAAGTTGCTGCTTTGGCTGTCCCATGGAAACGATGCTTTCCCGTCTGGGAGCAAGTGTTGTTTATGGTAAGACTTGGCTTAATCAAGCGTTTGAATCAAGAGCGGGAGGGTTCAAGAGGCAGGTGGACAAGGGCCCCATAACCTGCACGACACGAAGTGCCAAAGTCCTCTTGGGGGTTTCTTTTGCACCTTGCTAAGTGCCACGACGCCTTGTAGCGTTTCTCCATTTCTTCGCATGCTCATCCAACAGTCTTCCGGTTTTCCCGTGGCTCTTCTAGGACACCGCACGATCTTCCTGATCCTGGCGCTAACCGACCGAGGAAGAGCCCGAAGAAAGCGTATACTGACCACAACTCTTAACAAACCCGTTGCTCCTACCTCCCCATCCCCCGCCCCCTTGCTCTATTGTGCTGTCTCGGATCGCAAGAGCAGATCGGGATCTGGGATCTTGATCTCAGCCTTAACCTTAACGAACGCTAGATTCCACAGCCCAAGCGTGCTAGCAACAAAACGATCGCTTGATTTCGGTTTGATTCCTTAGCATGGCTGCAATTTATCATTTTGGCACGCAAATGGCCTTTCATTGTATATTTTCTATACACTGTTAAAAGAAAAATGGTTAAGGGCTATTTTAGAGCGATTTATTTAGTTCCACATTATCGGAATTTTTGTTGTGAAAGAAACGCTTAGTTTCTTCGCGTAAATGTTGTGCTTTCGATACATGACAGTATCGTGACATATTGATAGGTAAAAAAATACAAAAGTGCGTAAAGTTCACTTGTTATGATTGAAGCTCGGTAAAAGTGGCGTTCCCTCTTCCTCGGCGCCGGAAACTGGCCAAGCGATGGCCAACACCCTCTCATTAGCCCTTTCGAAAGAGCTATCCTTGGCTGGAAAGGAATGAGAGGGTTGTCAGGGCTGTAAGTTCAATCTTTATCGCCTCGCATGACCTTGCTAGTGTAGTAAAAGCTCTTCCCTTATATTATTGAAGCTCATCATGCCTGGCCAGATAAAGAGTGTGGGAGACCCAAGAAAAGCACGTTAGAAAAAGGCTTTTTGCTTGGCTGTGAAACCAATGTTGATGTGATCCTGCTGGGGTACGGATCAATAGCCGGACGCCATCTTGGTCCCGGGATTAATTTTTCACGCTCCTCCGTTAGGATACATGAGGCTGTGTCATTCCACCGTTTGCGTTAGGAAAAAAATCGGGACTTGATTCCATGCAGGGAGTCATTTGTCGACAGACGCACGCCTTATTAAATATGCCAAAAGCTCCCACTTGCATTACTTTTCCTGCAGCTATAAATGGCTAAAAGTTTGGACACTCCTGTGCACCTTATGTGTTGTAGCACCAACGCTCAAGTTTTTTGATGGCCAAGTGTGCTTTTTAATTGGCACCGCTAAGCTTTTTTTCTTTTTTAGAAAAGGAAAGAAAAGTTAAAAGAAAGTTGCGTAAAGCCGATGGACAAGTTGCAAGCACTGAAACCCTGTTAATGTATTAAGACATGTGACAACCTAAAAAGTTTGGAGCAGTGTTTTTGCAGTTATGCTAGTTTTAAGCCGTCTATCGTTGTGTAGTCCTTGAAGCGTGAGTTAATGGGGTACGCTGTGTTACCACAGAAGAAGGATGCCAGAGGTGAAAGGTGAGGAGACGAGAGCGAAGGTAATTTGGTTGCCAAAGTTGTCAACACTCTTGAGCGTAGCGATGAAAGCTTCGTCGCTCAGCGTTCTTAATGTTTTGGCTACTTTGTTCTTGTTCCCAGATTTTGTTTTCTGAAGCAAAGACATAGCAGTCGTCAGTCGAACTTCAATCCCTGCTCGTACTTTTTTTAGAGTTAAATATAGCATCTATTAACTGTGGTCGTAGTACGAAATACAGTATTTCTTAAAGGATCTTTTTGGTTTGTGATTTTTGTTTAGGTTAAGGGTACGGCGTCGTGCAAATTGCCAGCGAAATAAGCAAAAGTCCGGGTTCAACCATCCAAGCTTCTTCCCGGTGTTGTGAAACACGGCACGGGCAGTCGCTGAAGGTTCCCCCGTGCTTTTCGACCGCACGGCTTATACGCCGGTTTTTCGCCGTGATACACCGCGTCGAACCCAGTTTGCTGCAGGCATTTTGAACCGAACCTTCGCTGTTACTCGACTACGCCTGGGTGCGCAGTGTTTCTCCTACCAAGCAAATGCACCTTCGGGGCGCCGCGAACGTTTTACCAACTGTCGGTACTATGCTGAAGCCAGCCGCCAGCTCTCGTCAGTCGACTGCTAGACATACTAACGTTCGTGTCGTTGTAGTGAGCGTCATCAGCAAATTTGCTGTTAGCGAGCAAGTTTTGCAGAGCAAACTTTTGCCTCTTGGATTACTTAATTCAGATCAAGTGTGACCCTACTGGATTACTTCCAAATTTCTGGATTTTTGCCAACAATATTTCCGTTCTATTTTAATTTTTGATGAATTTAGCTTCCCGTTAGCGCACCAGAAAGGCGGCAGTGTCAGCGTTGGATATTCTAGTAAAATAAGTGACCAGAACCAGTTGAGCCGAAAGTTTTTATATCCATTCCAGTTACCGAAATCACTACTTTAAGAAAAACGTTCAAAAGCACCCAACGGTACCCGTTACTTAAGCTTTTTTAAAACTTCGATGTTGGATTACAGATTTGTGACTGGAGATTTTTGTGTCGTGCATCGTTTCTCACAGTGCACAAAGCTGAATGAGTGATTTGGCAGATGGACAGCCTTAACGTTGCTAAAAGTCGTGACAGTCAAAAAGTTCTTGTTGCCTAAATTTCAACACCTCAAAACGTGTGGTTTTTTGTGAATCGACGGTCACTTGAGTCACTTTTTCGTTCACCTACTACGACTAGTGGTGATCATAACCGGGAGTTTCGTCGCTACTACCATGCCAATTCGGATTTCTTGTCATTAACTCAGAAGAGTTCACTTTTGTTTCGTCTTTTCGACAGAGCGGGGTACAAACCAGGTACGTGTCTTCTTCTCTTCGTGGCAGTTTACCAAAGTAGGCCTAGGAAAAGTTTGCATAAATCTGTCGTCAAGGAAGCAGAAGGTTTGAAAGAGTTTTACAAGTTTTTACCTTGTTTACGCGTTCCCGAGTCGGGGGCTAAATTGCCCGTTCCCCCTCCCGTCTGCCTCAAGAAAGCGAGGTCCAGGCTAAAAGCAAAGTTAAACCCAAGATGAAGGGCTTTTCCCCTCACTAGACGCTCTCTGTCTAGTTTAATATTTGTGTTTCGCGTCGTATTCCGTGCACCACTCAAAAATAAAAATATCATGGGCCTTATAAAGGAAACACAAAAGAAAATGGCCGCTGTTGGCTAGTTTGGTGAAGGATGTTCGACTTTCGAAAAGCTGGCTCCAACCCATTTTAGGTTAGGAGTGTTAGCTTTTACACGCAGTTTAGGTCTAGCAAGCCTATATCGATTTTTCCTGTTATTTGTTGCATTCGCTTTCCGGGGTGAAATTTTAGATCCTGGTGTTTCAGTGTCGGTCGCATGCTAATGAGTAGGTAGACGAAGGGCACAGTGTGTACGGCTACGGCGAAAGCAAAAGCATGGGTACGACGAAAGAAACCCCAGCTGGAAGTTTACATGTTAAATTTAAAGACCTTCAGGTCGGTCTCGTAGTCTCTGCAAAACTGGGCATTTTCTTAGACTGCGTTTCTCCCTAGCAGTCGGTTCAGGGAGATGAGGTGTTGGGGCAAATGGTTCACCTAGGGCTAAAAGCCCCTTAAAAAGATCGCTCGTTTTGCAGGCTAGTCAATGAACACGCAGAAGAAAAATCGGGGACAAAAGGGAGATGAAAGATCTCCTCCCCCCTAAAAAGAGACAGGTTTTTCAATAATTTATTCACCTGTGTGGCGGTGAAAGAAGTAATGCAAATCAGACATGTATTGCGTGTGGCGTGCGTGTAAGGGCTTAAGCAAGCGCAAGGTCTGTTATCGTGACACGAACAAATTTCTGACCAAAATGCTTGGCCTTTAGCTTGGGGGTGAGGAGATAGCAAGAGTCGTGCAAAACGATGGTCACGGGTAAAAAAAGAGAGAAAGGAATGTGCTTTGTAGATTCTTGATTAGACGTCCGAGTTTTCCTTGACGGGATTTGGCGCAAAGAGTCTTGACCATGGTCCCGACGCTAAAATGTCCCCTTTTGAGTGTGACGTCGGCTCGGCAAACTTGTCCTCGCTTTAAAATTAATGACAAAAAGCGGGCAGTGGTTGGGACATTCTCAGATTGGAGCATTGGAAAGGGGCGAAAAGGATGGCGATGTCGTTTATCTGAGCGTAAACGAGGCACCATTATTACAAGCTGCGCATCCAAAATTGAATTTGCAAGTCGGAAATGTCAACAGTGATTTTAGCGGAGCCTTTGTTCTGTAGTGTGTAAACCCGTTGGTCGTGAATCAGGAAAAGGACGAAGCGAAAGTTAGGAAAATTCGTAGTTTTTTCTTCCTTCTGAGCGTCCCTCCTTTTTTATTCATCCCTCTCTTCTTTATTGATTACATTACTTATGGTTCATGGCAAATGGGAACGCGATACTTGGGCTTGTACCAAGTCTAAAGCCCCGAGTCAGTCGAGTCGTCTAGCCCATTAGGTTAGTTAGCATTTCGCCCCCAGTAAAATGGGAGAAAAAAATCCGGAACGGTAAGAAAAAGACTAACTGAATAGTCGCTTTTTTATTCATTCCACTATCTGCATCACAGTTGGGTGTTTACCGTCCGCTTAATTTCTGATTAATCGAAATGTCAGCCAAACTATGGTCTTGCATCATTTAAAATTTAGTTTGTTAAAGTTGACTGTTTCCGTTAGGCTATTTCTCCAGCAAGTTTAACTCGCGTTCTGTCGGCATATCTGGCGGCCAAAGTCGTTAGTCGTGCGCTCGACTTTAAAAAAGAAGAACAGGAAGTGGAAAGCAAGCTTAAATTGTGCGCAAATCAAGGTTTTTTCTCGTTCCTTTCCGAGAGCAGTTATGTAAATGAACTTTTCGCTGGGGGAGGGAGGGTTGTTTGGGGTTCAAAACAGGGAGAGGGATGGAGGGAACCCCGTGAGAGAAACGTCTATACTGACAGTCCAGTCCACCCTTACTCTTCTGGAAAGAAAAGAAATAGAAACCGAGACTAGACTGAAGGACAGGAATGGCGATCCATTAGCGTTTCTTCCTGAACTCGACTCAATTAGCAAAGGCATGAGAGAAAGACAACACCTTGCAAAAACCATCGACTGCGGGGTTGTTGCCAACGCAATACATTTTGGTCCTAGTTTTATTTTTTTAGTCGACCTTTTCTTCGTTTTGTTTTCGGCGACAGCGACAGAAGTAGTGAGAGTAGCGTGAGAAGTAAACAGATTGCTTGTATGCCTAAGTGACAATGTCCCGAACAGATAATCATTCGCATGATCCGTGTTTGTTAATAGCCCGGCAGCCCTGGGATAAAGGTTCGAGGGGCATTTTATTCCATTGAGCACTCCAGGGCAAAAGCAAGCTCTGCGGTTGGCATTCTTTCTGCGCTTTGATTTCTCGACCGTTTCGGGTTGCGCTTTTGGCCCAGGTATCAGATTGATTACCCAAAACTTCGCTTGCCCGTCTCCGGTCGCTCTTTTCTTTTGCTCAAGTGAACCTAAAACATGTTTGAAAGTGGAAAAATCGGGCTCATATCAGATGGTTGAAGAATGGAGGGTGGCAGAAAACTGCACGTTGTATTGTCATGTGGGTTCCGCTGGCAAACAAGATGAGCCCAGGATTAAAAGACGCGTTGTTTTGGTGAGTAGTTGGAACCCGAAAGACTTTGTTTCGCAAGATTCCAAGCGGAACAGGAGAACGAGTAAACAGAAACTGAAAACGATCAACACCGAACGTGTTCCGTTCCTGGACAGCTTGGGAAGGCTCTTTTGCGTGGCCCCAGCGGTTCTGTCTATGTATACTAGACTCACCGAACCCCGTGCCTTACACCATAGCCATAAGACGTTTCCTGGCGTCGGTAGGGCTTATTGATTGCAATGGGTTACGACCGGAGGCCGAGGCAGCTTGCTCTAGTCCGGGGCTTTTTCTCGCAACGGAAAGGAAGAAAAAGTAAAGAAAAGACCCAATGCGTAGCTCGGGCTTTCTACCAAAGATTCAAACAGGCCCAGTTTGCACACACAACCAAGTCTGTCGTGAGTGAGTAGTATCTGTGCCGTACCGCAAGAATCAGCCAAGCGAACTGACGCACACGTACACTTATCATCCAACTGGGTTACAGCGCCCAGACCAAAAGACTTGGACTTTACCTATTTCGGCCTTTTTGTAACTATGTTGTAACTCTTACTGCAATACAAGCTAGGAAACACTGGTTAAATGAGGAAAGACGTGGCCACGGAGTTGCATTCTTAAAGAGAGTAAACGTTTTAATGGTTAGCGACTGAGCTCGTATTGATGCTGCTACACGAACCCTGAGATAACTAATCGACGTAAAAAATAGAGAAGAGCGACCCGAGTTAGCAAAGGGAAAAACGACAACCGAGGAAACATAGTCTTACGGCTAATTTTTGTTGGAGCTTCGCAGCACAGGGCTTACCTGACCTCTCCGAGAAATGCGTATGTTGCAAACTCGTAGTTCGAGCCCAGGCTTTTTTTCATTAAGCCCTCTTTAATTATATAAAGGGGCTTTGCATTTGTCACGCGACCCTAAGTATGGTGTGTGAGCTTGCCTGTCTTATCCTTTTTTTTTGTTTGTTTTTTAAATTCAAGAGAAGGGCATTTAGATAGATTGATGACGCAGCTCTCGCGTCTGTTTCTGGCACACGATTTCGTTATTTTGGCCCCAAAAACTTGTTGGCAGAGGTTAGGTCAAGTGAAGGGCCGAGGTCGAGGCTCGTTCCTTGGCTGGCTGATGTATATACTTCATTTTGACTGCGTTGTGAGGCCGCCTCGGTCCCGGACCCGGGGGGAAAGCAAGGACCCAAGTGCAATAAGATGTATCGATCCGTCTTCACCCCTGTATGCCTATACATACGTTATAAATAGGGCGTAAGTGAAGGCATAAAACTGGGCCGACTTTTTCTCTTCGACACCCTTCGCTGTACTGCGTGCAGCTTTTCTGTTGTGTTTTTGAGAATCTATGGAAGTTGGAACTTACATGCCAAGCTACACGGTGACCCCCTCCCCCTCCTTGTCCACAACATTAGGCTAAGGCTATGTGTTGGCGTTAGTGAGAGCAGGGAATGTCTCCGAGGACGTTATTTGTTCAGTTAGACAGGCATCTCACATTGTCCCGGCTCTCCCTCCTGCCCCTTACTATTTCCCGCCTTTCCCTTTTCACTATCCACGCTTTAATAACCAAAATTTTTAGGGTGGGGAAGTTTGCGGTGGGGAAGGCCCAAGTGCAATTTAGTAGAGCAGTTACGAGACCCCTACTTCGCACTTTCGATGCCAGACCCCATAAGCAAAACTGCCAATACGGTGCTTCTCTCCTTGAACATGCCGCTTCTTCTAGAAACTAATGGGAGCCATTCGTCTGTATTGTCTGATGTGCTCGGAGGCTGGTTTGACCTTACTGTTTTTCCCGTTTCATTTGCATAACTTGCTTGCCAACCGAGAAAGACAATAGTTGGAGGGGGTAGAGCAAAAAGGATGGGTAAAAGTCCTTATTAGTTCACGTGTTCTTGGACTTTTTTTTCTGGCAAAGAAAGTGTCTTCCTAAAGCTTGCTTGTGTCGATCTGTGTTGGCTTGAGTTTTGCTTGTTGTGTGGTGGATACCGCCCAAGTCGCTCATAATATGATTGGATCTTCTAGCCCCCGCAAAGAAAATGTAAACTAATGTCCATTGGGCCCACAGATCAAAGCGTTCGAGGCCGCTTTCCATCTATCCTAATGTAAGACGGAAAGTTGCCGACCAACAAGTTCATTGTTGTGTTTTGTGTATGTGCTGATTCCAGGGCACCAAGGGATTATTACACGGCGCGTTTAGGAGGTACCGCTCAAAAGTAGAAGAAACACTGAAGCATTGTTTAGTCAAGGATGACACGGATTGGAGTTTGTGAACTGAACGTGCGTGAAGGCGGCTCTGTTGAATCTTTCTCTCTCCTTGTTTCCTGAAAAGAAATATGGCGAGATTGGGGGCCAGAGGGGTTTTATCTTGGACTTATGCGGTCAGTGGCCCTTTTCCAACGAAAATCTCTCCCTCTCGCTCTTCTGCTTCTTGTTGCATTTACAATACGAAGACTGAAGGAAGAGAAAGAGGCATATTACCTCAGGCTGTCTCGCCCCTCCCCCCCACCTCCCCTTTGCAGGAGGAGCCGATAGATTGTGGTCGCTAAAGCCAAGTGCTGAAGAGCAAAGCCTTGTTTAGTAAATTCAAAAACCCTTTAGCAAGAAGGGAGGAGGAATCATTTCGATTAGAATGTCGCGTCGCGCCCTTTGACCCCTATCTGGGGGGTATAGGCTGGTCCATGCCAAGTCAAATGGTCAAGATAAGGATACACGGTGCTCGCAGGAGCGAAAGAGTTAAGGCATTGGAATTTGGGAGGGGACAACCCATTACAGCAATATTGATCGGCCGTTGACGGGGGGAGCTCTTGTTAATTGCCGTCCAAATGACCCTTACCTTGTCGACACCGACTCGGTCAGGGCGACGTATGAAAGTAATGGAGACAGGGTAGAAAGAAAGAAACGAAAAAAGAAACAGGGTTACTTGGCAAAACATTTTTTTATTCGGTTGGCGTAGTGTGGTTGGACTGATCGAAGCACAGCTCATGGAATTATGGCTGTAATACCGTGTAATCGGCCAGGGTACGAGGCTCCGGGCTTCGTGGAGGGGGGAGAGCTTATCTGAAAGTGCTGCAAAAGGTCCCGTGTCGACTGTCGGAACCAAGGTATGTGCCGTAGGTTAAAAGGTACCGACGTAAAAAAAATAAAAAGGACGTCATATAAAAGAGTGGACGTTGCGTTGCTATAGCAATGTTGCTAACAGTCCAGGGAATAGGCTGTGATCATGATCTTATTGATTCGATATCGGTGGCCATCCTGTCCGGGCGTCTTTATTTTTGACAGGTTTAAGGGGCGTCGTCTTGTGTTGTTGGGGGATCTTGGAAGACAAAAGACCTTTCTTTTTTAGTATTCCAATGGGAAAGTTGGGTCTTGAAAAGAGGCAGAAGTAAGAAAAGAGATGGGTGGGGATTTGGTTCTGAATGACGTTTTTGTAAACCAAGTAAGATGGAAAAGAGAGGGAAAACGAAAGGCCATGTCCCTGGAAATCGCTTGTGCATTCCACAGGGTGTCTTTCACTCATTAAGGGTGGTAACGTGGTCTACATATGTCAGAAGTCGGGAACTGAATTTTCGTCGCAAGGGCGGAAAGCCAGGGGAGGGTGTCGGGTTGTAATGACCCCTGCCTGCATGCAAGACGTATCTTTAAGACCCCCGAAAGGCGAAAGGAAATGTTGGGGGTCACGGTGATGTTTTTTGGTTTTAGCGTGGTAGCTTTGGCATGTCAAGATGGGTTATGGAAGAGGCCAAGTTAAGCGACCAGCTGGTGAAACGTCACACGGGCCCAACACTAGAACATGTGCCTGCAAATCATGCATGTCAAACATGGTTAAGTTTGGGAATGTAATGAGTACGGTCTCCCTGAGGGACATTTTACGCCCGCCGTCTGTAAGCTCCAATTACACGTGACGTGCACAACGTAAAATAGTCAAGAAAAAAATCGGAATTACACAAACTTTTCTTTTTCATGGCCAATACCTCAAGTCTGGAACTCGTGCTTTGGAATGATTTTAACGCAAGAGACACAAGCCGTCAAGTGTATCGTGTAACGTGGAGATTTTTTAGGGTGGGGGGTTCAGGGAAAAACTGGAAGCAAAGGCAAAAGTTTCGAAAACATGGGAGTTTGCTACGTTATTTGCAGAAACTTGGTGCTACCGCTCAGGTCGTGAATGGGGGGAAGCGGATGGAACTTTTTGCTTGACTGGGGGGGGGGGGGGACTTTAATTGGAAAGCTTGGAGTGCAACTTGCTTAAATGGCTGAGTTGGGGAGACACAACTCCCAAGTCCCCGATGCAAGCCGAGGGCAAGAGCTGTATATTTCGTGAACCATAATGAAGTTTTTTTTTAAACTTGAATTACGAAATTGAAATTTCATTTGCATTTTTTTGTATTACAGGAACCATGGTAATGGCGTTAACATTATGGTGGCTGGTGGCCATGATCCTCGGCAGTGGTCACGTGGTTTTGGGACGAGCAGCTGGTAAGTGTCATTTTCATTTGACTTAAGTGACTAAAATTACGTGGTCGTTTACTGCCCTGCTGCTTAGACTTAAAAAGGGAGATAGTAGAAAAAAAAATAGATGTTTTCCTTACGCTGGTTCCGAGACGTTAGGCACCGTGTCGAAGACAAAAGAAAAGGGAAAAAGGAGAAATGAGACCTACACTTACATAGAGCACGAGAGTATGATGAGATGAGCGTAGACGTTCTCAAGAGTCTTATGAATTTTCCTCGAGTTCACGTGCTGCGGGACTAGACACTCCTTTCGTGTTTTTTTCGTCGTGCGTAAAAACCCCTCTTTAAGATCCATACTCATTTGCATTCTTAATACCGTGTGTCCCATGCCGAACAGCAGGAATCCCTCGTGCACGGTTCATGTTTGGGTTCTAGCCGAGTATACCCAGACTACTCCAAGTTCGTTATGTGTGTTAGGGTGGAATGAAACAAAAATGAAAAGTAGGTTGAGAAGGTCGTCTTAATTAGTGCCAGGACGAATCTAGGCAAAAAGCAGTTTGAATTTGGGGAGAAATGGACTGATTAGAGAGCGTATGTATACTCTTTCTTGCTTCTTGGTTTGTTTTGGGGCTTATACACTTGAAAACATAAACATGCAAGGGGCTAGTATCTGTGTGCATGTCTTAGCGCGGACTTATCGATCTAAGAGACTTGGATTTGTTGGGATACGATGAATAAACACGTAGAAGGAATCCAAGTGTTTTACAAGTAAGTGGGATGGCAGATTTGTCTTATTTGGGGTCGTTCGTTCGTTTCAAACGAACCGACCGTTCGTTTGAAACGAACGACACCCGTCGTTCGTTTCAAAAAGAAAGAAAAAGAGACGACATCGCCTACTGATAATAGCATGGCTGCCCAGGTTTAAGCTCAGGTCTAGGCCCCCTTGCACTTATTGCTCAATGGTCGCTCGTGTTGTTAGTGAGCAGACGCGCGCATTTCAATAGCTGTCGTTTTGTTTATTGCCAGCATACAACCTTCTTTAGGAGTGAGCATTCCCCCGCTCTTGTAATGGAGCTATGGAGTTGTAAGAAGGAAGCGAAAAAGAGAGAGGAAGACTAATTTGGCTTGGTCGTCAACTTGAATGAACGCTAACCAGCCCGCGCATTTCACAACGAACTGTTGGAAGGGAAAATGACAAGCTGGAGGGAAGACCCCAAGGTGCGACCCCTAGTTTAATTACACAATAAAACAGTACGAAAAAGAGGACAAAAAACGTCGAGGAACCGAGTCTTTCCGCTCTCCCGATCCTTACCCACACCATACTGACTCTTCCAAAAGCCGTTACTTGCAACTGTAGAAAGCCCGCACAGGCATACAGCGCGAGCAGTAGTGGTAGTAGAGAGAGAGAGAGACTAGCGGAAATGAATACCAACCCCCTCGCTTGGAACTTGTGATTGAAACCTAAAAGTCTCGTAAAAAAGGTGTGTGCTCGGGGGTCCTCCAGGTAAGACCCCAAAAGACCCCCTGATGTAAGCCATCAAGCTATCTATACCAACCCTCCTCCACCTGGCCGTTCGCTCTAGCGGGGGTAAAATGGTGGTAACAAGGGTTTTATGCTTTGAAGACCTGGAAGATTTTTTTTCCATCTGTTAACTTCTCTCCTATTAGGGAAGGTCTATAACGCGGTTCGGTTCAATCCACCAAAAAGGCTTTGTTAATCAAAAATAGGAAAGAAAAGGGAGAAAGACGAGGGCTGGTGCCAAGAATGTGTTGGAGGGTTGTATATAAGGCCAAGGCAAGGCATTAATCATGTCAACTTGGATCAGGCGTATGTTAGGATCCCCGTTAAAGCAAAAGGGGCAAGACATCAATGTTGGGTTCCACATGTAAGGCGGAGCAGACTAGCATTTTTTTTACATGTTTGCCTTTTGGGGTTGCCTTGTGTGCAAGCTTTTAAACGTAAAAACAAAAAGGTGCGCGCAATTGCCAGTGGAGAGTGACGTATTTTTTTTGGCACTTCACACGCCTTTAATAAAGTGTGTGAGATTACAGAAAACCGCCTTGCATTTTTTTTATTTATTTTTTTTTTGGGGGGGGGGGGTAGAAAAGAGGCATGCATAAGAAAGGGAAACAGTTGTTGTACAGAATTGTAGTTTTGTACGTCATAAGATGTCAGGCGGCCAAGGCACTACCTAGGAAATAATAATAAAAAAAGGTCGTTGCATCGCTGCGTCCAAATTTTTTTTATCTATCCTATCCTGGTTGACTTGGACGGGTCCGCTTGCCCTTTTTTGTATTTTATGAACCCAATTTTCTCGCATTAGATGAAAAAGCCAGCGGACAGAATAGGGCCGTTTTTCGAGGGACGCGCTAGGAGCTTGGCTTAGGCCATAGCAGAAAAGAGTGGGGAGGAGAAATGAATAGCCAAGATTTTTCCTTTTTCCTTTTTGGGTCTAGGAGGAAACGAATTAGGATTAAAAAGAAACATGCCATGCAAGATCATAATTACACGTTTGTTTTATACACATGGAAAAATGCGAAAAGATGAAAAAAAAGGCGAGACTCGGGGGGAAGGTATTGAGCGTAGCAGTAGGCCGAGAGTGGGTTTTCCTTTGGCGGCAATGTTTTTTTCCTGGACGGAGAAAAAGTTAGTTACGAAAAAATCACTGGAAGTAAGCGAGCTGAGGAAAGTCTGGCTGCTGGGAATATAATTTTGATAAGATGTACTCTTCTCATTCTGTTGGGCGAGGGTTAGACGGCGAACTGAGAGAAACGGAGAGCCAGCTCGGGAAACTGGTTGCTAAGCAACGAGAATAAGAGCCTATTCTTGAGTTATATACGTGTAGTTGTAAAGGGGAAAAGAAACGTTCTGTTTGTCCTGTGTTGCGTTCCTTGTCTTTAAAAATTGGAACCTAAGCAACAGCCAGCTTTTCCTCCTGTTTCGAACCACGTCTTTGACTCGAGGAGCGTTTGTATACAGAGATAAATGCTAGGTCTTTAATCCCTGGTGGAGACCAAAGTTGTGAACATAATCAAGGAGCTTAGACAATCGAGAGCTTGTATTACAGCTTTTTTCCCCGTGTCGTACCTGTGTCGTTGTCGTCCCGTCGTGTAGTTAATAGATTTTCGTAGATATGAGCATACATTCAGTTACGCGTTTGATTCTAAAAAAAAAAGAGCCAAAAAACATGGAGCTGAAAGTCATCCGAGTCCTGCCTCCAATTATTTTTTCGTGTCCCTGTTCAAGGGCAATTCCCGGGGAAACAGAGCAATTTTAAGTTGGTTACAACTAGTTTCTCGGACTGTGTGCCGGGGTCGCAGAAATTATACTTTATGCCGCGGAACTAGTGGTAATTTCTGGTTATATAGTTTTAAGGGCTCCGGAGCGAATGGATAATAATGTTGTGGCGGAAGTGGTCGTTAGTGATGCGACTGTGTGTCAGCTTCGGAAGCAGAAAGCGGACGAATTTTGGGAGCCAACGTTTTCGTCGAGAGCAAGAAAACAACGAAAGGACACTTGGGAGTATAGAAAATTGTTTTCTGCTTCCGTCTGGAACTGTTTTTTTAACAAGAAAAAACTGCCCCTCTTCGTTTCCTTTAACGCAGGGTTTTGTGAGATGCTCATTCGGTAAAGATGATTCGCATTCCCATGTAGCATTGCAACGGGATATCCGTAACGCTGTAAAGGATTAAATCTATGAAAAAAGAGTAGGTTTAGCGTTCTGCGACGCTTTGCTTGCTACTGAACTAGCTGCACCCTGCTGTGACATACAGGCCTGATTTGAATAGAAGAGACGAGGGAGAAAATGAGCACATAAATTATGAAGGAGCATGGTGCGGTGCTCACGCAGGCAGCCAAGGGGTTAGTTATCTCATATGTGTATACAAGGTTGAGACCGAATACAGGGAACAGTGGACTTACAGCCGACCAAACAGTTTTTTTCCCAGTCTGTCTTTTATGTTGGTTTTTTCTTTAATTTCGTTGTAAAACCCGCGCGCTGCATTGTCGATAATGCAGTCTGGTGTTCGCTGTTGTCTTGCGGTGGGCTTCGCGCGATCGTGCTGGGTAAGTTTGAGCAACTGCGTACAATAGAAGCCTCAGAACGAAGGCTGCCGGGAGACGAGGTCTTCTTTGCCTTTTTTTCGTTTGTTGCGATTGCCAGGCATTGTTGAGAGCTGTGCTGCGTGCAGGGTCATCGATGCAAGCGAGCCTAAACCAATAAGAGTTGTGGGGCAGCGCCTTGTCCGGCTGAAGTAGACTGGGGAAAGACGTCAATTGAATTACAAGTGGAGCCAGTTTTCCGATAGGACAAGTTTGAAAAGGAAGAAAAAATAGCCACTTTTGACCCTTGAACGCTTTTTCGTATTTTATTTTATTTATTTATTTGTGCCTCATTGCCAGCCAAGTAAATTAGGAACAAAAGGCTGCCAAATATAAGGTGGTCGAGAAGAAGCAATGACTCTGTCGTAATTCAAAGGCTCTTACGCGTGCATAGACGAATGAAGTGGTTGTCGAACGTTGGCAGAAAGGTGATGGAAGATGATCGAAACAGACGTTAGGGAAATGGTTGGACTTGGGCGACCCTTTCTGAACCCACACACATGGCAAATAATTTCCATAGACCATACAACAGAAGCCCCGTCGAAAGCCCCTTGTATGATACGCTATTGCTGATCTATTGTATGCATTCTCTCTTGTTGCTGGTCTGGCTGGTCAATTGGTACGCTTGTACTGGGAGCAAAAGCCCCAAAAAATAGTATGCGTTTGAACACGGAATAGAAAAAAGGCTTCACGCTGAAGGGGGAAGATGACGACTTAATTCGAAGCACCTGGTGACCACTCGAGATGCGAAAACCTTTTTGCTGGCTGTAGCTGTAAGCCAAGATTTCGCATGCGGGGTTTTAGAGACCCGACAGAATGGCAGTTAAGATGGGGCGAGACACGCTCTGTATTGTGCTAACGTAGGGAGCAGCGTACTGAGATGATGAGCCACTCTAATGGGGACTTTTGGAAGTTAATAGGGGGGAGAAAGGAGTAAGACGTTTGTAAGTGAGAGATCAGAGCTGATGAAAATGTCGGATGGGGAGGCTGACTTGGTTGTTTAGGGTTAAGAGTACGGCAGTTTCGTCATAAATACTGTTGCTTTTACTGAGGCCGAGTCCGGGACCGGAGCGACAGTGACATGTTCATTGAATGCAAAAAGGCAGTACAAGTCAAAAAGCTTTTGGCTGGTGGAGACCTCCTGGAGAGAACACGGCCAACAATGAGCAGACGGTGCAGGCTTCGGATCATGCTATTGTCTTACCTGGTGCATTTGTCAACCGAGAGTCTGGGCCGAAAACAGAAGAGCCGAACTCGTCCTACCTAACTGGAAAAGGGAATCGACCTCCTTTTGGCTGTTGCGGGGTTTAAACTACTGTGTTCCAAAGGATAAGATACGGTTTAAAGTTTGGAGGTTGAGTTTCTTTCCCTTCGCATTCGGTCCGGTCAGAAGGCGGGAAAGCAGAAGCAAAACAAATCCATCTCTGCCAAATGTCCTTTGCCGAGCCTGGGTGGTTTGATGGGGGGAGACCTTGCACAGCGGCAGCGACGAGAACAATGAACGTGAGCCGTCGACCTGCCTTGTGATGATGCTGCACAGCGATCCTCCTAGGTCTTGACTCTTACGGTATGGTCTGGTCTGGCCGTTTGGTTGTTGAATGCAGTACGCTTCTTTTCAAGTTTGAAAGGAAGTAGTAGTACTCTAGCTATGAGGAACATGGAGCCTTAAAAGCTGCAGGCATCATTATCCGGTATTACGATGAGCCAAAAAGGAACTAAAAGGAGCCAAGCGTTAAGCTTGACAAGTATAGGGCAGTAGTACAGGCTCGGGGAAGGCTACTTTTAGGTTATTGTGATCAATAGTATGGGGGTTGTGTGTAATAGTTAAAGCCCATCACTGAGAGTGTATCTCTCAATTCCCTTTTGGCCCGTCTTGCTGTGTGTGAGAGAGAGAGGGATGCATATATGGTAAGACTGGACAAATACATGTACAAGAAGTGGGGCTATTTCTTATAGGGTGGTTTTGGGATTTAAAAAAGGAAAAAAGGCGAACAGTAGATTGTAGGGCTACACATACGTGGGGGCCAGCGCAGAATCTAGAAAGAGCGGCGAAAGACCGCATGCGAGGGTATGGAACTTGGGTTTGGGGGGTTGAGAGACTCGCAACAATAGCTTCGCAGAACAGGAAACGACAAACTGGATTCTCCATGGCCCATCATGCGGCTGCAATCAAGGGACAAACGATTACGGACTCCCTCCACCGTCGCTGTAGGAGACCTTTCAGTCGAACCCCGGCTAACGAGCACGGCCGTCTTAAAATTACAGCTTTTTTACCCTTTCGGGGGGGGAGTATGAGTATTGCTCTATGTTTCACTGAATACCCCGTATTCTTTTGTCTTGCGTATTTGCCTGGAAACGGGCAGTATAAGCTTTAGACCCATGGGTCAGCTTTTAGACCAATGAGTAGAAGCTGTAGCATAATGTCGAGAAAACATGCTGTCCTTTTTTTTCGTCTAAGGGCCTTTCGTTTGTGTTTTATCTTGTGTGCTATAATTGCCGAGGGGGAGTGTAATTTTTGTATTTTTTTAAAGGAGAAAACAATCTTTAGGGTTATACCGAGGCCGTCGCTTCGCCGATGGCAAGGAAATAAAGAAAGCTCTTAATATCTTAGAGATGCCTTTGGGTACTGTGCGACGCAGAGCGGCAAGTTTCCGCAGTGCCATGTTGCCAGCAGGCGCACGATTTCGGGCACTCCAGGTTGCAGACGTTTCTGAGAAGCGTGAGCCATCCAAAATTGTGAGCCAGGCAGTAGTACCCTTCTCGTTTCGTTCGTGATTACCCAGCTAGGGATGATGGCTACGGCTTGATTAGGGCATCCAATGTGACGGTGACACCTTGCTGCTCTACAGCTTGGAGAGGAAAGGTTTTCTAGCTTCGAGGTGGCGTTTTTTGGCCCTTATTTTTTTGGCTTTGCTGGCGTACAAGGTTGTACGCCTTTTTCAGCTTGAGCTTGATCTGCAATGCAATGCTGGTGCCTTGAGCCGAAACAGGACATCACGGGCAGTGGACACAGCAGGTAATTAGCATGCAATAGCAGAATCTTGCAGCTGAAAAAGTTCCTCGAGTGACAGACCCCAAAGTCGAGCTTTCTTGATTGGCTCTAGGCAAGAAAAACAGCTGTCATGTCGTACGGCGTTACCTTAAGAGTGAAAGGGCAGAAGTTATTGGCTATGTAGATGCGGATAACATGAGTTGAGTGCAGTTTCTGCCTTCTAGGATTCGCACTTTTACTTGCATGGATTTATAAGAATAGACGAGAAGGACCGCAGGGGTAAGGTATTAAAAAAAGTGGGAGAAGCAAAATTATTGCCAGCAGTACCGGAGATCTGCGGTGGGCTATACGTTAGATAAACGGCGGAAGAAAAAGAATGGAAGTACCTTAGCAGGAACATTGACCTCCTCCTCTTGAAGCGCGTCTACTTACGTAAAGTGTCGGGCCATCATTTGATAGTCATCTCGCTGTCTTTTTTTCCGGAAAGTTTCTCTCTTGTGTCTCCGGTTCTCATCCCGATAGTCTGCTTTTACTGGGGGGAGAGTTTGTGGAGTTTCATAGCGCGTCGTGGCACGCCGCAAAATATTGCCTTAGAAAAGTCGTAAAAAGTCCAACGAGCATGGGCCAACGGGAAATCCATGCCTGAAAAAAAAACTAACGCCGGTATCTTCCAACAATTCCCATGTAAGGATAGTGTAGTTAATCTTTTTCGAGGTAGTTTCCTACTTCTTGAAAGGGAGTGGTGTAGAATGTGAAAGAGCCTTTTGTTGAACGAGTTTCCGTGGGCTGTTCTGCAACTGGACTCAAATCCGTCAACGTGAAACCACCTAGAACACAAAAGTGTCAAAACCGTGGTACAAAACGTGTTTCCTACTTCAGTAGGCAAAAAAAAAGCTTGTCCGACTAATCGATAGCGGTTCCCACTGCCCAAAAGAAAAGAATTTCAAGATCTAGAACACACAGGGCGCAAAGTTTTAGGTTTTGGTGGGAGGGGGCAGCACCACGTGCTGTGGTCATATTGAAATAATTATTCCATCTCCACGTCACCCTGTGTCAACGTTCCATTACGATCCCTAAAATCCTCCGTGTAAAAAACAACAATAATCTTTAAGCCCTCCCACCGTCTCTCACTCTTGCCTTAATATGTTCGTTTTGTAGCGACTCGCTTATAAGCATTAACGATATTGCTACGGTGTGAAGCAGAGCCAAACGAAAAGGTCGCTGGAGCCGCCAGTCGTTATGCCAGGAGCACACACGCAGCCTGTAGAGCTCAGAAATCGATAAGGACTACCCCGAGTGTTGTTTGGGTAAGGCTGATTAAAAAGTTATGTGTCGTCAAGACTCCCTTAATACTTCCTGGCACTCCCCAAAAAGCTGGTGCGTGTTTTCGGCGACTTTGAGAAAAGGTCTAGAACATGGCTGATTCCTTGTAAGATGTCTCTTGGGAGGTTTTACGGCCCAGGTATGATCCGATCCTGTAATAAGTTTTGGAAGTCCGCTTTAAATAGTGGTTTTTTCTTGACCAGCAATGTATTTATTATTTTTGTACCCTGGGAAAGTAACGTAGATAAAAAAGAAAGAAGGAAAAGAGGCAGAAAGACGACGACTCATGAGAGAGATACCTTTTTGGGACCTTGAAATGTGGTCTGCGGAGATCAGGTGTGGTACTTCCTATCAGTAATGTGGCTCCGTCGTGGCTTTGATTGAAAAACTGGTCCCGCAAGTTTGAATGCAAGGTGTGTGCTTTGATCCGATGGGACGGCCACAATTACTTGGTTTACGGACCCGCCAGCTAAGCGCTTGCCGGTAGACATCAAATGCGAAGGGACGTTTTGATAGAAGGCTTGATAGATCCACTGTGGGACAACTCGCATGATGGATTTCGAGCACTGTTTCACATGTGTACGTGCCATGTCGCTTAGAAAAAAAGCGGGATTCCGTTTGCCCTTATACGTTTTCACGTTTTGTTCAACATGTTTGGAAATCGTTTCTCTCTTGGAATTTGAAAGCCTGTTTGTATTGTCTTAAAAAATATATATTTATGCTATGTACATGCCCTTTTTGAGAAGCGCTCCTGCAAATTACAGACTTACGTAAAGCGATCAAGTCATTCATGCCCTAGCAAGTACGATTGAATTCTTTTTTAGACTTTTACGATACCTTACGAGCTCGTTTTGCACGTAATTTGGTCATCACGGAGTTCGTATTACTTGCAATTCGTACCTTTAATGGTCTGGAGATCCGGGGCTGCCCTTTCCTTGCACATGTGGACGATAACGTGTGATGAAAACTAGCCATCTGATGCGGTTGGGTACCTGTTGAAATCAGGTCAGCCCAAGTCTCTGGGAAAGATGTGAACCATTAACAGGTCATTATCACTTGGCAGACTATAATCATAACACATGTAGTTATCAGTAGCTGGCTTTGGGTTAATTTGGCAATTTGACTGTCATCTGAAGGTTGCATTCAGTGCCGTTCCTCTCTACCTTTTCTACCCAAACGTTATTTTCCTGCTAGGTATTGAAGCCCGTGATATTCCGTTCAGTTTAATACGCATTTTCGCGCCACATAGGTTACGGTTTGTCCATCTGATAACTTTGAAAATGGAATCCCTAGCGAAATAAAGTGTTGAATTGCTCCAAGATGACGCAGGCTGGAAAAAATAATTTAAAAAAATAACAAGCAGGGTTGATGAGGATGATGGGGCAGAAAGCACCACCTGCTGAGACCCAACATAGTCAGACAAGCTCATTTGCATAATGAAGCGGAACTTTTTAGAGGCATGTTGCGGTGCAGGCTTAACTATTGTGAGAGCGAGAAAATGTGTAACGGGACATTTTTTTATTGATCGAAAGACGTTGACTTATATAGAAGAGGCAGCTCTGACCAGCATTAAGCATTGTACAACGGCTATCTTTCATAGCTCATCGATGGCTAACAATGTATAAAGCTGTTTCTGAATTGTCCAGCATACGCTTCTGCTACGGGATAATCATCTCTAGAAAGGGCCATGTTACATAAGCTTGATGGAATGCGTACAGGACCTGGGAGAAAATGGTACGTAAAAATCGCCAAAATGCAGTTCGTTGAAAGCTAAGGAGGCATCGGTGGATTGGGTAATTTCGGAGCCAAAAAACCAGACGTAATAAACTTGAAAGAGTTCTCGTCATGACGCCTCCACGTTACCTTGAGCGTCCCTGGGTACTCAATGTCGGAAAAGGTCGCTAGGTCGCCATAATTTTCCTGCCATCCGGCATTTTTATAGGCAGAGCTCAAGCCAGGCACAACCAAAAACAACCCGGGCCCGTACATAACCCAGTACGCAGAAACCAAAAATTAAAACAGGGAAAAGGAGGATGTAAAGCTCCTTTTTTTTCTCCCGGAAAGTTTAGGTTGTCTCTAGGAAATGATTACGCGATAAATTGCATGCCATATATTGGTAACAGCAGCTCCCACTGCTTGAGTTCGTCCTACATTGTATAAGTGGAGGGCCAAGACTTGCGGGCTGTGTCAACGAGATGAAATCGGCTTAAATAAACGAGCAACGGCGCACATTGAATGGCATAAAAGTTATAAAAAATTGTGGGCTCTAAATCTGGGAGGGAAGAGGGAAAGAGAGACTTTGCGTGTAATGAGGTTATAAGCTTTTGGTGATCAAGGCCCTTTTAGGGGGAAGGCTTGAGCTAGTTTATCCCGGGCTTAGCCCGCTAGCGTATGTGATCTCCACAGGCCGTCTGCCATCAAACGCTTTGACTGTACTCGGGCTTATAAGCAAGGTAAACCGCACCGTAGTTTCGTTCTCCTTTTGCTGCTTTAGACTCTGTGGTTGAGTGTTGCTGGCGTAGAAGAAGAAGAAGAAAATGGGGGGGAAAGGGATGAAAAGAAAAAAACAGGGGAGTGAGCGATAAGCAAGAAAGTATGTGGCGGTATTACCTGAACGGACCTGAGCTTGGATGCAGGTAACAAACATCTTGGGACCGAGCAGGAAGGATAACAAGAAAGGGAAGAGGAAAAAAAAGTAGTCCCCTCAAAGGAGGTCTGAGTTGGTTTCCAGGCAGGTTCAAGCAAGAAGGTGTTGCGAGTTTCTTTTTATGGACTTTGTTGCTGATACTGCTGGCTGTGTTGATGTCGACCTTGGGAACAGGGCTGGTGCGTCTTGCACGTAAGCACTTGGTCGTTGCTGAACCCGGAGAACTTCCCAGATGACTTATATCCGCGGTATATACTTGTACATTTCGTACGGTACAGTTTGATTTTCATCTCCACTGTCGCTGGCTTTTCTCGAAGGCCGTCTAAGGTAAAGCTGTAGCTACTACATCCTTTGGAATGGGACCATTCGAAGTGTTGAAATGGCCCCATTTTTGTAGTTTAAAGTGTTGGCTGGAGTCATAGCCTAGGCTGCCGCCAGCTATATTGTACCATCTCTTGTAAAAAATAAAAGCTTCCGACGTTTGCCGGGTCAGTCTGCTAACTAAATGTATTAGAAATGCATGATGGAAAATTATCCGTCACCAAACCAGTGTTACCGTACCAGTTTGGCAACGACTTGATCTTTATGTCGCTCGGTATAGGCTTATTTTCGGGACCAAGTAGTACAGCACCTTCCAAGGAACAATTCGCGTTACCGTGGTATTTATTTGCACACAAATCACGATTATCTCGTGTGAAATTGGACCAATACGATATTACGTAGTATTCCAAGTATTCGTGTTTTATCTAAAGCACAAGCTTTTTACAAGCCTCTAAACAAGAACTCCCCTTAAATGCTCACGATAATTCGTATAAAAAAGCAGCCACACTGTAAGCGGTGTATATATATATATATATATGTCGCCATCGTGTAAAAGAAACAAGAAAACAAGTTACGTGTGGTATGTGTATCGTGGTTGACAGGACAGCTAGCAGGACTTGACCGTCCGTATCCGTAGAATTTCTTTAGGCTGGAAAAGGTTTGAGGTTTATAAGTGTTGGCAGAGAAAGCGTCTTAGGCGGTTTCAAAGCTATTCTTAAAAGCTTTCCAAAGTATACATGGGGCTTAGTTTCGACAGCCAAGGAACATGACGTGGAGTTGGGAAGAGATGAATTCATGCTTGGGCGCTTTTTGGCGACATTCTACCGCGTCACAACGCATATTTATCTAGCGGATATGTTGTCGCGGATACTGGGGGGCGTCTGGGCACATCCACCTTGTTAATGGTGACGATGCCTATCGCTGTAGCGTGTGGTTTGAGCTAAACTAAAGCTTGGTCTACATTGGGAGATGTGACCGCCATGATAAAGGGGTCCGCTGCTGCACGGACTTGGACTTGTGGTGGGCGAAAGTGTTCGCTTATGATACGTACGCGTTCCTCGGAAGTCTCCTCACGGATTTGGGCGTCTCGAGCTACCGTCACTGGAATATCTATATCAACTGTTTGGTATTCTGAGGCTGTTTCGGAAGACGCTTAGGACAAAGGAAAACTGGGCCGAGAATGACCACTCTAATCCAACCAAGAAACGCGTCAGAGTAATGCGCGCTTATGGTTTCCGGAATGTGGCCCACATTCCTTTGCCATTAGTTTCGAATTTATTTATTTTCGGGTACACACACCCAACACAACGTGTACGGTATAAACAATAAGAGAAGGTCTCGAGTGATAAGTAGTGGGGCTGGAATTTAGTTTATTTTTTCAGTCTATTTGTTGCTTTTTGCCCTGTTTGCGTTGATAGATGTCCGTGGAGACCGGGACTAATGTTTCTTGGTTTCTTTTCTTGTTAACAGAGCAGCGAAAGTACCGGACAGCGTATGCTTGCGAAGGATCCACGCTTCAATTGTCCTGTGAAAATAGTGAAGTCATTAATCTAGTACGAGCAAACTATGGACGCTTTTCCATCACAATTTGCAATGAACACGGTGACACGGATTGGAGCGTCAACTGTATGTCGCATCGATCATTGCGCGTTTTGCATTCCAAGTAAGTTATGGCGAATTGGCTTTGTTTTAAATCGCTTTTAAAAGCATACGTGTTCGGACCATTTCTGTGTGCATCCACGTCTATACAAGCCTTTTGCACGTACTATTGTGTTCCGTTCCATGCTTGCAAGTGATTTGCCTTGAGGTTACATTAGCATTCTTCGAAAGGTTAAGTCTATTTTGCAAGCACAAAAAAAGTTTGGGCAGTTTCCACTTTAGGGCAAGGCGAGTAGGCTAGATTGCACTGGGACATGCAAAGCGAATTGCCAAGTGCCGGAGAGTTGAAGAGTTGCAACTTGCACGTTTCTGCAGCTGGACGTGAAAAAAAAGAAAGCAAAGAAAACCGGTGATGTGCAGAGGTCCGTATGCAAATGAGCAGTCTTGTATATATCTGAGCATCACGACGCGGAGCAAAAGCGACTTCTCCCAAGCGCTGAATATATTCAGCACACAAAATTTCCCTTGCCGGCATTTACCATGCACGCTGTCAAGTCTTCCCCCACGTCTGCCCCCCATCCCCTCGCTTTTTTACCCAAAGCCGAGAACTCGTAACGAGAAAAGACCAAAATAAGAATTCTCAACAATCCCTCCGTTATTATCACGTTTCGCCCTAATGCGAAAATTCACGTCGTGTTAGGAGAGATGCATCATAGAAGAGCAATCAACCATACAGAAAATTTGCTTGCAGCCTTTTTTTGGCCCTAAACATCTCCCGTTTATAATGTGGCTCGCAACTTTAAGCCAGTTCAATCTTTTTTTCTCGTTTTTTGGGGGGAGCCATAAAACTTTTGCGGGGGTAAAAAACCGGTACTCGAGTTTTGTCTTGAAGTACTCCAGCAATCTCGCTTGGCTGAGTCTAGTGTTATGTCGTCTGTTGATTCTTTATCATGGACGCCACCAGCTTTTGCAACTAGCGTTGTCAAGCCCCGCCCTCAGAACCGGTTTGTCTAGCTACCTAAAAGGTGAAAAATCAGCGCCAGTGTAATTTTTTCTTTTTGTCTTATATAGAGAGATATTTTTATATGTTTCCTTCGGGCTTATTGCCGCTTAGCTTACCAGACCATCATTATTGCTGTTCCATTGGCGCCTAGCATATCTTTTATATAGCACGGAATACAAAAAAGATCCGCAACCTTGGACCCTAGAGGACTGGCTGAATAGGGAATGCAGCGCGAGCTTGGTTGGGACGAGAAAACTCTTCCGTAAGAGCGCCCAGTGATTCTGTCCGCGACTCTATATTCATCAGACTCTTCAGACCTGAAAACCTGAAAAGCTCTTTCGCCGACATAACTTTCATTTCTTCCCCCCTTTCCGTGCGCTGTATCGTCAGCCTGATATGGCATGTAATTGCCCTACCCTTAACAGCTCAGTGTAATTATGCCCTAATCCCGTGGAATAATTCGGAGGCGCGAAGGGGGTCCGACTGAATCGTTAAAAAAGTGTGAATGAGAGCAACAAAGCTTTTCTTTAAAGGACCGGGACTTTAGGAAAATAAGTTTTTCCCAGATTGGTCATGTAAAATGCGCGGCTTTGAATTGCAAAATCCAGATTGAAAAGGAAGACAACTTGTCGAGATTTTTCTTGGCTAGGAAAAGCCCCCTTTTCGCCTGGGTGTTTTGTCTTGTCTTGCGTATAGAGCGGTGCTAAGCCAGCGAGAAATCGACTATTGACACCCCTCGGTGCTGGAGCTCCCCCCTTGAGAGTTGAGCATGAATTTAAATCTTCTAGACTCGAGTTGGTGGATGTGCATCCATGGCGATCCCTCGAGGCAGCACTTCGTCGTCTCCATCCTTTTCTTCTTTTTCTTCCCTCCATACTTTTCCAGGCGCGATAAGTTGTGTTGTTGCAATCGTCTATTGTTGTGTCCCGAGTTCCTTACTAAGGCTAGGTAAAATATTTTTTAAGGGAAGTCTTTTTTTATATGACCCTTTTGAAGAAAAGCAGTCTATGCTGAAAAGTATCGGTATTTCTTTTCTCGTAATACTCTTAAAATCTCTGGCTCTCATCGTGCGCGCCGTGCAGGAAGGCGGGGTGTGACTAAGGGGCGTATCTCACCGCCAGGCGGCCGCAATTTATGGTCCGTAATGGCGCTCTGCGTCTTGGCGGGAGAAGATAGGGAAGATGTGGAAGTGATTTTTCCCCCTCTCCCGCACTCATCAATATCCTCCGAAATCGTTGTTCTTTCGCCCCAGGACGTCTTCTATTCGCAAGCAACTAAATTTGGAACAATGGTGATCGCCTTATAGCTTTACCTTTAAAGTCCATTGCTTGGGCGTCGATCTAATCAAGGAAAAAGGGGAGCCGGGGTGGGAGTATAGTGAGAGCATTTGATACCGAGTGTAAAACGCAAAGCCGGCTCGACATTCGTTTATACTAACGTTACTTAACCCGTTACGACGTGCCAGGTACGGTTCAAAAGCTCTTTAGCAACGGAAGAGCAAGCTGCGTGAAAAGCTTAGAGAAAGGGACCGTGTTCGTTTACAGGAAAATAAGGAACATGCACGCACGTCAATCACTCCAATAGTAACGAACTTTATAAGCTCCCTTGGCTCTCTTTAAGCTTGTACGCATTGCGTGCTGTACAAAGGGCCAACGTGAGCCAGGACAGAGTTTGCGGCGGCTGGAAACTTGCGAGCTAGTTATTCGGGAGAGGAACGCCGTATATCGCATGCATTAATGCCATTGATTATTGAGATCGTGTTAGCTTAATGCGCTTGGTGTCTTGTTGTCTATTCACAGATGTAATCAGCAAAGCAATTGCTCCATCTTGGCAAGCACTACGGTATTTGGGGATCCTTGCCCGGGAACGCTCAAGTATCTCGAAGCCCATTATCAATGCGTGCCAGGTATGTTGCCAAAAAGAAAACAGAAAGAACTAGCTGATGCGGGGGAATTTTAATACGACACTTGAACAGAATTGTAGGCTTCTGAAATTGTTTTCCTCAGTCAGCTGAAATAGTTGTAGTTTCAGGAGACGAATGGGGGGGATAGTCAGTGACGCACCCTGACTGCTTGTCTAATCTCGTCTTTTTGTCTCGCCGATTTATCATAGCCACACCTACCTCGTCCACGTCCAGACCGCGGCCGCCTTGGTTTAGTTCCGTGGGTCCGGCACTATGGAGTACTGCCAAGCCTGACATGGAAAATAGCACCAGTACATCAACCACGTCTTCGACGACAACGGCCGTAACTGAACCGGTGAGCCCAGTAGCCGCTACAACGATCGCTGCATCACCACCCAAATCGCCCAGTGGTGCAGACCTTGGAGGTGAAGAATTGTCCGGAGGCGTGAACCAAACCACGACGTTAATGACAACCAGAACGACCACTTCAACGCCCATACCTCCGGTCCTGCACGAAGAAAATTCGGTCACTGTTCCGGTGCCCGATGTCATGGGGCAACGGGGAATGGCCGTCGGACCCCATAAGTGGCTTGATCGCGACCGAGATCAACAGAGTCCGCCCACTTCCACGACCGCCACGTCAGTGACCATCGTAATGCAGCATGATCATGGCCTCGAACCCGACAACGAGCCCCATACCCCGCCTCCGTCAAGTACGTTATCCTATTTTTATGGTTCTTTATTGTTCTGGGCAATGGGAGCAAGCGAAGAAAAAGAACGGCTTAATGTTCGCCTTGTTTATTATTTTTTATTTTATTTTTTATAGCTACCACCCGGCGTCCGGTGTATCCGTCTTTGGAAGGCAAATTGCCTTTGATTCCGCCTTCAGACGACGCGTCCTACTGTCCGCCGACCGTGACGCGAGGACTGTATTGGAATTGGACCAGAGCTGGAGATGTCATTGTACAGCCTTGTCCAGGAGGTGCCACGGGCTACGCTCGATGGCGCTGTGCCGGACCGGGTTATGCGTCGTTGAGGAATGGCGGAGGAATTAACGCAGAAGAAAGACCCTCTTCAGCGACCGGACCTTCGCCGGCTGCTTGGTTCCCCGCCGCTCCAGATTTGAGTGAATGCAAGTCTGTGTGGCTTACGAGCTTGGAATCGCGTATTGGCGAAGGCGACTCACTCATCTCCATTGCAAATGACTTGGCTCAGGTAAGAACAACAACAGCGGACGTGCACTCACAACGACACTCTTGCATGCGATATATGCTCTCGGATGTATGGTCCTTCTTTACTCTTGTGCCTGGTAACTTTTGGCGGCTTTCCTTTCTTAAATTTCTTAAAACATGCAACATCTGTATGCAAAGTGGGTGGGAGCTTGAATTTCCAATATGATTGGACTAGATTGATTTTTTTTTTTTTGGGGGGGGGCATAGTAGTATCACGATACAGGTTCTAGAAAAGGAAAAAAATGGAAGGGACCGGGTGGTTCACCCTCTTGTTTGCATGCCTAATGGCGTCGTGATTAGATGGGCCAAGTAATTTGCATATAAAAGTGTGTAAGTCACCCGTCTTTTCTGCTCCGTCGCATCCTTTCAGGATCTTTCCCGTTGCATTTATGTTTTTCTTTGTGGGGGCTTTTCCCTTTCGCAATCACCTTATCCTACTCTTGTTTGCATAGAAATGCGCACATTATTGACATGCAATATATAGATAGATAGATATATGTATATATAAACCGGAAAAGGATCCCCGCCTTTCTGAAGCATGGTGGGGTGACGGGGTCAGAGAGGGAAATGAAGGGGTGGTCTGTTTGACGAAATAGGATGTGTGTGCTTATATTCGGGTAGGGGGGATTGAGATGGAGTTTACATAGCTTGTGAGTAAAGGTTACACGTAAATTCGGTGGTGGTTGTATAAACCCAAGTGTAGACGTTTCTCATGGGTAATGTGTTTCGTCGCAGGTAACGGCCTCCAAGACGCTCTATGGCGGTGATATGGTTGCAGCAACGCGACTATTGCGTCAAATGGCCCTCAAGATGGCGGTAGATTTACAAGCCTTCCCAGATTGGCGGCAGCGTGAAGCTATCGTCACGGAGCTCGTCCAAAGCTTGATGCGAGCAGGATCTAGTTTATTAGAGCCCTCGCAAAGTCTTGCATGGAGAGATTTGGGACTGGCTACAGAATCCCATGCGAGCTTACCGGGATTCAGGGAACAGCAAGCCAGAGCAACGGCCACTGCTTTACTTACAGGCTTGGAAGAAAACGCCTTTTTACTAGCCAACACAATGACCAGGCAAAAGAGTACCGTCCAATCCATGAAAAATATATGTAAGTCAAATAACTTGGGACAAATACCTTTTTGTTTGGGGGGTCAAAATTGAAACCAATTTTTCAATGTCCTTGACAGTGATGTCTGTCAGAGTCTTGGAATCCAGACAACTCTCAGAATTGAGCTTTCCTGGAGCTGAAGAATGGGAAGTTTGGGGTCCCAGCGACGATGTGATCACCATACCTCCTGAAGCACTATTGGATAACAGTGAAGCTGGCTTGGTCCGCGTGGTTCTTTTCGCCTATAACAACTTGGAAGACATCCTGTCACCGCTGGAAGAAGGGCGGTATCCGCAAGGCTCTGGTACGCTGTCTTTCCCTATGCGAGATCGCGAAGCTTGGGAAAAGTGGAGTGCGGGCAACTCTACACGGATTGTGAATTCGCGGGTTCTTTCTGCGTCGCTTGGGAAAGGTCGACATATTCAGTTACCGCAGCCGGTAACCTTAACGCTGAAGCATCTGAGGCAAGACAACGTGTCCAATCCCTCCTGCGTCTTCTGGGATTATACAGTCAGGTAAATCGATAACTCAATCTTTAAAATTCTCGTTAATGACTTTTTTGTAATAACTTTTTTTTGTATGCCATAGTGCATGGTCCGATGAAGGCTGCCGCGTTGTGGACACAAACCGGAGTCATACGATTTGCAAATGTGACCATTTGACCAATTTTGCCTTGCTAATGGACTTGCATTCCACCGTGCTGAGCCCAGGTCAAGAAGCCGCTTTGTCGTTAATCACCTATGTGGGATGCGCCATCTCCATTCTCTGCTTATTATTGGCCATCCTTACCTTCCAATGCTTCCGCGGACTCAAGGTAATTTATAGCCGCATAAAATATTCCCAACCCACACTTTTATTAACGTCCCATTTCATGTTCTTTTGTCTTTTTCTATTTTTTCGTCTTCTTTTTCCCCCTTTCTTTCACATCTTCTCTGTTCCACAGTCTGATAGGACCACGATTCATAAGAACCTGTGTATGTGCCTCCTCATTGCCGAAGTCATTTTCTTGGCCGGGATCCAGCAGACCCATCAACCCATACTGTGCGGCATCGTTGCTGGGCTCCTTCATTTCTTTTTCCTTTGTGCGTTCATGTGGATGTTCTTGGAAGGTAACGTTAGAACCTTAAACCAGTGATATCAGTAACATGATCCATTATTTGACTCTTTCTTTGCGATCTCGATTTAGGTTTTCAATTGTATGTGATGCTGGTAGAAGTTTTCGAGACGGAGAAATCCCGCATCAAGTGGTATTATCTCTTCGCTTATGGCTTGCCCACTTTGATAGTAGCCATTTCCTGCGTGGTGGATCCTTTCTCGTATGGCACTGAACGCTATTGTTGGCTCCGTACGGACAACTACTTCATCTTCGCATTTGTTGGCCCCGTTATCTTGATCTTGCTGGTAAGTTTGAGGGTTTTTTGTTTGTTTTTTTAAAAAGGGTCAGTCTGTAACCGGTTTTTTAATGCGCCATTGTCTTTTTTTCTTCTTTGCAGGCGAACTTTGTGTTCCTCTTCATGGCCATTTATATGATGTGTCGCCACAGGAGTGCGAATGCGGTTATGAAAACAAAAGAACAAACTCGTTTAGCAAGTGCCAGGTAATAACAGTCTTTCTGCTCTTGCTCTTTGGGCAGTTTTATTTATTACAAATTTGCCTTTTGTTTTCGAAGTAGAATAGTAGACATTGTTGCACTGCACGAGTTTTAGTAGTTACCCTGGTATTTCTTTTCTTACTAATCCCTCGACTTCCACGTGGGTATCGCTAGTGATGGCAAAACGGACGCCTTGCTCAGCAAATTGACCTACCACGTGTAAGCGAATTTATCGCATGTCCGTTATTTGCTTGGCTTCCAGTTCATATGCCCAGTGTACGGCTCTAGCTGGTCTTGTGTGTCGAGCTAAAAGCTACGCCACTCTGCTGGAACTTACGGTGTTTGGAAAGGCTTCAAGCATGTATGTTTGCGGGTGTGTGTTAATGTGGTACTTGTCCTGTCGAGAGCTGTCCTGTCCTATATATTTGCAAGATTTGGTTATGTGAAATCTTATTCGATTTTACAATTTTAGTTCATGGTTGCGTGGCGCGTTCATTTTGGTCTTCTTGCTGGGACTGACGTGGACCTTCGGATTGCTCTACATCAACCAAGCCACCGTCGTCATGGCGTACGTCTTCACTATCCTGAATAGTCTTCAAGGGCTGTTTATTTTCTTCTTCCACTGCGTCCAAAACGATAAGGTAAGACTCGTTGTATTACTAAGGTTTTGTCCGCTAATCTCGATACTTTCTTTCGTCGTAGGTTCGGAAAGAGTACCGCAAGTTAGTTCGTCAGCACACGTGGCTTCAAGTGTGTTTACGCGCTGCTCATTTGGAGGCTTCCGATTCCAAGGAACGCACGTCTTCGTTGTACAACGCGACACCGTCATGCCCACATTCCCAGTCGACCAGCAGCACAGGCGCTTCACATACACCGAACAATGTAAGTTGTCCGTATGCTTGCCACGCCCACACCCATACCCTGTCACATCCGGCTTCCATCTACGTGGAAGTTTCGTCTTCGTCAACACAATCCGCTACCACTGAAACTGATACTAGCGCAAGCGATTCTGATACTTGCACGCCTTGCGGAGATCGTGATACAGTCCGGCCTTATGCCCAAGTAGATGTTACATGTCATGCGATGGTCGAGACCTCTCGGCCCGCACCTCCTGTAGGCCATAGTCATAGCCACAGCCATCGTCGTCATCCAGCAGTTCTTATACCGTGTCGGCTGGAAGTGGGCATAGCTGAAGGGGAAGCTTACCCGGGCTCGATGTGGATCCAACCTATAAGGGCAGGGCCCTTGCCTTTGCCGGCTGCTCCAGCGCACCAAGGTAGTCCACAAGTTACGCAGGGGGGGGATTAGCGAGGAAAGGCTTGTTTTTTGTGTATTTTCTAATGCCGTTAGCTCAATTTCACAACATTGATATGGGAATTTACGGTATTCTGACTTCTCGCAAGACCCGAAGCTTAAACAATTGTGGCTGCATAACTCCAGTTCCCTCCACAACTTGGAGCTTGCTTTGGTGCGCTTGGTGATTGGTTATATTAGGTCCATTTATGGACACCGAGACATTTGGTCCATTTTCAGCTTTATAGTGGACATTTTTGGCAGATGTGTATAATTTGTATTTGTTTTCATTTTTGCAGTACCTAGTACGGTCGTGGTCGGGGCACGGCACGGGTACAACCCCAGGCATGGGCAGTCTACGCTCCAGTGCCACGCCCACGGGCAGTGCCTTAGCTACAGCCCAGGCCTTGGCACTCGGACACGGCCAGACATTGCCAATAGCCCACCCCCAAGCACACACGCTCCACACCCAGGGCAGTCTCCGAGGAACTGGAGCACTCACTCTGCCACACACCGAGAATGAGGTATGTAGCACACGTAGTTACATTTGTGCTGATTTTAAGATCGTGGAATTGCTCAATTAACGACCTGGTTTTCTCTTGTCTCATTAGAATGCATCTTTTAAGTCTTATGGACACGATTCTGGTCATGGTGGCTCTGAACAAGAAGATTCCCCTCGCTCTGTAGCCTTTCCTTCTAGCAATCATTCTCAACGCGCTTCACCGTTCCACCCGCAAGGTTTTGGCGGGAGCATGGGTCGCCGGGCGTTTCCACATCCTGTACCTAATCCTGCCCTCTCTCATAATGCCGCTTTGGATGCACAACTGGTGGCCCAGTTTGTACGCGAGAATGAAGCGACAGCGTCGGCGTCCAAACTTTACCCACATTTACATAAAGCATCTAAGCGACTGCGTTCGGGAAGCCCATGGAATCATACCTACACCGAAATTGACCTACGCTATCGCACAGCTCCCTTGACAGCGCTTAATCCCACGTTGCGGGAGGACCCCGAGACATGCGATCCAGTGTATGAAGAAATCGAGCGAAGCGCCAACAGTGATTGCGTTTACGGACACTGCGCCCAACATTCTGATCTCAGTGATGAAGACAATCGCCGTCCCAATAGTGACGTGAGCAGGCAGTCGTCGAGGTCCTATGGAGACCATCGGCCTTTAATTCCTTATAACCAGCAGCAAGCCAACAACACCAATAATCGCGATTTACTGACCACCATCAGTTGCGCTTTTAGCTCGCCACACTTGAAAGCACGTCACAGAGATAGGCATGGACAGTTACTAACGCCGCAGCAGCAACAACAGCAGCAGCAGTATCCCTCAAATGAACACTTGCAGACAGCGTACACGGAACAGTTACTTTTCCCCATCAATGATGGCAGTTTGGCCGTAGCTGTGTTGAACGGGGATCGAGTATTGTGTCAGGTCCAGCCCAACGTCAATATGACGCCGGTCAGTGCGGATGAGTTGGAGCGAACTTTGTCCTCAAACGAGCAAAGGGGAAAAAGTCACATTTCCTTCACCGAATGCTAAACGATTGTAATGCAGAATTCAAGTTGTGTGAACCGTGGGATAAGAAAGAGAGCTTGGACGATTTTCCAAAAGGGACCAGTGAAGACGGATGACATTTTAAGTACACTTCATAGTGTCCTCGTGGAAGTTTTAGTCATGTATTCTATTTGATAATATTGTATAGGAGCCGCGAAAAATAATTCCGAGCTTGTTAACTTTTATGTTGATAGGGGATCGAGAGAGTAACGTGTGACAAGAAGTTCTTCATAAAGTAACCACTGTAAGGATGTTGGCGAGCTTTCTGGAGCAGGTCAAGGGCCTTGTCATGTAAATTACTTTCGTACGTGGAGTGCTTTTATGCTGCACATTACTTTACACACATATTACTTGCTATATGGATTCAGCAAAAAAAGCGCCGCAGCTTTTTAGAAAACCTACAAAGATGGTTCACTCAAGTATTTTTATGTACATGAATTTAGAGAAAGAAAAAAACGTTTGCTGCTTTAGAGCTTTTGTTGGAAACCGTCGACTCGTGAGAAAATGAGTCCCCTTTGTGATACATAATTTGAATCCCCTTTTTCCATGAATCGTTTGTATATCTCAAAGTTGTGGGTGAGGAGAAGCTCATCAGTACTTATAAATAATCCATAATAAATACCAATACAGTTAGCAGATATTCCATGTGCGGTGTATTGCCCTTCACAATCAATTGCACCCAAGTTCTGTGCAGCGAAACTTAAAAGACAATAAACGTCTTAACTACATACGTATATGCCGTATCTATTTTTCTGTAAAAAGAAGAACGATTCCTGACTTATCGGATTTCAATTTGCCTTGTGCTATGTATTGAGGCTCTGGTTTCTAAGCATTCCCGATTTATGTCTTATTTAGCAACTTTTATTTTTTAAACCCATCTCCCTTCTAATTCAAAACTTGTCTGAATCCAGCAACTTGAAGGTATGTCTACATTTTTTCAAATAAAGACAAATTGTATTAATTGTAAGGTTTCCGGAAGGTGATTGGATACGGCCTATGATGCTGATACGCGTCCTTTTAGTTCCTGTGTTTAGTCCACGTGTTTACAATATGTGACGCTGACGCACGTATGCAAATGAAGCTGAGTGAAAACATGGCGTGCCACGTGAGAGATTTATGTATGAGAAGGGTAGGGGACAAACGGGCCCACCCATTGACCAAACGGGCCCACTATTTTGAAACATTGTAAACGCCTTGTTGTGCTGTTTTCCGGACTCGGGAACACCACACGATGTGTATATATGAGGAGCGAATCGGGGCCTGGCCGTTTGGAAAAGAGCAAAGGCTTTTTTAGCT
>RJJA01000104.1:8180-162460 GCA_003724045.1 Lepidurus arcticus
TACGATTTTATTTCAATATTCGAATCTTAACCATAAGAAAATCTGTATATTACCATTGCGGAATAGAAGATGCAAACCATGAATATGGATCCGGCCAGTATGTAAACATTAATGCTTGTCACTGCGGATTAATTGCATAGAAATCAATAACTAAAAATTTGTTGATTCACACGTCCATGCAAAGTATACTTTGATTAAGAGCCAATGATGTGGCGTATGAAACCACAGCAGCATAAACACACTATCGCAATTCAAGAAGATTTTTTTTAGAATTCAAGTGGGAATGATTTTGTTTTCAGCTGATACCATTTGACTTATGACGAATCCAGAACACATCAGGCGCACAGTCCGATTAAACCGTTTCTCGAGATACTTTCTTGCAACAAGGAAATCTCACAGGTATAATTTTACAAGAATAAGAATTATTTCTAAATTTTACCTCAAGCGCGGATGTCAGTTGTAACCGGTAAAAAATGGGTAAATAAAGGAAAGCGGTTGCAGGCATGACGAGAAAATAGGTGAATGTTATCACCCAGCCCATCGTCCCGTACTTGTACACTTCCCCAGCGAAGCCGAGAACCGACACAGCAGAAACAAAACTAACAACATTTGAAAAAATAAGAACTCTAAGAGATTTCCTTGGTCATTTTTTAACTTGAATTTACCAGGAAAACAGGGACATGGCCATTGGAAGCGTGCTCATGTTTTTACCAGCTAAAAGAAATTCTCTGCTAGAATGTTCTTTTGCACCATTAGCACAGAAGGCATAATATATGCCAATTGAAACAGACAGAAGCATTAGTACTGCACAAACTAAGTAATCCGGCCAGTCCAGCGCGTTCACTGGAATCAATTCGTCTAAGAGCGACATGGAAGTACTTGAGGTGTAACTTGTTTAACGAGATATCAGCAATTGAATACCCTAGAAACAGCGCAAGGTAGTTTTATTGTAGTACGCTTGATTAGCATAGGCGGTCACGTCATTGAATTGCTGTGTTTATGAATATTTAGAATGGCAGTGCGCTTTATGAAGGCGATTGCAAAAATCAGATTAATTTTTACTTTCACCTATTCAATTTTACGCCATACCTTTTTTGCATTTATTATTAACAAGAAACTTTTTTGCAACAATGATATTCGACGAAGATGATTGCTTGTATCAAAGATACAATATGTATAATATATTATTATATATGGACAGCCAATATTTATTTTATACATCCATCATTATACGATATTTGCATCATAGATACAAGGTCAACTGTCTTGCATTTCACATTAAATAAATGTGAGATATTGCAACATTAAAATATTCCCTGCTCATGCGAATTTATCCAGTATTTTTAATAAACTTGATAAATTCGCCTGAGCACGTAGTGTAGGAAATTTCACCATTATGATAGATTTCATAAGGTTAACAACAAGTGCCTGCCAAAAGTACTTCTACTGAGACAGGACATCGGTTTTGTTATGCCTTTTTTCATCCAACAGTAAGAAATTTCACCCGTTTAGACTTTCCTTCCAAGGCATATAATTACTTGGACTCAATGGTATTGAAATTGTAGGGTCGTGTAATCGTGAAACCGGGTGGTGGATGTCTATGGAAAATAATTTGTGAAATAGGCCACTATACAAAGTGCACTGTGATAAATATTTATATTGAAATACACATACATCGTTTACAAAAAAAAGTTTCATAGGAAAAAAACAAATTTAAAGTGAACTAAAGAGATGACCTCTAGATAACTTGTGAAGAAACCATACGATATGAGATTTCATTCCAAGTAAAATTCCAACTTCTTTAAGCTAACTGGATTCGAATCTGAAACACTGGTATCCAAGTGGCAATGTCCTGCATTTTATCTTTAAAAAATTGCGAATGCTGCAACGTATAAATATTGAAACAACGTTCAACTCCAAACACTCTTTAGACAGTCGTGGAGCGCTCAAGCCAACCATGGGGTTGTCGAATTTTGTGAAGGTTTTCCTGATCATTGGAACACTTCGTCCAGGTTTAACATTAGCGAACAATGGCGAAAAAGAGTTCACTAAGTGTTCTGCGGAAAAAATCTCAAACTTGATTATTCCAACTCTTCAAAACATATCATTTGAAATCCAAGAACTTCGCAAGTTCCAAAAGAGTGTCGAAGGAATTCTGCCCATTTTGCTAAGCGTTTTACCCGTACTGAACAACATGTCTCAACACGAGTCTCAACAAGTCCACGCAAGCTCTGAGCAGATAAATGAATTCATCCGCAATTTTCAAGTTATCAACAACCCTAAGAAAAATGCGCTTGAAACTAGCTCACCGAAGATTGAAGCCTCCAGCACAAGTACAAAAGAAATAATGAAAATAGACGGAGATTGTCCAAATGGCGAAGATTTAGACGCTTACGTCACCAGTCCACGCTATGTCAATACGAAAATAATATCGTCTTTAACTGGCGTTTTCGCACTGAGGAATATTCCCAAAGGTGAGATTTTGACATATCTTAATTGCAATTAAAATAACTTGGATGTAATTTGGATTAGAAAGGTGGTCTCCGAACTGTGCCAGGATGAAATGCAGCGAATTTTGCGACAAGGCTAATAACTGCCACGCGTTCAATTTCTACGAAACTCCAAGAACGTACGCCTGTGAATTGGTTCCGGACAACCTGTGTCAAAACAAATCCAGAATAGCGTTCGTGAACTGGCCGGGAGGTACAGTCTGGGAGAAGAAGAGTACTGGCATGAGTCAGTCTTGCGTGGACAAGAAATTCGACCCCGAAGAAGATATTGAATGTGAAGTTTTAAGACCGGGCTGCCTAGGTACATGGCCAAACTGCTTTGATTGCATTCAGCATTGCGATGCTTGCAACAAACGTTATTCCAAGAAATATGTAATTTTTGGTAAGTTAAAGACCATCTCAATGTATGCAAATGTCGTAATCTAGATCAGAACTTTTGTCCTTTCTTGCGTGCTTATAGATACGAAGGAATGCACGATTTGGCCCGAGTCCGACAAACCGTATTCAATACCCATCCACCTCCGATGTTCGATGTCGTTCATGTACTTAGTAGATAGAAAACTCAATGTCAGCACCGCCGAAATGATGGTAGACTTCCACTTGTCGTTTCAAGACATGAATCGCTTGTCGAATTTGAAGACGCATCAGCTGATATACTTTTGGTTCATAACCACCGGTGATAGACATTACTGGTATACTTACGAGAACTGGACTATCGACGCCGACGGCACGTTGAGAAATATGGTATTGTACGACACGTCAAATGAAGCCTCAGGCGATATTTTCAATCTGAACGGCACGGCACTTAAACCCACGCCGTTTGTAACCGTCGAAGATGACCGATATGGCTGCGGGTCGTTTTGGTTACTGGACCCAAAGAATGCCACATATTGTCCAGGCGGAAAGGTTAGCATGTTCGGGAAACTCAAGCTCGACAATAAGAAAATTGTGAGTACCGGCATGTCTAGTCCCCTATCTTTATCAACTGGACACACCCTCAGATCGGTGTCTATCTTGTTAGACATAAAACCTGATCCATTTGTGTTTTGAAATATGGTTGAAAGATTTATAAGTTCATTTAACTTTAACTGTTTGAATGACTTTACAATTACAAGAGCTTTTGTGAAAACCAACGGATTTCCGAATTACTTTCCGAAGAACAGTTTCAAGAGCTCTACTCTCGAGTTCATTTCACTGGGTTGTAATGTTCCGCACTCATATCCAGATCTGCGTTACTAATCAGAATTTCACATCTCGCTACACTCAAATCACTAACAGCACATGTCCCTATGGCCTTTTCTGGGAATCAACTTTCAGTTGAACTGAAAGTTGATAGAGAATCTCTATTGACTGAACCCGCTCACCCACGGACCACATTGAACCTAGTAAAATTCTATAGCTTCCAAGAAACCCAGTGAGCTTTACCGAAAGAGCAGCTTCAATCTACGGTTAGCGTTATTCAACGAGTAGATCTCTTCCGAAGACCATGTGGGATTCAAAGGGGACGTGTTGGTGTTTGGTGTACCTAGTTCTGCTAGTGGAAGCGATTCCGCACTTGACGAAAGATGATTCCTTGGTGATCCGCACAAAAAGCGGTCCCGTTCGAGGTTTAACAACTACCTCCCCTGAGGGTCAACCCGTGGATTTATGGCTAAGCATCCCTTATGCAACTCCACCACTAGGCCAACTTCGATTCAAAGCCCCTCTACCTATTGAACCTTGGGAAGCCGTTAAGGACACGACAAAGAAACCCAATGCCTGCTTCCAAATTTACGACAATCAATTCGGAAACTTCTCGGGAGCTAGCGCATGGAACCCCGTCGCTGAACTCAGTGAGGATTGCCTGTACCTCAGTATCGCAGTTCCGAATCCACGCCCCGAAAACGTTGCCGTATTGGTGTTTATCCACGCTGGAGGGTTTTACTCAGGAGCTACTACTTTAGACGTGTACGACCCTCGTACGTTAGCTGCCGGACAGCGTGTAATTGTGGTTTCCATGCAGTACCGTCTTGCTTCCTTGGGATTCCTCTACTTTGATTCCCCGGAAGTACCGGGCAATATGGGGCTTCTGGATCAAACCTTGGCGATGAAATGGATTCACGAAAATATCGCTTCATTCGGTGGAAACCCTCAGAATATTACACTGATGGGGTTATCAGCCGGTGCAGCGGCCGTCTCCTTGCATTTACTATCGAAGTTGTCCAACGATTACTACAATCAGGCTATAATGCAGGGCGGATCAGCCACCGCAAACTGGGCGACGGTTCCCAATGAAGTTTCGATCTTAAAAGGCCTTCGTTTGGCGGCAGCCGTCGGCTGCCCGCATAACCAGTCGGACCTGAAAGCCACTATCGATTGTTTGCGTACTACCGACGCCAACATCCTGGTAAGTAACGAGTTCGGTCCGAATGATGCGTTCTTTGACGTCCCGTTCGTACCGGTCGTAGACGGTCACTTCTTGACGGAAACCCCCGCAAAGAGTTTAGAAAGAGGAGACTTTAAGAAAGCGAAGATACTATTGGGTAGCAACACAGACGAGGGTAGCGTGTTCCTGTTGTACTACGCTACAGACCTCTTCCCTTTGGAGGAGAACGTTGAAATCAGTAGGGAGCAGTTTCTGAAAGTTATACCCAAGTTGAATCCAAAGGTCAACCCGATTGGAAGGGATGCCATCATCTTTGAATACACAGACTGGCTGCGTCCTGATGACCCCGTGCTTAATCGCGAAGCATTAGTTAACATGGTGGGGGATTATCAAATAACGTGCGGTGTCCAAGAGGTCGCCGAGCGCTACGCGGATACCGGCAATGATGTTTATTTGTACAAATTTGATCACAGAACCTCGGCGAGCCCGTGGCCCAAGTGGCTGGGTGTGCTCCATGTCGAGGAGGTAGCTTTTATGTTTGGAGAACCGTTGGATAAGAGCAAAGGTTACCTGGCCTCTGAAGTGAACCTTTCTCAGCGTATCATGGGGTACTGGGCCAACTTTGCTCGCTCAGGGTAAGTGCACATATTTAAATAAACAACTGCTTACTTACATACAATTTTAAAAAATAGATTGTAAATAAAATTTTCTGAAAATTATTTGAATTACTTTAAATTTGTTAAGACAGAAAATAAGTTATTGAATTTATTAGCATTAACAGTTGTGTTAGTGAAATTTATACTATACTATGTATATATTCTAATGATTCACTAAAATGAATCACTAAAAAGGAATCCAAATAACAACCCTGACGGAACCTTAACAACAGTCGATTGGCCCACGAGTTGGCCGCTTCACACTACTGCTAACAGAGAATACCTGCAATTTGGTGTTAATGATACAGTTGGGCACGGTTTTCGTACAAGAGAGTGCGCCTTTTGGACAAAGTACTTACCGAAGCTCATAGAAAAAACAAGTACGTAAACTAGCATATTTTTGATTAACTGTTATGAGACGAAAAGTAGGATAAAAAAGCATGCGGTGTGTTACCGTTATATATTTATATCAGTTTAAAGGTGTATATGATCACTTAATTGAATTTTTGCATTTGGCTCCTATATTGCAGACGGCATTTACGAAAAACCTGAAGCGAAACTTCAAGAGGATGACTGAAAAGCTCACGTCATTTATGTTGTTGGGGGTAGATGGCGTCTAACAACAATCTGCAGAATCATGTTTTGCTGTAGCGTTTACACTGCAATAACACTTTCTATACTACCTAATTAATGGGGTCTGTAGCAAATAAATAACGCAAAATAAATAAATTGTGCAAAAAAATCCATTTCTAGTCAATCACTTCTTGATTTACTCGGTACACTTTAACTTCAATTATTCGATAAACGCAAGTTAACATACAGTAACGGAACACCTAAATAAGGCTTCTTCCGGTTACGACAAACATTGATATTTTAAAAAAATATCTCTAAATTGTCCGAGACGACTCATAAAATTACCATAAAGTTATCATTATACGTACGGCAATCCACTCCTTGTGTTCTTAAAATAATAAACTTCCTGAAATGTTAGCTGAATCACTTACAGCTACACTAATCATCACCTGATCTCTTCACATGTCAATTAAGAAACTAGATTCAATTCCCCTATCACTGTTTCTCCAACACAATTGCAATCATCCCATTTGGATCCGCCAATCCATTTAAAGAAATTCCTAAACATGTAAAATAAAATATTTTAAAAAATTCATTATTTTCACTTTTTCAAGAAAATCGATCTTGAAGATCCCAAGATTGAATTACTCGCTAAGATTAGCATACACAAGTTGAAATTACCTTTAATAACTGCTTCATTGGACATGTGATAGACTCCCGACATGACGGGAAATAGACTTCGAAGTACTTTGGCCTTATCACGAGCCGGATGCCACAATTCTTCCTCGGATTCGCTTGTCCGTTCCGAAAATACCGGCACATTGGGAGGTACTGGAGACCGAGGTGGATGGCAGTCGATGACTCGGCAGTTGCCAGTGGTAGTATCCCACGCAAATACGAAACTTGCTTCGTATCGCTTCCTACCAGGAGGTTTGGCGCCAAAATCGCTCCCCTCAGCCATTGCTAAATGATCGCTCTCTGCTTCAGGGTTATCTGCTTCCACCAACATGGTGGCAATAACAATAGCTTCCCGTGTTTCCGCACAGACCTAAAACGAATACAAATTTACCACACCTACACCATCTATCTTAAAGGATATCGCAATTTTCAAGCGAGTTACGTCAAGAATTTCTAAGTCGAAATCACTGCAGAACCAGTATTTCTTCCCGGCTTGCCTGCAAAGTTTTTCCGCCATCTCGTGACAGTATTGCTCAGCATCCAAGCTCAACTGTTGCACTGTAACACAAGGTGCAGTCTAAAGCCAAATTTATTAAGCTTTTTTTTTGGCAATTTGTGATTTACCAATTTTTCAGCCTTAGTACTCGACACCATTTGCATTTGAGCGTAGGCGGTCCCATGGACCACCAAAGGCAATGCATTGTGGTACCCTGTCGCGGCTCCCAAATCATCTTCTTCGACGTCAGTCACCACGGAAACTAACTCATCGTCCGTTTCTATATAATATCTTTTGAAGTGGACAACACACTTTGGCAAAGTCTAAAAAACAAAATCCAAGCGACAAAAAATTCTTTAACATTTCTAAGCAACCACTAATTGATTTTTTTTTAATCCCACAAGACTTAAAAAAATCTAATAAAGCCTGAAATATTCCTACGCAAAGTCTATCTAGATTCAGCCTCACGGAAATGCTATGACATACCAAACGACTAGACACATTTATAATCTTTTTTTGCTAACTTATACCAAGTAAATTTAATGCGTAAAACAAATTTCTACCTCATATCAACATTTATACAGAATATCCCTAAATATAAACATTCGTAACATCTCTATAACGCTTTTCGCTTTAATTTTCAACGATGTTTTGCCATTTCCGTCTAATTTTCATACTGCTACGATGGTTATTGCACATTTCTGTGACATTTCTTTGGATTCTACCTTATTACTTTTAAAGTAATTAGGAACTTTAGCCACTTAAAGTTTCTTAAAAGGTATATGAATGTTTACAAGAATTTACCTCTTTGGATACAGCTTCCATTCTCCTCGAGATCGCCGAAGTTGGCAGACATTCCATTTCTGCACAGTCCGAGTGTACGGGCGTGGCCTGTCCCGACACCGAAGGCATTTCTAAGAGTATTTCTTTCCGACTACTACGTTCTGCGCGAGGCGAGAACGCCGTTAGCCGGTTATAAGGCCTCAATACTTTGTCTTCTCCCATTTCTGCCTGGAAGTTGGTCCACTCCCACTCATTGACCCCAATTACCATTTCCCCTTCCATTTGACTACTACTCCTTCTAACTTTGGTCCACGCTGGTCTTCTCGGCAAGCGAAAGGGTACTATATTTTCCGAGTTGTCATCCGTGAACTCGTATTTCTTTTCTGCCAGTCGTTTCTTTCGAAAAACGCTCAGTTTCTCGCAGGAATGTTGAGGACTCTCCTCGATGAAATCGTACTCGATTTCGCCTCGGCTGGGCGCCAAATTGAGTTTACTTTTGGCGGACGCGAGCCGGTCCGTAAATTTGTTTCGACTGCTGTTCTGACGCTCTTTGCAGGACGGCTCAGGGTCCGTAAAGCTGTCGCTGGTAATGGAGCATGTGTCTTCGGCATCTCGCACGGAATCAGGCGAAAAAAGCGAAACCGACGCAGCCGTTTCTTCTTCCCAGCAATCTTTACTGGAATTCCGTTCGCGATCCTCCGCGTCTTGATCATCCACTTCCCAATCTTTCATCAGATTCTCAATCACCTGCGTAACTCGTTTAGGTTCTTCGTCTTCACCTCCTAAGTCTTCCCGGGCTGCTAAAAACACGGATTCTGACAGTAAATCACTTCCGGGACCAGCATCAGCTGCTTCTTTAGCCTTGGGTTGCCATAACTCCAAATCGGCTCGCAAGACGTGCAAAAAATTCCCGGCGTTCAATACCACTGCATTCTTTATACCTAAAGCTGTGGCAGGATTGAAAGGCGGAAATGGAGGAACCATTTCAAATTGACTGTGCACCGTCAAACCGTGCCGCAGACATGATAATCTCACACAACCGTTCCATTCAGCTGCTACATCTATTGCAAAAAAACACTGAATCATTAAAATTAACTATTCCGGGAATTTTACGTTTCCATTTTACCATCCAATTTTAGTAATAATTCCAATAACACAACTTCAAGATTAATGCTGCAACTAAACTGCTAAGTAGCATCTTGAAACTTCGAAGCTTTAGTAATTATAATGTTAAGGACAATTTCCGTTTCTGAATTTACAACGATTTCCTACTTCTACTGCCAATTTCCGTAAAGCTACCCTTGGGTATGAAATAATTTGAAATTTCTTAATTCATCTTAGTAACTAACTTAACAACTTATTTGTAACTGTATTAATCTTATTTATTATTTTTGTAGTATTCGTTAAGATTTTAGGGACAAATACTAGCTGAAATCCTAGGAATAAAGTTATTTTTTTTTAATTATTTAATTTCAGCAAGTTCTCACCATCTTCTCCATACGAAGCCGCTACAGCGTAACATTGGGAACAGCCTTGCAGCGTGGGAATGGCGGTTAAAGTGAGGTAGCAATGGGCCACTGAATCTTCCGCTTCTGGTTCACTAAGCAATGTAAGGAAACGAATTAAGGTTTGTAAGACTAAGAGGAATAAATTAGTCTACCTGTAGCCATAAACGAGGATTTTGCTATGGTCACTGGGCCATTGGCAGACATAAATGAGCAGATCTTTTTTCGGGACTCCTTTGTCAGAGAACAGAGTCACTTCGGACACAATCCTGGCAGGAGCGTAAGGAATAAAAACCCACCAATAAAGGCGGTAAGTACTGGAATTGAAGAAACCCAAAGCTGGCCCGCTGTAATCCAGAGAATTACTCTGGGTATAGGTTAACAGGAACTGGCCGCATTGGCTGAACCCCAGGAAAATATGTCTAAATATGAAAAGAATGGTTTTTACGTTGTGGTATGATAAAAAGTTAATTAAAAATTAAATTGGAGATGGAGTATACCCTGCGTGTAAGGCAGACGTGGGGAAGACTTGCCACAATGTGAACACCAAACGTGGTAAAGGTTTCGAAAGGAGCTTTGAAGAACCATCAGCTGCGGGTACGCCATTATATCTTCCAAAAATCTGCACAAAATGTATAAAACAAAAATTGAAATGAATAGCATTTTATTAATCAACACTTGTTTTGTTCTTGTTCAATCAATGTTTAAATGAAGAATAGTCCATACAAGATACCCTAATCAACAGAAATTTGTACCTGGCGATTTAATAATTTGTTCACTATATTTATGTTTGTTTTTTTCTTCCGCTTTTGATTAGGCATTGCAATACCTGTATCTTTTCCCACAAAGCAAGTTAACCGCTGCTGATGCTCGACTGTTTTGTTTATTCAGTTTAAAATCGACTCCTTAACCTGGGAACTTCCAATCGAGCGGGAAACCAACCGATTTCTTAAGCCAGCGGCAAATTCAATTTTCCAACTGTCAATATTTCACGACTAGGCAACTGCTCATAAATTAAACCAGAGCTGCATAATTGACGTGGATTATTTTTTGTATAAAAACATGGGGTTTTACTTAATAATTCACTTTCAGTATGTTACAGAGAGCTCAATATATAACAAATTGCGTCGAAAAGAAACCACCTCATGAGATGTGTATTAGGGGAAATCTTGTCTGGACGTGACTTTCTTTATTATTTACCTACTCAGAACAATGCCGTATTGTTATAAATATTAGCTTCTCCTTTATTAGAGATACAAGACAAAGCGTGGTAATTACTTATTCATTTGCAATAAGTCAACGAAATGTGTCTGATGTCACTTGGATGAGCTTCGACGTGGAGGCTACTGACTCGATAGACTGTCAGCCATTGAAGCTGTGGTAACATACTACGTCATCAGTAACGGTGAGCGGGAAAGTCTGTAGCATGTTTTAAAAAATTACTTGCTTTAATAAACATACACTTCTGTTGCAAGATATGATTGCCGGGTAGACAATCTACGAAGGGAAACTGTGTCCAACAACGGACTATGGATGTCTAAGATTTCCCCCCTGATGCAGTTCTAAACCTGCTTGAAAGTTGGCGGAAAGGGCGTAGCTTAACATAACTTCTGATCCTCCGAACTAATTTTCCATCAAAGTTTGTCACAGTTCATCGTTAATTTGGAAGTAAATGTTATTATTTTTCTTTTATATTACAAGTGAGCCTGAAGTGAAATTTAAATCCCATTGTCTAGCTTATTTTTAAGCAAAGTTTTGCACAGAAAACGAATCAATAACTGAAAACGCCAGTATAGAGAAAAGTTGCAAAAAGGAAACTTGTAAACTTTAGTCTGTCCTAGTCTGCAAATGACGCGTTCCCGCTTGAATGACAATTAAGTGGGTCCTAACGTAACGGAATTAATAGGGGTCATAACCTCTCATTCTCCCTCCACCCCCAACCCCCTCAATTGCCCAAATTTATCCCCCCAATATTTAGTAAGCTATAATTTCTTTCACTTCTTCCGCTCTTGGTTGTTAGTACCTTTGCGTGTTGCCGCTTGGGCCTATGATGAATGTTAAGAACTTCCTGCAGTTGGGTATCAGTGGTATGGCGCGTTCCATGGTTTTGGCAGGCAGGTCCAGGGACAGAGAGACGCCAAGCGTCGGTAGCGTCGGTGGGCAAGAGATTTAGGACCCCATCGATCGAGGGTAAGAAAAGGGCTTAACCCAAAGCAAAAAGAGGGAGATAAGGTGGCGGGGATGGTAGCAACGAGGCAAAAGTTTTAGGGGTGTAAAAGAGGGGTTATGCCCTCCTGCTGGCCCTGTTCCATATCCGCCAAGCACGCGTCTACGGCACCAGCGGCAGGTCCCAAGGACGGCGATGGCAGTCGACTCGACGCTGAAAGCGGCGGCGTCGGTGGCGTCGCGCCCCTGGATTGTCGGAGAGTTCCCCCTATATTACGTGCAAGTTTTTCTTCTTGGCGTACGCTAAACTTGGGACCACAATTATCCCCAATCTTTCTCCATTTGTGTCAAGTGATTCTTGAGTGCATAACTTCCTTTTCATCTTTCCATTTAATATTCTAGCAAAAAAAGTACTTTGAAAGTAAAGAAAGAGAAAAAAACTTTAATTTCCGGTTAAGTTCCTCCCAATTTGCTGACCATCACTCCGCAAATACTTTTGTAGCCATAAATCTTGCTCAAGCTCCCAACTTTTGTGGGTTTGTGAAGTGCTTTTGGTGCCAAGTTCAACGGAAAGGCGAATAAAGACGGAGAAAGGGACATTTGACATTAAATTTCAAGAAAAAGAAAAAAAGCGAAGGAAAGTACAAAGCCTAAAAATCTACCTCGCCAAGTACTACGATTGTTATTGAGGAGGAGGGACAGTAATTATAAGTATTACTAGGTAGTGTTTTTGCAGTTGTGTGCGTGAAAACGACAAACATGTCTGCTGCACATCATCCATCAGGGCTACCACAAGCTTCCATGCGTCGATAAAGGTAATATTTTTTCGGCTGCCCACAGCCATAGTCCCCCCAGAAGCCATAGATCTGAAAACCTAAAAAAGAACAAAACCTATGATTAATGAAACTTCCCAGACGCCCCAAAACCTTATCCGAAGTAAAAAAGAAAGTACATTATTGAACAAGCTTCTAGACGAAAAAGGCGAAAACAAGAAAAAATTCTTATCGCAAAAGCTTTTTTTTGTGGGGACGGGGTGTATTTCTTCGCCAGACTTCTATAAATTTCCTTTCAACGTTCATTTGGAATTCCTAAGAATTTTTTCGGAATTCTGCACAAAATGCCTAAAGGATTAAAAAATCCTTCTTTCTTTAACATTTCTACATATTATAACGCTGTTGGATCCCGGTTATACTTATTATTGTGAACCAACACGATTTACTAGAAATGACCTAATTCCTGAAAATTACATAAGCATTTCTGTCGGTTACTTTACATTTAGAGAACTAGTTAGCCTTTTCTTATAAATTCCCCAAGGATTGCTCCAGACATTGCTTCAGAATGTCTAGACTCATTAGGGAATCTCTGCATACGACTTCAAAGATGTAACAGCGAAATGTGTTATCTCGAATATTTTGTTAGCTTTAAGTTATTATTCTGTAATAAACGGCGCATGTTTTGACTACAAATTTGTCTATAATTATTGAAATGCCCACAGATGGAGTCGCACAATGTTTACAAACTTAAGTGTTGATAAACTTCGTGTTTCATTTTAAACCTAGCTTGTCCTAGAAGACAAGTGTTTCGTAATTTGTAAATGACCAAATTTCTTATAAAAACGAGTTGAGGCTCACAAAAAGAAACGCAATTCAGACGTCACAATATCTGGTTACTAACGGCAACCCAGCCTGAGGGAAAAAGGGGGGTTAGGGAGAAAGCGGGGCAGAGATGCTAAAAGAGGTCAAGGAACGTAACATAAACATACTCTCTCGTTCTGGAACAGACAGAAATGGACGAATTAAGGATGATGGAGAGATACAATTCGACTGCTGATATCTTTCCGCCTCCTCCCCTTTCAGACTCTGATTTGCTTGGACCCTTCTCTTCCTTCCTGAAGAGACAGCGTATCCAAAACGTATAGATTTTTGTTTATGAGCATATAAGCAAAGGCCTGATGTCTTTGAAGGAAAAGCGGTTTCAAATCTTGGAATTACCCAAACAGGTGCGGGGAGGCGGCTAATAAAAGCTGTGGTGATGAGAAACTTGTCATTTGCTGAGTTCTGGATTGGAAGTTTGGTACCCTTACCCAATTTTTTTTATCCCCAAAGGGTCCAGATTGGGGTTTCTGCTCAAGTCGCTGGAGTACATCTGTTCGCTTTTCAGCTTTTTGTGCTCGTTCCTAGGCCAAAATAACGATCGATAACCGGCCTCATCTTCATTTTCTTTTTCTATAGCTTCTTGTCCAGACGACCCTCATGAACCCCGTAAAAAAGGAAGAAAGTTACAAATTTAGTTTAGTTAATTAAGGCGTGGCGAAACCCAATACGTTTCTACATGGATTAGGGAGGGTAAAAAAGAAGAGAAACCAACTTCCGTACCGGAATTTCTAGCTTAATTTGTTGTCTGCCTTCTCTTAGTATACACGACATAGAGCGAGATCAAGGTATCGTAATAGGCTTAAAAAAGGAATGCATCCGGTGAAGCTTCATTAAGGCAGCCGAAACAATAAGAAAGAAAGGAGCTGTGGGTCACGTAGTTCTGCCTCTTGTCGGCTTAAAAGTTGCACTGGAGGGAGGCTAAGGGGGATGGAAAGGAGTTAAGGGGGTTAAGGCCACGGTGCAGTGGAACTCCTTATGGCGCTATAGCATGGCAAACCTTAGGAACACAATTCTCAGTCCCTTTGCAATATAATCATATTGCATTGCGACAGTAATGTAGGGGATTTATTTTTCCATTTTTGAAAACCAAAAATCGAGTTTATTATTAAGAATTTTTTTTAAACAAAATTCAATTATCTATTACTGTTCTTTTAAAAGTGTTCCTAAAGTTTATGAAATAAAGATGAGAAATTGTGCGCCCCTAAGAAAATAACGGTCAGGCAGGAAACTGCTTAGCTTGTGCTGAAGTCAAGAATGAGCATAAAGGAGAAGACCGTAAAAAGTATGGGGAAGGATATGACAAGACACTAATTGTTTTTTTTCCAATTTAATAGGGGCTTGAGCATAGCTCGTTGCCTCTTCTTTATTGACTATTAAATTTTTGAGTTACACAGGCTTTCGTACCAGGTCTAATTGGGTTTGCTCGAGCCTAAAGTAACCCCATGGGCACAAACACCTTGTGGCATTTTACCCTTTTCTTTTATTCCTTATGATTTATCTAAGGGCAAGAATAGCTTAGGCTGTTTACGAACTGTCTACAACTGTTATGAACAACCACTACGACTGTTACGAACTATTTATAGGCATAATTAAATTGAAGTAAAAATTACTTTTTAAAATAAAGTTTAAAAATGAAAAAAAAAATATCTCAAAACAGACTAAGTTAAATATTATGGCTGACAAACGCGTATGTCACTTATTCATATTGTCCTGCAAGTCTAATTTACAAGATCAATCACAAAAAAACGGACTTTCCCTTCGCGCCGTGATTTGCGGGCTCCGCTGATTAGTGGAACAGCAAGCGTAAACCGTATAGTTCGAACAGCCTCATGCCGTCTCATTGCAAGGAGATCGGCTCTCTTTTGCTAATCCGAATCGAACCTAAACGACTCTCCGATGCTGGTCTCGGCAAGACGTAACACCTATCGCGTAAGGTATACGGTCAGTGACCTAATGCCGTCAGGATGACCAGTGTATCAATGAGAACTTGCCAAGATCCAAAACGTCACAGGCTAGGGTACTGTACTGTCGAAAAGACTGTATAGGGAAACCTCAATGAACTAATCCTTACTCGTGGGATTAATTAAAACTGGCTGCTTTTGAACCTGCTTCTCTCTATAACCGAACAGAAACTAAGAAAGTAAAATCTGTCTGAGGTTATGGGGTCATTTTCTGTGCCCTCCAACTCAGAGTAAAAACGGATATCACATTCCAAAAGTTGGTGCTTGGTTTTAGTCAGCAGGCTTACAAAAAAGATTCGAATTCCCATTGGTAAGGATTAGACTTTTATACATTTTAAACCTGGTCATGACTTATACAGGCTAACCTAGAGTAACTCCTACGCCCATATCGACTCCAGACACCATATGAGCAGCAAAAGGAAGGGGACAGACCGAACATATCGAAATCTCAAACAAAGCCCAAGAAGCGAGATCTTCGAATGCTATGAGACATTTTACAAAAACAATTTGGACCTAAAGACGAGCGCTTGATAAGATGATCGGCAACTTTGAGTATAAAGCATGGTAATGACACTTTCTATGAAAATAGTATAGTTTAGTTCGTAATTTCTAAGTGCTTACACGTCTAACGTCAGAAAATTGGATTATCACATCAATTGGTATTTCCCTCCCATTCTCAGGCGAACATAGGGAGGAAGTTCCCTAGCATAGGTTAAGTTTTTCCATAGACTTTTTCCTTTACCCTCATTATTGTGTGCAGACCTCTACTGAGAAAAGTTAGACATAGGTATATATTTGGTTGTTGCGTTCTCAGGATATATGGGTCTGTCGCCAATGCCATCTTTTGACGGAAAATAGTCAACTACTTGAGGTATACTACCGTAAACTCTTAAAGAAACAAGGTCTAAATAGAATGAGAGGCAATGAAATTACACCTTATTTCATGGGGATTTTCGTCGATGGATTTGGAGGGTGATAAGAAAAGAAGGGAAGATAAAAGTTTCTGTTCAGCAAACCAACGGGACATCTATGCTCGTAAATGGTTAAGGGTTAGTACAAGGATCTCATATAGAGGTCATTCAAAACGCCTCAGCAGACCGTAACTCGGAAATCTCCTCACGTACCTTGCAGTTTCTTTCTCCCGTCGACCCATGAACGAAAGTAATTCTAAGTGAATCTACAACAGTTGTTTCACTCGAAAATGGGAAAGTTTTGCTGAAGTTTGTTCTAAAATCGCAGAATTAGTCTAACAACAGCAAAGTGAAAGCAAAGTGAACAAAAAGTTTTTGAATGGAAATGTTATATTTTTTGAGATTTTCTTTTCCTTTTGGCAGCACATATTAGCAATCTGAATAATGTAAGCAGTTTTTAACAAGACATTCCATTGCCCATGACTTCTGCAAACTTTGAACAAAAACTTTTCTGTTAAAAGAAAGGCTTTAAGAGATTCTCAAATGACTGGGAAGGTAGAAAATTTATTTTTTTAGTGAATTGAAGTATCGCTCTTGAATTATTATTTATGGGGAAGAATTAATTAAGTAATTATTTGTTTAAGTTTTAATCCAACAGTTACCAGAAAGCTTACATCGAATAATAATGCCGTACGGAATCTTTCCAAGAATAACATTGTTAATATTGCAAACTGATTAACCGTAGCAATAAAAGAAGATTAGCTTCAATTAAAGCATACTGCAAAGTGTTTTCAATTAGACTGTAGTTTTGAATAGTATATATTAGGCAGGAAACTTTTAGTGGAATTGCAATACCTTCTAATGCAGCAAACTTAAAGCTTTTCTGCAAAATAAACATTAGTAAGCTTCATGACATAGCACAAATTAGATGAAACAAACCAAAAGAAGCCTTATGCTGGACCATTTCCTGCTAAAGGCAAACATAAGTCTGTAATTTGATGCTTTTCTCATCAGGAGCAGAACAATCCCTTGTCGGTGTATAGTCAAGGTGGGCGTGGCTTTTTGAAACCCCGTAGCTACGTTCTATTTATTTTCATTCCTAAACAAATATCGCTATATTTGTACTCGCAAATGGTTATAGAACAAATGCTTTCTGGGCTTTCCATCTCCAAACCGAAAATTAACTTATATAGAAAATGGTAGATAAACTGTAATTAGTTCGTTTTTATCCCGCCAGATTGCAGCGTTGGCCCTCAAAACGGAAGGCACTCCATGGTGGCTGCTCCTGACGCCCGAAGACGGCGTCCTGGTCCCTCAATTCCTGCGGTCAGACCTGACCCGGAGGACCGCCCCAGTCCCGATATGCTTTGCTGTGGCAGGAAAAAGGTAAACATTTGAATTAAGAATTTCAGTGAACAGTTTTTAAAAGTGTATAAAATAGACTTTCTGTTATAACAACAGACTTGTTAAAAAAACAAAGAATTTTTAATGCTGCAACAAAGGTTAAAGACTGCTTTTGAAATTACAGCTTAGCCTAGTGGGAGTAGTTTTTCACCGCTCAGAATCACGGCCTCAAAGATGCGACTGTATCTCGACCAAGTTCTATTAACAATTAATGCAAATCAATAATTATATAATTATTACTCTTAAGCGTAGCAACTCCTCGAATTTTATTCTTACTTGGAATTGTTTCTTTCGTCATTTTACACAGCAGCACGATTAAAAAATGAAAAAAAATCCATCCGAGAGTGAAGAAAAAGACAGCAATCTCTTGTCTTGGAATCCATTAAAGATAGTTACTTTTTCCCCTTCCCTTATCCACAAGGATAGGATAGGCATAAATGTTCGAACACAAAGAAAGATGGTCAACAGCCCAGGGATCCATTAGCTCAAAGCTGTTCTAGGGGATGAAAAACTTCACAGTCTCTACCCAAGTATCAACATTCGCTTAGTTTCGCACGCTTGGGTCATAACAGCTGTCCAACGGTGTCTAATATCCTTCATAACTGCCCCAAAAGGACTCATTTTTGTCCTGCGGGGCCTTAGAAGAGGAGCTGTACTTTTTCAAATTTTTCTCTCATGCCATCTAGTGGCATCCTCCGCGTCCCCAATACCGTCCAAAACTTCTTCAAAGAGGAGAAACAGATATTTACTCTCTTGGATTTGCGATCTTTCTCCTCTGGCTCGGTTCTCTTGTTTACTGACGAAAAACTTGGAAGAATAAAAACGAAAATCGCTAGCTTTATCCATCTCATTTTTATTTCCCTTGCTTCCCTTTCTCTCTCCCTATCCCTCTTTCTTTCTCTCTACTCTCCATCCCCCATTTTCCTCCATTTCTGCGACGCCCTCATTCCGAGCTCCCGTATTGATCTCCGACGCCGTCGACGCTGGCACGTCTTCCTCTCCTTGCCATTGGTACACCCTCATCAGAAGAAATACTTTCAAGAGAAATCTCTGAAGACATATCTGCGGAAGATATTTGCTGATTTCTTTTTTGCTCAGCCAAATTCTTGCATACATTATTGCGGAAAAACTTCATGTATACATTTCTGCATCTATGTCTCCGCAAAAAATGACGAAAAATCTTACAATCCAGAATGCCTCTGAACCAAGTCCGGGGAAGAATTATTTCTGCCGAAGAAATTTTTCTCCGAAACCATACTTGAACGCAAAATAATATCTTTTGATGATTCTACTTTGTATTTCTGCCTTGTAACTCATTGGGAAGAACCCAGTGCTCCTAAGTAAAGTATATAATAAATAGAAAAACAATTTTTCAAAGTGGTGGTACTAATTATGCGTCGGCCAGCATCGTGTGCCCATATCTTCGTCTTTCTACCGGCTAATAAAACCATCAGAAAGGACTTCTTCTAAAAAAAGCAAGAGGTGCCGGGTGGGCGCAAAGCGTTGCAAGGTGTCCACAAAAAATAAACGCGGCTACTAACTTTGCGTGTGCGTAAGGGGCGTGTTCCTCCGTACTGCGTGAGAACGTAACATGCCATGCTTATTGCCCCGCCTACTTCATGTATTTCAATTCCCCTCCCATTAAAAAATAAACTATAATTACCCAAATAAATTACCAGAAGTTCAGGCCTCCCAACGAAAAAAATTACTTTAACTTCTTAAGCTTTTTTCTGTTTTTTTAAAAAATAAGATTGTCAAGAGAGTCGGGGGGGGGGCGATGCTGGGCTAAGATTTCACGTCACATCGATCTCCGGAATCGAGAAGCAGAGAGACCCCCCGACCATCGCCGCCGGTTGGGAAGGCAACAAGCGAATCCCCCACACACTCACTTCTTCTACACCCCTATTGCTAAAGGGGGAAAGAGAGTGAAACGGGGTTTCCGGAACCCCCAGTTTCACGAGGCCCCGCCTCCTCCGCTAACGTTCGACTGGGGCCAAAACCTCATCCTTCGGCCAGCAGCGGCCGCAGCAGCTCGGCAATTCTTTGGCGTCGTGCCGGTGGTCTCCCTCTGTGTGTTTTTCCCTACTTTTCTTTGCCCTTTACGGGTCTCCTGGCAAATGTGTACGTCGTAAAATCCACGGGGATTCGGGTACTTTCCTTAAAGTAGGCGTGTTAGCTTGCACCACTTCTTTTGCCCCTTTCTTGGCACTGGACGCTCGGTTTTGATTCCACCACTGCCTCTTGAAACAACAAAAAAACGTGGAATTCCTCCAAGTGATTGATACGGAAGGAATTGGGGCAGAAAAAGCCTACGAAATGAATTTAGAGCGCGGAAATTGTTGAGTGAGCCCCCGGAATTTCTTAACCTAAGCGCGAATGTCATGTGCGACGTGGGCAAGTGTCGCCGAATCCCTTTTGACCGATGGTTCTGCAAGATTCCACTCGGCCAAGATGACAAAGTGGGTAGTGAAGCTGTTCCCTTTAACCCGCATGTAATCCCTTAAAAACTGGGCCAAAAAATGTGGAATAAAATTCCAAGTGACGTATAATCTCAATTTTACTTAAAAAACCCACGCACACGCCAAGTTTGATCCGCTTATTTGAAAATCCTTCCTTTTTGCTTTTTGCTGCTTGCTTCGCTTCCAAAACTTAAAAAGTGCGTGAAATTCCAGCATGGCTTCACCAAACGGCGAAATTTGAATACTGGGCAAAGAGAAAAAAAGAAAAGATTTTACGCTTTTGGGACGGGGAGGGGAAAATTTGTGTGCGGAAAATTGGTTTGCCTGTGCCCGGAAAAAAAATATTTTTCGAGTCATGAAATCCAAACTGCACGGTCCAGGGTCGCTCCTGCATCAATTTTTCACCGGATCCCCCAAAGCTGGAGGAGCAACTACTCAAGAGCTCTCCGGCACCAACAGCCGAAGAACTAAGGTGTGGTCCTTGTTAGATCAATACGGCCCATGCATGAGCCTCCTTCCGCTTCTTTTATTTTTTAAGTCTTTTTTCTTCGCATGGGAGCTTGCTTGCTTGCTTCCTTCCGTTTTGCTTATAGTAGAGCTGAGAGTTTGTTAGGTCGTTTTTTCCTCTTATTCTGCCCCCAATTTTTCCTTCGTGGGGAATGAAAAAGCAAGGGGTGGACTGATCTTGTAGATGCCATTGCTTCAAAAAGGTATTGCCTTCCGTTCAGCCTGATGGCCTTAAATCGTGCATCCCAAGCACGCAAAGGAGGTTCTCTATGGGCCCTCTTCCCCGAAAAGAGAGTAGAACCGGAAAAGGGGGCGCGGCTAAATGGCGGTTTTCTTCCATGAAATTCTCACGAAATTTGAAGGAGAAAAAAAAGGTGTGGGCTTCCCACCGATGAAAATGAAATTTCTGGAACAGAATTTACCAGGGCTCTTATAAAACTGGAAAAGAAAGGAGAGAAAAACGCGGTTACAGGTTTCACCAGTAATCTCGTGCTGGAAAGGGTGAAACTATCTTGAATTTTGAGAAGGTGATAGCTATACTTTTGTAATGCAAGTCAAGGGACGAAATTTGTTGAAAAATCTGAAAATGTCCTATTTATCTCCCAAAAAGTAACCGAGATATTCGCTTTTCGCTGCGCTTGGATGACGTCATCTAGCGGAGAAAATTCTAAAGAGATGGAGCAGGCTGGAAATTGTCAAATTTGTACGACTTTAGAAAAACAACGTTACGTTGTGCATGCTTCATCGCTATAACTAAGTCTATAAAACATTGGTAATTACGTTCCAAATGAGGTTACACTGGTTACAGCTACGAAACTTAGCCAATCAACGTTGGCATAGGCTTTTCACGACTCGCATTCACTTAAGTAAGTTCTCATAGTCTTTGTGTAACTAGTCACAACACACAAATATGTAATCGCATGACATTTGCGTTAACAAATGAATAACTGGCAATTCGATATTTATAGTATAACGTGGTGAGACAATCCACCTGCTTACTTGCAGCCTTTTCAATCGTGAAATCTCTTGTTTTTGTGGACTTCCTTTCATGGCTTGTCTGAAGGGTCTGAAGAACCTGGGAACTTCTGCCTTAAAAGTTTCGATTTCAGTACGATTCCCTTCCTTTTCGGATCTAAATCTGCTGTTAAAACTGAAAGCTTGGAGAACAGGGAAAAGAGAAGAACTGCAAGTCATTTGCAAGCCTTTTGGAGCTCAGGAAAGAGGCGGTTTTTGTGGTTCCGTGTGCACCCTCCCCACAAAACCCCCGAGTGTGTTCCATTCATGTGGAATGAACGCAACTGTTTTGATATCGATTCCCAGTCCAAAGCTACCCAAAAAGAGCCGCTCCTCCTTGTCAACATGGCTTATGATGCATGCTTGTGCCAAAAAAACTCACCATTGAGCCATAAACTAGACCTCGCATTAACAATACCCCGAAATCATAGCCCTCTATATATAAATGACGTGTGGGGAGGTTATATTGTAGAAAGGGAGATAGCTACGCCTCTTTATGACCTACAACGCTTTCTAGCGCCACATTTATAACATCAAGCCACGCCTTCCAGCCCCGAAATTGGTTTTCAATCTAAACCTCCAAACTTTTAAACCCCGCCTTCACTTTTCCCGCAACCCCCTTAGTTTAGGTACCAACACTATACAACTACCCGTACCCACGTCTTGTTACTATCGATTATCGCCCCAGCCTGTCAGCTCCCAAAGCTAGCCTGACTGGAGCCGCTCGTTCGCTGGCTTGGGAAACTTACTCCCATGAAGTCGACGTATAGCCTGGCAGGATCCGTTAGAAATCCATATTAAATCGTCTGGATTACAGCATTTGTCCTATAGCCTGATGACCTTTTGTCTGCCCGGCTACTCTATTCTTTTTGTCTATTTTTTTGGTACCCTTTTTCTTTTAAAGTTCATCGTCCAGCACCCACACGAGCACCCACTCGCTCTCCAGTAAACCCTCGCACCCCATAACCTTCTGACCTTTTGTCTTTGCGCTATTTTCCCCCTTGAATTGTATTCTTCCAACTATCCCACCCACTATCCGCACCCTCGACTTGGGTCCACCCACTTCCCACGGGAAAGAATTCCCACAGTAAAATAAATCCTTTCAGCTTACGTACCATCACTTCCAGTTTAAAAAAATAAAATTAAAAATTAAGACTTTCTCGTTCTCTTGTAATTGGTGCCCCCATGCTCCAGTCTCTACAAACAACAATTTTTTCAAACGTAAAGAACCGAATTTACTTTTAATTAGTCTTGTTAAAAATTTGTTAAAAATTAGAAACGATAGAATGTTTCTTCCTACTTTGGGTAGTCCGTACCCTACCACCTTACATCGCCCCAATGCCTTTCCAATACATAAAGGAACCTTCTACCTGTCAGACTGTAGTAACATAGTAGAGAGAAAATATAAACCTCGCAGTGAGTGTCTTTCATCCTACGTCTTTCAAGAATCCTTTCATTCGAAAAAATGTCTGGAGGACTCAGCAGCTTTGCTATTTTCATAACCTCTTATCAGCCCACCCCCAAAAAAATAAATAATAACAATTCAAATAAAAGTAACTTATTGTTTATACAAAAAAAATTTAAAATTAAAATACAACAAAAGTAGTATCGAATTATCTCATGCAATGGGAAAGTGAATCATGGACACCGCCATGCCAACGCAAAGACGTTACTCATACATCGCGTTTGCGCCCTTTATATTCCTTCGTTTAGCCCCTCAAGTTACGTTTCTGACAGTCTTTAGCGAGTTACTTACGTAGCTCCAGCTCTTACCCAATTTCTCGTGATTATGAATCCCCTCCCTGAAGGAATTTGAACCCTAAAGAATAGTGTCACCATGAAGATCTGGCGATCCTGGAAAGCAGTACGTCTGTTGGGAACGATTGCGGAGGGACGCTTGGTTCATTAAGCTAGACAGCCAACAGTTTTCCTATTCCCTCCGCCAAACCCTTATCTTTTTTTTTTTGGGGGGGGGGGGGTCTGGGGCAAACGAGGGGTTCTTGTGTTTGTCTTGTCTGGCTGCTGCTGCATTTTTAACACTTCTTTTATCTTCCCTTTTCATTAGGAGGGACGGGAGCAGAGTGCGGAGATGGCGGCCAGTCCTCGGCGGCAAGGCAGTTCCACGGCGTCGTCCACCCCCGGCCCCGGACCCGGGCCTGGCCCAGGCTCCGCCCCCACTACTGCAGCGCCCTTGCCTTCACAGCAGCCGCATCCCATGACGGGAAGCAGACCGCGCGAACCGCCCTCCATGGTCGTCCAAAGCGACTTCCGCAAAGTAAACATAGTTTTTTTTCTTCTCCTCCTGTATCTTTCTACATATAACTATACTATGCCACCCTATAACCTCCACCCTTACTTATTCGGGACTTTTTCAAATGACGCCCGTTCACTCAAGTAGGCAGGTGTCAAGCGATAAACATTTTAACGGAGTAGCAACATAAAGAGACGTAGCATTTTCTCCCTATTTGAAAGGCGTACACTTTCAACTTTTTACCATAAAAAGGGGAGGGGGACAAATGTATAACTCGATATATATATTATAACAAATAAAGCGGAAAAATAGGGAACGTCGCTGGCATGCTCGCTTTTTTACCAAATTTTATGTGTTGAATCAATGTACGATTTTCCGGAGATTCTGCAAAATATCACGGTCGGAGCATATACGTACCATGTTTATTGGAAATTGCAGTTGTTGAGAGTAGTTATGAGGAGTCTTCAGACTCACTATTGAATTGAAAATCATGAAATTTGTAGAATTTGCGAAAAGCTGAGAACTGTAAAAGTAATAGTGGATACAATTTTGAGGCTTTAAAGTCGTGCACGCCGTGTATTATTTTCTTAGAAAGGTAAAGATTTTTGTGAAAATTTGCAAGATAAGTTAATAATTTTTTATAGGATTTAGGTATTTCTTGTATTTATTAGTATTTACTATTTATATAGTATTCTTATGCACAGCCTAATGCATAAGACATAAGAAGCCTATAAATGAACTTTCTGGAGGTGGTATAGTAAGTTAATAGCACTTTTGAAGAGAAGAAAGTCAATTGTGTGACTCCTTGTCCTCGTTATGTATATTGTCATTACATTTCCAAGGTACCAATTTACATAGAATTCAATCTGTGCAAGTTTAGGCAGTGAATTACGCGAATTATCCAATCTTGGATCTTAAGTTCCCTTAAAAATTAAATTGAGTAATTTTTCTCTATTTCGAGCTCATTTAATCTTAGAATTAGTCTAAAATAAGCGCAGTTATTAATTACGCATTATAAATTTAATTTATACTCTAATGTAAAGCTTGTTTGGTTAAATATTTGTTATATTTGGAACCAATGATAACAGAACTCCCCCCTTGGGAAGTTTTTTGAATGACGTGGAGTCTCAAGTCAGTTGTGGAATCTTTGTTCACTCCAAACAAGCAATTTTGGAAGGGGATCGTTGTAAAAATAACGACAAGAGAGGAAAGCGTCACAGAATGTAACTTCCTCGACTTAGATGATTATATCATAGCAACTTGAAGAAACTATGGCAACCTGCATTTGAACTTTCTTATTTTTTTGCATAGGTCAGCGGAATTTCCACGGAGATCTTCCGGCAATTGGAGACGATAGAAAACGACCACGACGCAACCACCGCTGCAGCTTTGGATGCTGTCGAACGACGTGGAGACATGCTTGTCCGCTTATTGGATCCGCGGCATATGGGGCGCACTGCTTCGGAAGCTGCACGCCGCTTCTTAACACTACAGGTTTCAAAAGAATCTAGATAAACGAGAATTTATCAACAAAGAAATGTATAAATAAATCTTCTACTTGAGCTTATATTGTTATCTTATTCTCCGGGGATTTTGTACTATGGACCAAAAAAGGACCCAAAGCACGCCGTCCATTTCGTGGAAATTGTAAAGCGTCCAGGACAGACATTGGGCTTGTACATCCGTGAAGGCAACGGTATTGATCGTGGAGATGGTGTTTTTATTTCGCGCATCGCTCTGGAAAGCGCTGTCTACAACTCGGGCTGTTTACGGGTAAAAGAACTCACGTCTAACACTTCCTCTTACTGTATTTTTCTACTTTATTAGCGTCCTTAAAAGCCCATATAAATCTACTTTGATATACTCAACTACGCATTTAAACTAATAATAATAATAATACTTACATTTTCTTTTAACGAGAAGGAAAATTACAGCAGCTATAGCCTTGCTAAGGAAAGAATTTTCGTTCCTGACGTTCTTGAAAAAATCCTGCTGTGGGAATTAACCCGTGCCTTAAGTAACTTGTATAGGATTAGTCAACTTCATTTACCATCACATGGGCGGAAGATGCACTGTTTCGAAGCATCGCGTGAATGTTAGCATATAAGAAATCTAATATTAACAAATGCCGGATTTTGACTTTAAGTATTTTGATTGAATTTATTTCGAATTATGTATACCAATTTTCTTCAATTTTATTAATACGTTTTCACGTTTTAAAAGTAATCTACTTGATTCGATCTTAAACACAAAAAGTCACTTGTGTTAATTAACAATTATTTTGCGAAGTTTTAAATTTCCACTTCAAAAGATGACAACTCTTTTAACACGGTAGAGTAAGATTCATTATATAATTACTCTGACTACTGTATTATGTATTATAATTAGGATTCGCCAAACTTCCCACCACTCTTGGAAAAATCCTCAGGGAAAGTTTTTCAGCCTTTTTAATTAAAAAGGCTGAAAAACTTTTTCAAAAGCTTTTGAAAAAGTTCAAAGTTGGAAGCGAATTGGATTATAATTGTTAATTATTGCCTCAATTTCTTTAGAATTTTCTAAGAAGATATATTCGATAAAAGCTTACATAATAAATAAGATTCTTTATTTATTTTCACAGTATTTAGGTTTAGATAAACCGACAGTTGTAGACACAGTAGGATAACACAGGTATCTTCCAATGTAAAGGTTTTGGGACAGGCTTTCTCGGTCTGAAGAGGAGGTGCGGGTACTAAGGGACAAAGGAGAGATGAATTCCCAGACTGGACCGTAGTACCCACAAGTAGGCATTCCTAAACTGATAGAAGCAGGGTTCTAGAAGGGAACAAAACATTCACAAAAGGGGGTACTGACGGCTTTTCTCTTAAGTACTCCAGGGAGTTTTTAACTGACCTAAGCTCCGACCTGTATTGCGCTTTGTAAGCCGTCGTGACCTTTCTTGAACTGCATTGGGAGGTTTGCGAATGCACCCTTTTGATATTCTGCCCTTTTATCCGAATCTCTACTCTTGGGACTGAAACAGTCGGTCCAAAAGGTTTTACATTGGAAGATACCCTTGTTATAATCCTTGTTATCATACTGTGTAAACCTATAAAGTGCTATATACTGTGTTAATTATATTTAAAAACTATTTACTGAAAAGACTACAGTGATAGTGTCCAATTATGAGACAAACAGGATGTTCACAACTGTTCGAATGGCGTTGCTCAATCAGAATCATTTGATTAATTTTAGGTGGGCGACGAGATTCTGGCAGTCAACTTGGTTGACGTAACTCGGATGAGTCTGGATGACGTGGTGATTATCATGTCCATTCCCAGACGTCTGGTGCTGACGACCCGGCAACGGAGAGGTCCCGCCGGGGCCGCCTCGCCGCCACCCCCTCGACCCGAGCAGAAACCGCCTCCGGTGGTGGTTATGAAACGCGGCATGGACGAAGAACCATTAGACGACACGACCAGTACGTCAAACGGTAATGGGGACCATCATTATCCTGGGCCTAGTGCTCGGTACTTGACTGGCTCCTTACCCCGTACAGGTACAGGTCATCCCGGTGGACGCACTACTCCTGCAGCCGGAGGTGGGTATCGTTTCGAACGCGAAGCGGGACGTTTTGTCGACCGGGACTTCCGGCTCGCACTGGAGGATCAGCGATCCTACGATTCCCACAACGTTAACGCCCTACCGGACGACCAATACTTATACTACAACTCCCAGCCCTTTGATTCTTCACGGTACCGGGCCAGTACCCTTGATCGGAACCCTGGTGGTTCTGGTGCGCGCCTACCTGACGACCGCGTTGACCTAAGTTCGATTGCCAGTTACCAACCTCCTCCGCCACCTAGCGTCATCACCGAACAACCGAAATCGGGGGTCCCACAACACTTCACTCCGTTTGACCGCAGTTACCCCAAGACCCTAGAGTCGCTCGCCGAACAGGTACATCCCTTCTATGGAATCCAAGGCATGGGCCTTGGTCCCTCGACGGATATGTCAGGTTCGCGGTCTAGCTTGACGACGGGAACATTTGACCGCTCCAAAGCTGGCGGGCCTGCCTGGGCCGCTTTGCACGGTCAAGGACCCTCTCCTCAATCTACCGCCACCTTAGGTAGGGCTTCTACGCTAGGAAGGACCCATCAGCGAACCAACAGCGGTCAGAACCTCACGGCGACGACCCGAGGAGGGCGTTTGTTGCGGTCAGGTAGCGACCAGCGGCTACCGGTGACAGAAGGTGACTTGTATGAATACGTCATGTCACGACACAATGCCGGGAGAGCAAATATGAAGACCATGCAGCACTATCCGGTCTCCCGACAAACTAGCGCCGATGCGGCCACCAGGTTAGGTGTTGGGCGACGTGGTCGCACATCTTCCGTGGATTATGCGTCTGATACCGAAGCGACTAACCGTTCCAACACTGGACCGCTTTTTGCAAGGCCGAACAGGGTGATACCCGGTTACCCTGCAGCTGGAAGCGAAAGTTCTACCTTACCTTGGGCCAGTACCACCGGCCTTACTTCATCTAGCAATACTAGTCATAAGCCAGGCGCCACTGACCCCTCACAGACCTGGATTCCGCCGAGCTTAAGGTCCAATTCTCTGCCCCGGGATCGTGGTCGTGTCTCGAGAACCACTCAAGGAGTTCGCTTTGATCGAGATCCGACTAGCCAAAGTACTACGTCTACCTCTTCGTCGCACCATACCGACAGTCAAGAAGACAGTGACGGGGCTGTATCAGCCCCTGAACTTCCCACTTCCTCTTCACAATCCGAAGCCAAAAGTATGTGATTTATAATCCTTTTTATTCTTTCGTGAAAAAACCGTCAAAAAATGACTCGCACTTTCTTAACTCTCGCACTTTGTGACAAAACAGGTCGCATTCCGTCGTCGCCGAGCGTTTTCACGGCAGCCGAGTACAAAGCTTGGATGCAGCGGGCGCCCTCCACAAGTGCCATTTACGAGCGACTCAAGCAGAACAGAGAGGCTCTCCAAGCTCAGCAAGCGGCTCGTTTCACCTATAGTGCTGAGAATTTGCTTGATCGCAACAGAGACGTAAGTTTTTGTTCTTTTTCGCACGTTTTACGTAAAGCTGCCGTGTAACATAAAAAACAGCTGTTTTCTATTCATTCCTTTCCATTCCATTAATATATTTTAATAACTTGTTCTCTTCTAAATGTATAACTATTTGATAATAGCCGTGTTCGTTTTGACCAAAGTTTAAGCCGACTCAAAAGTCTACCCAAGACTTTGTGCTTATAAGCGTTCGAGATAGGTAGACTTTGCTAAACTTTGGGCTTATAAGCGTTTTCTTTAGCTAGTCTACTTAAACTTTGGAAGTCGACTTTTAATTTTGGTCCAAAGTCAGGTAAGTCTATAGCGTGTACTCTTGTGCCTAGCCTTTAACTTAACCCCGCCTCTTTATTGTTTATGTATGTCTTTGTCTTTATTGATATCGAACAATTCATATATTGCTTTTGTTTATTTTTTACAAGCACCGCCCCATGGGTGGAGCAAATCTAAACTTTTGCTTGTAAGCGTTCGTTTCGACTCGAGACTTTCCAAGTCGACTTCGGTAAACTTTCAAAGTTAAGGCTAAAACGAACGCTCATAAGCAAAAGTCAAGGCAGTCTAAGTTTAAGTCAACGGTGCAAAACGAAGGCGGCTAATGTATAATATAATATTATGTATAATTTATCATTATAATGTATAATTATTTAACTATAACATCTTTGCTGTCTACGCATTCTTTTCCGAAAATAGGAACCTCCTTACTACGCCTACCGGTCACATTTATCCTCAACCCCCGGAAGTACCGGCCAAATTTCAGGAATGTCCACCCTTCCCACTCCTTCTCGCGCTAGTCAGCAGCCACGCGACGAACCCACTCGCCCAGCGTTGCAGCCAACACCTGCTCGGCCAGCTGATCCTCGCAGTAAACTCCTTGAAATCAATCCAGCTGGTACGTGAATTGCTTACTACCTTTTAGAATCACTGACAATCTAATGAGAATCACTTACGTTCAATACACCACTTACTCTCCTTCTAAAGAATATATGAAATACCGGAGTGAACGACCAAACGGTTCTACCCCAACGGGCTCAACAACGCTAACCTCAACCATGGGTCCTGGCCCAGCACCGGGTGGCCCGGAAGAGGGCGTTAGTGGCCTTTTGTGGATCCACCTATTGGGTGGTCGGGGCTTACGTTCCACCTCCTCTCGTAATGAACCTGTCCGCGATCTCTACTGCGTCCTGGAGTGTGACCGCGTCCATAAAGCGCGTACCGTCATTCGAACCGGCGACGTTAACTTTGACTGGGACGAGACCTTTGACCTTGATTTAGTAGTTAATAAAGAACTAGATATGCTTATCTACTCATGGGACCCCCAATTACGCCATCGGCTGTGTTTCAAAGGATCCATACAACTGGTTCCACTCTTACGGGAAGCTCCAGTCCACCAAGTAATATGAAATTTCAAGTACCTAAATTTAAGAAAAACGGAAACTTCCAGATCTTTTACGGGGTTTAAACAATGAGAGGATAACCACTAGAAACTTTATGTTCACACAGATCGCACTTCGTGTGGAACCTCGTGGTACTCTCTACCTCAAACTCCGGTACACGGAACCTCGCACAGCATTCCGACGACCGCCGGTTCGCGGGCGGACCCCCAGCGTGCTTTTTGGAACCGACCTGGAGTCGGTAGTGAACAAAGAAGGACTGGGATTGGGCGTGCCCCTCATAATCCAGCGTTGTGTGGAAGAGGTAGAGCGAAGGGGGATGGATATCGTGGGGCTGTACCGGTTGTGTGGTTCGGCCACCAAGAAACGGATCCTCCGCGAGGGATTTGAACGAAATCCACGCAGCGTTGACCTGTCACCGGATAATGTGCCGGATATTAACGTCATTACTGGGCTGCTCAAAGAGTATTTACGAGAGTTACCCGAGCCACTCTTCACCAAATGCTTGTACCAAATGCTGGTGGAAGCGTTGGCTGTGTGTTTACCCGACGACCCAGAGGGGAATGCCAAACTTATGTTTTCCATCTTGGAATGCCTTCCCAAAAACAACCGGGTAATTCAGAAACAATAACAATAAATCAACTGTTACCCTACTTTCTATGTATTTGCTGGCAATCATAGGTGTATCATGTCTTACCCCTTATTTACTTCCATTTATATTCATCTGTTCATTTGAAAACATGGTTTGCACCTTTGAATTGCCTGGTTAGATTTCTGTTTGACTTCTAGCTTAATGTAACTGGGTAATTCTAATAATTCCGATTCATTGAAATCATAGAACACATTATTCCTCTTGATGGATCACCTGTGCTTGGTCGCCGCTCAATCGGATCGCAACAAAATGACCCCTCAGAACCTTGCCATTAGCTTTGGCCCTGTACTCATGTTACACTCTGATGACGTCAGCAGCCTGGACTTCCAGAAACCGATCGGCGTCCTCAAATACCTGCTCCAGATCTGGCCCATGAAGTCAGGTAATGTAGTCTGGCGCACAGAGCCACACAATGAAATTCTCTCCAATTTTGAGAGTCGAAAAATTTCCATTCCACTATACGAAATGAATGTTTTCATTTAGACAGCTCGGGCAGCGGAAGCAGTGGTGGCGACAGCCAGCCTGACACGACGACCGATCAAAGACTCCCAAGTACTAGCCGGACATCTCGAGTCGGGGGCGGGACCACAAACAATAACAACCCGTTCCGGTCCCCAGACGCCACCCAGCAGCAGCCAATCCCCGTCCTCTCAGGGGCCAGTACTGCGTCAGGAGGATCCATTGCCGTTCCGACATCCTCCGCAGCTTCCTCAGGGGGTGGAGCTACCAGTCACCGACGTATCCTCCCAGAGCCCCCTTGCTGACCAGCGTGGGCCACCCGGTACCGCAGTACCGGAACCACAACCCATTGTACTGCCGCCGTTACCGCCCCGCCCCCACCATCATCAGTCCCATCCCCTCGCTCCACAGTCCCGACCCGTCCCCCCACTTCCGGTTCCTCGCAGCACCAAGCCGCAGCGTGCCTTGACCAGCAGCGCCACTCGCGGAGAGGCTGACGGATCACCCGCTCCAACAGCTGATTCCGCCCATCCTCTGGGTGGAAGCGGGACCCTAACCCTCCACCACCACAGCTCCCTCCCGACGGGAGACCTCGCCGGTTCCGAAGACCCCACCCCTGCCTCCTCAGCCACGCCCTCGGTAACGTCACCAGATTCTACGTCAACGTCTCCTAGCCCACAGCCCAGTGTACCACCTCTGCCTCCGAGGAGGCCAATAAACCCACCCATATCTAGTGGTGGAGGTGGCGGACACTACCTCAATGGCCGCGGCAGTGCCGAAGGCAGAATACGCTTCGACGAACCCGAGGTCACCACAGTGGGCGGACTCCGAGGACCGACGCTCCCCTCCCGGGGCTATAGCTCTGTTCCCTATAGCTCCGCCCATCAGATCCAAAGTCGGGATCCTAAACTCGTTTACAGCAAAGAGGAAGAAGAGGATGCGAGTGAGAGCGAGACTAGTCCGAATTGACCACAGCCCTTTAAACTGAAAACCGCCAATTTCAAATCTCTTTGAAAAACTATAGCACAATTCCATTTAAAGAAAATAAATAAACTCAACTGCTCTCTACCTCGTTGTTCCTGACGTCTTCCCTATGGGTACCACGTACATATAACTCTCTTATATGCGTCACGGACAATCATACAAAAGAACGAGTAAACACGTAATCCGAAAATTTCTAAAGAGCTTTTTGAAAAGCCTTTGAAACCTACTTTAGAATCAGTCGAAGAATTTTGGAAAATGCGCAAAGCATACAAGTCGAGAATCGGAAATGGAACGAATAGGATGGATTTATAACTTCAATTAAAAACGCTCGATGTTCTTCGCTAAATCTTTTCGGTCCTCGTTTTCTGCCAACAACTAGCTCCCTCTTTCAATGAAACCTTGAAGCACCGCCTTTGACCTTTCGCACTCTTGTCCTGGTGTTGGTGTCTTTTCACAAAAAAAAAGAACAAAAAAATTGTGGGGGATTTTCCTTGGGCTGTGAGTTTACAAAGAGGGGTTGGGCGAGACAGTGGGGTGGTGACGTTGTGGAAAACATTGTTTAAGTCTCGATGGGGAGACGCTACACATAAAACGATCCTCATCTGAAGCCAATTTGTTAAATCTTTCGAGTGAGAACACACAAACTAATGGCCTCTTTTATGCAAGATCACTGCCACTAAACCGTGTCCTCCTTTTATGCGTATTTAGAAGTCGTAGAGAAACTCCAAAAAAGTTGAGGCACTGCTGCGTATACGTGTTTCCTGCCGCCATCTTTCTTTCCTTCCCGCCTATTCTATTTCAGTTCCTATTTGGAATGTTGCCTAAACTCTTAAATTCTCATTTCTTTCTTATTTTCCTTTACTTCTCTTTCCTTGTCCCTTACTTCCCTTGCAGCACCTCTGTGTTCTGTGTCAAAACTTTAACTTCAACGGTCTTTCAAGAAAGGAAGAAAAAAAAAGATAGTTTGGAAATGTGTGTTGCAGTGCCGTCGTTACTCCGGCACCCATACACGGTTAAAACGTGGTTTTCGTATTTCAAATTATAAGTTCACGAAATTTCAGCTAAATTCATCTGAAAACTTTAAGCGATGTGACGCTACTTCTAAATTTCTCATTCTGTGAGATTGACTTCCAATTTTATTTTGGTTTTAGCCCATCCTTCTTCATTCCACATATCACCGCCCATAATCAGTTAATTTAGCTGTATGCTTTCTGCACGACGCATTGGTAAAACGATCATAAGCGTAATAATAAGAGAAGAGGAATTCTTATTGCACGGTGATAGCTGCGCCACGTTTCTTTGGACTTGGATGTCAATTTGTTAGACACGGTTCCAAGTGAAATGATTGGTCCCTGTTTGTTCGTTTTTGTTTTCTTTAGCTGGAGAGAACTTGTGAGGGCTGTCTTCAACTGAAAAGAAGTTCGACAACAGAAATCTCGCAAAAATTTTTGTCTTATAAATAAGGATGTGAGTTTTTTTTCCAAAGTTTTATGTGCTGAATAAAAAACTAGGCTAGCTCTAGCGCTTCTTTGGTTCTATTCTAGAGCGAGGAAATGTGGAGTAATCTTGTTCAGACTGTGGCATTCCAGAATACATGTGAATAAGAAATACATGTTTCCAAATTGCCGGTAGATTCCTTGGAAACTTTTACTTCCTGTTGGTATAAGTTTATGGAAGTAACAAATGATGCTCCAATGGTTTGCTGTGCTCCTCCTCCAACATGGCTGAATCCACTTCATGCGTTTGCTGGTTTCCCATGTAAACAAGAAAGAGCCGGGCTAGCCAGTGCTATTTCTTCAGTCTATTCCTTCGATAATTATAACAGTGTTATAATAAATAGCCAGGTACAGAAAAGTAGAAAGATTTATTGCATTTTATGAAGTTAAGACTTAACTTGGACTTGCCCTTGGTCCAGCCAACACACGAGTTTTTGTGGCTATTAACTAATTCTTGTTGTTTTTTTGCTCTTTTAGTTTTATGTTCAACAATTTCCCGGAAGTCAAGGATCAAACAAAGGAACGTTAACTATGTGTAATACACCATTAGTCAGTGTGATGTCGGGAGCCACCAAGTCTGCTCCATTCATGTGGATCTCGTGGTCGTTTTGGATCAAAAGCGTCCGATTCGTCAGGGTAATTAACTGCTCGTTGTCTTGTAAACTATCTCTATAATAGCTTCCTGTCACTATGTGCGACTTGAGCCAATCTAGAAAACGTCAAATGGAAAATAATTATTCTCCAATGAATTAAATGAGTTGAGATATAAATCTTACATGACAATCGATCCACGTCTGAAATACTCTCAAAATCGATTTCCATTAAAATCTCGTCATTGGGAATAAACGCCGTTACTGGACCAGGAACTGAAAAGAGAAAGAGTATGTAAGGAAAAGAAGTATTTAGGAAAAAAATAATGATTTTACGTTGCGCCAATTCTTGCTCAAATTTGGGGCCTAATACGTCAATTATCATGTTAATGGTCATGAGAATCGGGGAAAGTCTAATGGACGTAAGGAGATCTCCATGGGGCGGGTACAAAACCCCATCAACAATATGCACTACCCCATTATTCGCCATCTCGTCCAGATTAATAATCTTGTTACCACTGGCCGTAAACCACTTAAAAAAACGTTTCAATTAGTGATTGCGCGCTCTTATAAAATTCTAATAGAACTTACGTTGACATTTCCATCGCTGTAGAGATTAATCCTAATAGGTCGATCGTTCGAAAGTGAAGGCAGTATTAATTCGTTTTTCATATCTAATCGAGTTGTGTTAGAATTCGAAATGTGGTATGATAAGATTCGGTTAAGGAAAGTTTGGTCATGGCTTAATTGGTGTAACAAAGCAGAAGGTAAAGCAGACCAGGCTACATTGTTGGGCGCAAAAACAGTCCAAGGACCTTTAAAATATATTTTGTACTACATTAGGAATGGTCTGAAATTTGATTGAATGAATTCAAATTTTCTTATTTTGGTAATAAAGTTCTGTTTTCATTACCAGATTGGGTAAAGAGATCTTTGAGCCCAGCAGTGATGAGCATTTTGCTAAATATGGTCAAGTTCCGTTGCTCGATGATTTGCCAAACCGTTGCTGCTAGTTTTTCTTCTTCCGTAGGAGGTAAAATAATGGCATTGCTTGGAACACTAACTGGCTCGAAAATTCCCTCACTCTCAGCTATCGTCACTGGCGTCTCGGATACCACATGGGTACTTAGGGTGGGCGGGGCAAGCGTCAGAATGTTTGTTTCCGCCGCTGGGAGTAGCAAATGAGCCACCTCTTGCAGCATTATATCAATTTCTTCTGCAGTAAATTCCAATTTGGATTCATTGCGATTGTTTATGGCTTCATTAAACTGATTTTTCGGAGAATCGAGCAGAACCGGTGGTGTTATCAGCTGAGGAACGGTATGCAAAACTCCGTTGGTGGAAGTAATGTCTGATTCTATTACTGGAACACCGTTGAAGCTCAAAACTCCTAAAAATGCATCCATGTTATATTATACAGAATATCACGCTGACTAAGTTTTCAATATTGTTTAAATTACCATTTTGGTAACTACAAGTGAGGATATGACCAGTAATGCTAGTGACATTACAAGGTTGGCTACATGCTCGGCTATACCAGCCCCCCGGTATTACGTGCGCTTTAAGCGACTCGATGAGTTCGATCTTGTGGTGGAGAATCAGTTCCATCCAAGGCAAAGTCAAGGCGTCAAATGCGGCGTCCAAAGGTGCGATTATCGTCCAGGGACCGTCTGAAAATATATTCTCTTTTTTAAAAAAGATTTTTAGAATATTTTGCAATTGCGGTTTAGTATTAATTGACTATTTAAATGTAATTTCGCACCTGTGCCTAGCATTGCAGTTTTGTTGACCGCAAAAGCAGTGATGAAGCGCTCCAAACCTTCTTTCTGGATCATCGTGGATGTCAAATCCCCCACTGGAGGCATTAGAACTGAATCGATGACGTGAATCACGCCTTGACTGAAGTCTTGATCCGGGATTATAACTTTAGCTCCTGCCGTTAGGACCATCTACATAACGAAAATAGAAATGAGCAATTAATAGATCGAGAGAAACGGAGAATCCATCTTTTTAAATTTTATTAAGTTTTAAAAATTAATAAGTTTAAAAATTAAAGTATTTCGAGCTAAGCGGACAAATTAATAATATAAGTACGTTATCGTGAATGTTGAAGCGCAGAGGGGAGCCCAGGAGGGTACGGAATACGGAATCATTGACGACTTCGGAGTCTTCTTGTTGGCTTTGATTAATTACGTGGTAACTGAGCAATCTTTTGAGTAAATCAGGCTGGGTTGTTAATTCTTGCAGGCGTGACGGGGCAAGATTCGCGAAAGCTTTATCATTCGGCGCCAAAATGGTATACGGGCCTACATTAAAAAAATGTATTTCTAGAAATTAAGACTTTGAGGAGATATGCTTCATTATAGTTACCGCCGGAGGTTAATTCGCCAATTAGATCAGCCCGTTCTAACAGAGACAAAAGTGTGGCAGCGTTGTTGTTTTGTAGAACGGTGGCGATATTATGTTCCGCAGTTTGAGCCGTTAGATGATATACTTGAGCAAAATTGTGAATTTGCGATAACGAATCGTCGCTGTTAGTGAGATTAAGAAACAGAATCAGTTTCCTAATTGAATCATTTAAATATATTGCAGATGAGCTTAATTAACGAAAGACATTACGACTAATAACGAAAATAGTGAAAAATGTATAATTAAATAAATTTGCACGAGATAAACAAAACTCCTTAAGTAAATTGTAAATTAAGCTCAAAGTCTACAAAAACAAATTTAGTAATTACTTTATAATTTGGCCGGATTTGATCCTTGATGTGTTTTCTCCGAGTTCTAATTGAGACGAAGCTTCGAATAAGCTTAATGAATCTTCCTTAATTAGGTTAATTGACGTAGAAGGAATATCCAAGACTCCATCAAGGATATGCATCATACCATTGGTAGCTACCACGTTAGGTTTACTGACTGGGATACCATTCACTCTTAATACACCTTTAGATGGAATATGGTTTAATAAATAATTTTCTGATTTTTTTTTTGGTTAACTAACCTTGGTTCATATCGAAGTTTAAAATCTCCCCAGCTTGAGAAACAACTCTACCTCGTTGGACCAGTTCGCTTGCACTATACGTGCCATTCAAAATATGATTTCTATTAAAAAATAAGAAGTCTAATTATAACCTTAATTGGACCTTTATCCATGACTAAAAAAGTTTCCGAATTTGATCTTAATTTTTAAATAATAACTATTTTCAAATTAAGGCTGTACCTGATAAACCGAGCTGCGTGAACCGGATCTTGTAAGAGCAATTGCGGAAGCGAAATATTCCTTAATTGAAGTACTCTATCCGAAGGCGTAATTAGAGTTAAGTTCCCACCCCGGAAGTTAATTTGCGCTACGACGGCCGCGGTTAGGAACTGATAAATCCCCAACGAATTCAAAGCTGATTCCGTTTGATTCTTGGCGGTTTTCCTTCGAACTTCCTGTTGGTTATACTTTTGCGAAAACAAAGTGTTGACTTCCCAAAACTGGTTTGAAATGTTATTGTTTATTTACCTTCGTCTTCTTGAGTGCCTGAGGTCCTTGTATGGTATTATCCCGTAGAATCGCGGGCGGTTCAGGCAAATCTTGAATTGATTTAACCTTGGGGTCCTTATCGGGGTCATTAAAGTGTTGTAGGACTCCAAATCGAACATTTCCGCGATTCCTTTTGCCTGATCCACCTCTAGATTGCGCCTGAAAAGCATCATCATCCAATAAACCATACTGCGCTAAGATTTCCGGGTCAGGAATTGCTGGCGGTAGAGGGCCGTCGATTGGCGGGGCTGGAGCTTCCAAATAGAGCGGAATCGCGGGCGGTTTAGGCTCTGAGGCAAGTTGTGCTTGCACAGGGTTTTTGAAAGTAATAGGCGGTCCTTGGGGCTCTAAATAGGAGGTCCGCTCTATTGCAGAGATGATGTCATCAGTGGATACGAAGAGAAGGTCGTCAATGACGTATAACAGCAAATGGGAAGTTTCCAAAGGTCGAGCGACGATTGGGACTCCATTTACCGCGCCAAAACCTTGATATTTCAAATAGAAGGCGGGAAATTTAAAAGATGCTTCCTTAGAGTAGGGAAAGTAAGAGTTTTAAGGAAAGGGTGATTGCTTACCATAGCCGATTTGAGTGTCGAATTCAACTATCTTGCCGTCCAACGTTTGAGCCTGGATGAGCACGATTCGTGCAGTTTTGACATCAGGCAGAACGATTTTCCCGTGGACGATATGACTGTGAAGAATGAGTTTCTGGAACGTGGTGTCAATGAGTAGAGGGTTCGGGGTGTCTGGAGGGAACTCCGATCGGAATATGATATCCTTGGGGATCAGAACAGTATACTTTTCATCCGTAGGGTGTGATTTCGGAGATCCTGATCATTTAACTGGATTAGTTTGACGCAGTACCGGTAATCACTTGGGTGATTTAGTTAAATACTGTACGTAATGGATTGGCAATTTTATTACATTTTCGTGAAGGAAAATTTATAGCAGAGCCAATTTGTGGTACATTTGCAAATATTTGCAATTTGTATACATTTGCATACATTTCCAATTTGTATACATTTGCATACATTTCCAATTTGTATACATTTGCAAATTTGTGGTACATTTGTAAAGGAAAATATTAGCGAGTGCAAGAAATTCTACTTTTTCAAATTGGCAAGTTTGAAACGTGTTCAATAACTAGTCTAACCCAGATTTTCCTGGCTCAAGCCGCCCAGATTGCGTTATTAAAACAGAAAAATTACTTACTTGAATACAACAACTCCCATGCTTGCAAAAACATTGAAATTCCCGTTGAAAGCGGGGATATTGATCTCGCTAATTCACTAGGATCAGGTAAACTAGCTTCTTTGTTGTTTTTCTCGATTTGCACTACTGGGGGAGGAATTTTCCAACGTTTCGTCTCTCCAACACCCAAAATTAGGGCAACGACAATCAATGTACCCTTGTAGCACTTCATTATTATACAGCAAGTATCTTCTCGTGAAAAAAGTCAAAATTGTCTAGTCACAATTTGGGTCTCAACCCTCAGAAATTCTGTCAAATATTTACTTATTAATTTTGTAGAGAGCTCAAAAGCACAGTGGAAGAGTAAACAGCTCGAGGAAGACTGAACCTTACGAGGAAGTGGATACTCATGTATATATCACCTCCTCTCGGATTTTGCTTTCGGTACAGATGCAGTTTTCTTCCCACCCCCTATTCAGATTGCCCAGAGGCGAAATTGGGCTCTTTAGTAGGAAAAGCAGACGACGAGTTTCACTTTCTTGCTCAAACTTTTTTTAAAGGAATGTTAGGTATGGTTATATGTGTTGCCTGCATAATTATATCCATTTTGAGCTCGCACTCCAAGACCGGATCTGTATTTTCTTTTCTTTTCGTTTTTTTGTGAGTTTGGATCCAAGGTTGAGTTTAACCTCCGGCCTGAAGACTTCCTTCTCGTCTCCGTTATTATAATGCGGAGTTATTATGTAGGGGAAGTTTGGTTCCGCGTTGTCTGGACAATTGGTTTATTGTTGGGTTTTTTAGGGAGATTAGAGGGGATTTTTTAGGACGATAAAAGTTTACTAGTGAGAAATGTCTTCCTTTTATATCTCGTTGTTAGTTCATCTGAGCCTCTAGTTTACGTGTATCTGTTTGTGTCGGGTGAGGGGTGTGAAGGAAAGAGCTGGCGGCAAAGAGGAAATGTAGTGCAGGTGATTTATGTCACCACAACAGAAGCGACGATTAATTTGTGTGCTTTGTGGTGGGACAAATATTGAGATCCAGGTCAACGAAATTAGTTCAGAACAGAGGAAAGTTGTGGCAGATGGTCTTATAATTACGGTTTTGAAGAAGCGAAAGCGTCGTCCTGTGCCTCTTGCTTTAATTCTTTATTATTAACGATTAGGAATGAAATATAATTTAAATGTAATTGTTAGGTTACGCTATTTTGTTTCTCTTATTGCCAGTTAATTACTTAACATACGACTCATTTACCGATGAATCGACTCATGTACCCTCAATTATGCATGAAGACTGCAAAACATAATTGTATAATAATAGTGATATTTCATTGTAATTTAATCATAAACAACTGTAATATAAGGGATGCATAGTTACTGATGTCATTAACTAATATCGTTATCATTAATCCATTATCGTTAACTAGCATTGACGATAAAAGAAATACGTAGGCTATTATTCAGCTAAAAGGTTTTCAACGATATGCAAAAAGATTATAGGGTGTACCGACGACCGTTTACTTTTCCTTGAATTTTGCTTACGAAGGTGAGACACGATAAGCAGTGAATTTCAATAACGTTTTAGCGAGCAACTAGTGATATTTTAATCTACCTTTTAACAAGTAAAACTACTTTCTTTTTCATAAAAGTCGCTTGCCATTTGTTAATTCGTTCTTTTGACAATTGTACGTTAAATTCCGAAGAATCAATAGAACTCAGTAAGAGCGTAAGGTTATCGAAAGCACGAACGCGTGGAGCATTAGCGCTTCGAGCATTCGAAATCGATTCCACACTACAAATCGATTATAAGTTGTGAATGGTATGTTGACGTTTTGTCACACTTTTTTCGACAGGTGTTTTCCATTTGTATGAGGTAACTACAGTTCAATTGCGATTGTATTATTTGTCTCACTACAATTTCATGAATAGTATGTGTGACGTAGTAAATTGGATACGTATGCATATCATTCTGTAGAAGCTATTGCTCCGTCCCATTCGTTCGCTGCCCTCGCGCCTGTAAACAGCTCCAGGTCCAGCTGTTTCGTTTTACGGCCAATATAAACCAGGTAAGTAACAAATTCGTAACTTTTTAAACATGTGAAAAAATTATAGTATTATTTTAGGTGTCAATGACCTGCATTTTTAAGGTGCAGCTGCATTATTAAGTGCGTTCAAGAAAAATGGAAACTTTCGTGACGTTAGCGTTATCGATCCTAGCGATGGTCGCGCTAGGTACACAATTGCTAGCGTCCCGCACCAAGACGCAGGTATCGGCCGCCACCAACCCCGAATTTAAAACCCTTCAGCGCCACTTCTTCATCCCTTACTTGCTCGCTCTTTTCTCGGATTGGCTGCAAGGTCCGTACGTGTATCGTCTCTACAGCCAGTACGGTTACGCCCCTTTTGACATCGCTTTACTCTACGTCATCGGCTTCGGGTCCAGCGTCGTCTTTGGCACGTGTACGGGACCTTTAGCAGACCGTTTTGGTCGCAAGCGCCTCTGCTTAGTTTTCTCCGTGATGTACAGTCTCTGTTGCCTCACCAAACTGTCTCCCAATTTCTATTGGCTAGCCTTGGGCCGCGTCCTTGGCGGGATCTCAACCTCCATTTTATTCTCCACGTTTGAAGCCTGGTACGTTTACCAGCACAATGAAGCGCACAGCTTTCCTTCCGACTGGATTTCCAGTACTTTCTCTATCGCCACGTTTTGGAATGGCATTCTGGCCATTGCAGCAGGCGTAATCGCCGATATCACTGCTTTATGGTTCAACTGGGGTGCTGTTGGACCTTTCTTGGCCGCCGTACCAGGCTTACTGGTTAGCGGCGGTTTTGTGTTTATGAGTTGGCCGGAGAACTATGGCAGCCGCTCTACAAGATTAGTTGATTCTTGTACGGAAGGTCTGGGGGTCATTTTTTCGACGACGCTTATTCTTATGCTGGGACTAGTCCAATCCATGTTCGAGTCAGTGATGTATATTTTTGTGTTTTTATGGACACCGATTTTAGACGTCGGTGGTGGTCAAGGTAGCTGGCCTTTAGGCCTTGTGTTTTCATGTTTTATGGTATGCATCATGATTGGGTCTTCTCTCCATGCTGTTTTACTCGCGAAAGGTTTTCGACCACCCAAAATTTTGTTTTTAGCCGTAGTTTGTTGCTTGTTTTCGATGCTGGGCTGCACTCTGGCGTCCAATCCGGGAAAACCTCTGCCGTATCTGGCGTTTGGCGCCTTTTTGTTGCTGGAAGTCGCGGTAGGCTTGTACTTCCCATCCATTGGGTACTTGCGAAGCCAAGTCATTCCAGAAGCGTTGAGAGCGAGTATAATGAATTGGTTTCGGTTGCCGATGAATGTGATTATTTGTGGGGTTTTACTGTGGTTGCATAGGGATAAAGGGGACGAGAAAGAATCGGCTTCGGGTAATCAGGCCGTGTTTGCGTTATGTTCACTTATGGCCTTGGTGGGCGTGGTGACCAGTGTGATGTTTGGAAAGAGGTTTTCAGAAGACAGTGAAGAAAGTGAGAAATTGGAGAATGGGAGGAACTGAGTTTTGTTTCAAATGACGCACGCCAATGTTAATTGCTCACCTAAACAGATTGTTTTTTTATCACTTTGTTGCAGTATTAGTACTGTCTGTTGCTATGAAAGCGTTTTATTACTTTATGTACTGAATAGGAAAGAAAATAAGTTAATTTATTTAGCCTGAAAAGCTTTGCGTCTCTTCATACGCTTCAAAACTTTGACAGTTCATGTGTTCTACTATTCTATAAGTATCAATTACGATTTAGGGAGTCTCCTAAATTATTTGCTTTAAAGGAAATATAAAATTGATTGGAAATGATTTGAATGAGTTTGATTTGAATGTTTTGGCGCTATTTAGGTTGCCGAAAAACATTTAACTTGTATGGCTTACACTAGATGGAAGATGCGTATTCAGACAGCTGAATATTGTTTCAAGCTCTTGCCCTACTTCATGCACACCGGGAGAGAGAAAGGTGCAGCCCGGGAATAATTTACGTTGCTATAGCGTTGTAAACTGTTTCTGCACGTGCTCAAAGCGAGTGCAGATTCGGCTGGTTTTCTGGGTTAGACAAGGTGTTCCGATTTGAGATGTTTCAGGAATGTGTCGCAAGTATGCACTGTTGGGAAGAAATATAGAAGTCCGAACATATCTGTTAAACCGGAGTTGAGAAGAAAATGTCAAGAAATCACGAGAAGCACCATGGTGTCTTAAATCGTATTTGGCTAGAGCAGCTTAGGAAAGGTATACAATTATGTCCTCAATGCTAGATATGTTGTATTTAATGTGATTGTAATCGTTTGATAAACGAAGAGCAGATGAAGCTGCAAGGAAGCCTAAAAGACCCCATTTATCCGAGCTACACACAGCCCAGGATATTGCTAAATGGATTCCAAGCATTGAAGAAGACTTGAACTTTTGTCTCCAAGTATAATATACAATATGCCTATATAAGCATAGAAATTATACCTATATATCTCCTTCAAAGTCACTTATCCATTCTTCTTATTTTTTTAGCAAAGTCAGGTACGCTGCTATACGGAAGATAAGGTAGAAGAGTACTACGATAAGATAGAGGCTTTGAAAAATGAGCATAAGAGGTTTCGGAAAAAAATGCACTTGTTTGGCGATAAGATGCAAGATCTGTCAAGAACGGCTAGACCGTACGTCAAAAAGCGACATTTAAACAGTTACGTATTGCGAATAACACAATGTGTATGTACTTTTCCGGTTAGTCAGTTTAGCAATTGATTCCCGAACGATAAAACCGCCCTTGAAAATCTCACGAAAACCGGGACTTATGCATACGAACATTATCTATTATATCCCAGCATTCACTTAAAGCTCTTTAAAAACAAAGCTATATATAGTCCTCTCATCAGGGGCGTCGCGAGGGGGTTTCCATTGGGGGTGTGGAGACCTTTAGTTTTACTTAGTTTTACCGACTGTAGTTGACGATTTTACCGACTGTATGATACAGTCGGTAAAATCGTCAACTATGTGGGGGTGCACCCCCCCCCCCCTCGCGACGCCCCTGCCTCTCATGTAGATTAGAGTAAGAGTACTCGAAAAATCCTGTGAAGGGTTTAAAAATATTTTTGTACAGTCATATTCAAGTCACGAAGTCTAATCTTTTTATATAAAAAAAATAATTGAGGAATTATTCTTCCCCCTTCCAAAAAAACAAAAAACCTCTTTATGTTGCTTTTGCTTTGCTTGGGAAAGTGATCACACCATGAGTGTCACCGAAATCGAGCACGAACGCACGAATTTAGCCCGTGCCCGTCAGTAACTATATTAGCAATATCAAAAAATTTTATAGCCATAATTATTCTAACTACTTTTTCGTTAAAAAACCATAAGAAATGTACAGAAATACTTCCATAACTCATTTTATTGATTTTAAATGTATCTCTTTAATTTTAATTTAATGTTTTTTTGTTTGTATTTTGTGTTATTTTATCTCAGGTTGCGATGCACTGTCATCCACTTCTAAAATCCCGGCCTTTATACCCACACCGCTACTCGACCAAGAATCATCGTTACAAATAGTACCCAAAGAACCATCTCCTGCTTCATCCCATACTACCTTGGCAACAGGAAATTGGACTTGTATTGATCCTTCCGTACAAAACACGCTACTCGATTCTGCTTCAACCTCGGACACCAGAAATGCGTCGCATAAACAGCCCAAAACGCTGGGCCACCAGACAAACAACCCCAATTTGGCACTTTCGCCCCCAATGTCGTACAAAGACAAAAAACTCCTTGACATTTTCGACGTGAAAAGCCCAGAAATACCGAGAATGACTAATCAGTCTCCACAAAAGGACACAAATCTCTTGGGCATAAACTATGACTCTGACTAGCTCTCCTTTCCCCACAATTCAAAAAAAGGTATGTCAGTTTCCATTGTTAGAAAAATCAATCATTCTTGCGAAAAAAAAACAATCTTTGCGCGACCAAAAAATCGATTATTTGGAATAACCTATCGAAAAACAATCCGTATATCTTTGCTCACATCCTTCTCTGTACTTGGGAAAAACATTCATGGGAAACTCTTTTTCTGATCATTGGATATGACTTAGCACAACCTAAAACTTAAATTTTCCATAAAATAATGTATGCTTATTTAAATCTTAGTACTACATCACTTGTTAACACCGGGATGACGTATCACAACATGTAAAACCCTCTTATTGATGCCATGGACCTACACAATCGAGCTGAAAACGAGCTAATTTGGCCCAGACAGTCGCTTAATGAAGACACGACACACTTTATGGACTCCCGTGTTGTTAAAAACCACTTCTCCTTTACGTTTAAAGTCCGAATACGGTAATTCCGCGATTACCTCGTAGCCCATCCTCCGGAATGCCCCGGCCGAGAACTCGCTCGTAGTTTCCACGAAGACCGCCGCGATTTGCTGCTCCAGAAACGCCTGTTCGCTCTTTTCTACCAGCTTGGTAGCGATGCCCCGCCCCCCGTAGTCTGTCTTGACGCCCAGCATGGACACGTGTCCGAAAACTTTGACTTGGTACGTTTTGAACAAATCCCGGTCACCGTGTAAGTCTCGCATAATTTCCGTAATTTGGTACATGTTATGAAATTGGGGCGTGACCAGTTCGTACAAGGTGACAGGGTGGGGCGCGTCGGCTATATCTGTTTCGTTGACGGACACGCCCACTAGTTCATTGGTAGCGGAATCCCAGGCGCCAATAGATAATTGCAGTTTTAATTGAAATTCGATCAACGTACGAAGCCAGGGTTTGATTTCTTGCTCGGGATTGACACCAATCGAAGTACCCGCAGGTTCTTTAGCGAAGAATTCGCCGATCAAAAAAGCCACCACCGTATCTAAGTGGCTTATGTCAAGTAATCCGTACCGAATTCCGGATTCTACTTGTTGACTCGCGCTTGTCATAATGTTGGGATAGGGCTGACGTTTAGGAGGCAGAGGAACGCAGGATTCTAAACACGTACGAGACAAAAATTGAAATCTTTTTTAGTATTGATTTCCCTGTATTATTATTTGTTTCGTTATTCTTTAGTTATTTTGTTATAGACAATCCGGTACTATCTGTTAATTTTCGGCCTAACACTGAAGTTTTTGCGTTCGAGTTTTTTTTTCGCCAAAAACACGAATGATCTCAGTCGGTGGTACGCGATACATACAGTACTTCGATGAACGTAGTAGAAAGAATATTGTAAAAGTAGCTGTGTAAATGCGAATTATTCAGCTGTATTTTGTAATAAATATTAATAACGCTTTCACTTCAATAACTTTGCAACCTATTTTTAGTAAAATAAAGTATTATTTACCTCCTAAAATGTAATGCAATGGAAGGATTTGCGTTTGAACTTGGGCGTTATCTCCTTGAATTATTTAAATCCTTTGACAAGGACAATTCTGTGATAACTGCACTGTTTGAAGGCTGACTCTATTCTGAGTTAACAATGACATGTAAAGGCATTAAAAGACCTCGGGATTTTAATCTAGTGACGGGGTCAGATTCCAGTCGTAATGGAATAAACGAAGAATTGTAGAGAAGAGTTGGCGTCGAAAATGTATAGCTATGGGCTCAGCCTGTGCGTTATCGTAAGTTTCACCAAGATTTCTGTTACTTTTGAAGGTTAATTGATAGATAGAGGAACTTGGACTTAATTGGACTTGGACTTAACGTGGACTTAATTGATAGAGGAAATTGAAGAAGAGTGGGCTCCTAATTAAGCTAACTGCTCCTTTTGTCGAAATATCGATTTGCTATTCTATGCCTTGCACCAAAACACATGCGTATGTTATCAAAACAGGACGACTAGATATTCCTGATTATATAACTTCTACTTAGGAAAACTAAAAAAGGACAAAAGTTGTGTAACATTCTGCGGGCAAATTGTACTATTTCCGAGGAAGTTTCTTGCACTTACCTTTGGTGATATCCATAGGAATGATGGGGCAGCACCATTGTCGCAAAATTTTAAGGATTGATTTGATATTCTGGTCCATTTTTGTGTGTTTTAATGTGTGTAATATCTTTTTTGCCAGTGTTTTACATTATGGACTGGAGCTACGGATCGTCGCGAGCTGGTAGTGAAGTGCTGGCCTGTCTGGGAGAAGGTCACGGTTTTGTGGAGGAATCGAAGATGTATCGGGAAAAGCGAGTAGCGATGCGCGTGTGAAGAAACTGTATATGTTAGCGAGAATCCATAGGTTTAAACACGTGTGGACGGGAGCGATAAAATACGATGGCGCGGTCAAGTCTTATCCGGCCTCCCAGGAGCCATTCATTAGCTTGATAGCCTGATTATGTGATGGACATCCATACGAAAGTAAAAAGGTAACTGTATACCACTGTATATAGGTTTACCTGTATGAACCTATATACTATGGTAAATACAAAACTTTTCATTTATTTTTACATTGTTAAAGAGCAGGCTAACACGCGTAGAACTTTGTCAAAGTTTGCGATAGTTTGGGTTGAAATTGGCACGATAATTCGAAGAAATTTTGAGTAAACGGAATCTGGTGTTGGAGTTCATGGATCTCAAACGTTTGCTTTTCTGCTTGATTGACCCTTCTGCCTTTTCCCTAGAATCCTGATCCCAAACGTTTGCCCTTTTTGCTTGATTGACCTTTTTTCCTCTGAATCCTGATTTGCCCTTTCTTAGAACCAACTTTGTATGACCCCTTGCCTCGTATACTTGGGTATAAAAGGGGAATGCATTGTGTTTTACCGGCAGTGCAAGAGATAGCTTCGCCTAAGCTATGAGTTCCCTCCAAATACAGCTGGCTTTACATTGGCTACTGTTTATATTTCGATTCGGTTGCCAGATTTATTATCTGGTTTCAATGTAAACCGCGAAAATCTATTAGAAACTTGGAATGTTAAGATACACAGCCGTTAGATTTACTCTTTTTTGAGTCTGCGATAGGAAGGAAGTTTCTAATCTTGAGATTTGAGACTAAAGTAGGAAACGGAAGGCAAATCTCCGGTTTGAACATCCTCTTCAACTGAAGATTAGAGCGACCTATAATTAGCGTCAGAACGAAAAGATTAACTTCGGAATTTTACAATTTAGTGTTAGTTTTAAAATCAGGTCGTATACTTGAAACTCAAGACGAAGTCTAAAATCTTTATAGTATCTTTTTAAGGTCTTCCAGTGTTTCTAGTTAACGTTGAGATCTAAAATAAATGTAAACATATGAAACCAAAACAAGATTCGCAAAGTTTAAATTCGAACGCTGTACGTATACAATCGAGTCGACAATCTTTCAGAACTTGTTACGAGACTCGAACAGACGCAAACTTATCAAATGTAAGAACTTCGTGTAACAAAAGAAATTATAAATTTAATCAGCAACATGAGTGTATTCAAAGATTCACGGCATGTTTTATGGATGCCGGTATCCTTATAGACTATACTTCTCCATCGCGTTTGTAATCCGAATAAGACAATTCAGCTATTGCTCTGTATCCCCTTGTGCTCCCTTGTATCCCCTATTGCTCTGTATCCTCCATAGTCAGATCGGACCGTCAGCATAGAAATGCGGCCAAAAATCTTTACTTGGTAAACGTTCATGCTCGTAGTAATTCCATGTTTTGGTATACGTTAGGAAATTGGGGCGTGATCAGCTGGTACTGTGAGATTGATTGAGGATCGTCAGCGATTTTCTTTTCGTTGGAAGACACGCATACTAACTGGTTGGTTTTGACGTCCCAGGCTCCAACTGACAATCCTAGGTTTAGTCGGAAATCAATTAAAGTACGTAACCAAGGTTTCACTTCTTTTTCAGGATCCAGAACCAATGCTGCGCTTAAAATATCTTCGGTGTAAAAATGGGCGAGCAAGAAATCCACCACAGTTTCTAAATGGTCCATATTCAATAAACCATTTCGGAATCCAGCTGATTCTTGTTGGCATGTTTTTGACATTTCCGAGGTTTATCTGAACACGAAAGAGAAGAGTCTTCCACACGTTCAGAAAATAAGGTAAATTAAATTCTCCTTTTTAAAATGCTTTTTTATATAATAGCGGAAGTTATTTGTTTTACCTGCAGTCAAAGAAGGATTAAATTTCAGTTTTATTTCACAAGTTATGATTTTTTGAATTTTTCATAAAAAGTATTAAAGTATTGAAGAGTATATAAGTATAAGAAACTGCGGCAGCGACCTTTTTCTAGGTCATGTAAAGTATCACTAGAATATCAAGGAATGCATGAGCACACAAATTGCATAAAAACATAAGCGTCAGAAAAATAAATAGTTGCAAGGTTTCGGACTTTTTATTTTGAAGAAGGATGCAAGTTTCGGTTCGGTTCCTTATGAAGCAATGCATTATCCTAATAATGGAGCCCTATTCGAACATGTTAACCTTGAAATAAAACCCGGCTGATAATGACGTCACGGCCAAGATTCTAAACTGTGGTCCTCGTTCCTTAAATTTGATTAAATTTTCGTCAGTTCGCATTGGAGGCGACGCCTATTTTGTGAAGCTTCTTGATTGAAGAACTTCTATATTTTGCTGAAGTTGTCAAACAGCGTGAGTATATTCAACTATTGAGAACTTTTAAAAACAGTGTTACTAATGGAGTTTCTGTTAGGTTTACTTGAATGGTACGTGGTAGAATTGTGAGAAAACTTGTTTGATTTGGACCAGGAATCTCAGTTTTTAAGAAAAAATGGATAAGGAGCCGGATGTTTTGATTCCTTTAACTTCTATGAGCAATTATATTGTGGCTAACGGACCTTCCGAAGTCCTGATTGAGCCTAGAGACAACCATGCAGATTGGAGAGAAGCTTTGAATGCAATGAATGGAATTGATTTGGGATTGATTGACGTTGATGACGATGAAACCGTCTCTGGTGGGTCGCAACCCAGAATAGATAGAGATAGTGAACCCGAATTTGATGGCCCTGACACTGCTGTATTAGACCCTGGATTATTGGATCCTCAACCTGAGTTGGAAATAGGAAGAGGTGGAGATGTCGGACCTAGACGTCGGCCACCTAATGGACCCGATGGCAGACCTTCGAGTTTCCCCAAGCCTCCAATTTACGGGGTAAGACTTTGGTATAGGTTTGTCTCATAATGTTGCTTACAAATGTAATTCGAAATAGTTGGAGTTGTCACCGAAATATTTAACATTTTCTAAAGATGCTTATATACTTTTCGTCGGATAATTTAGTATTCTAAATTTTAAACTCATCTTCTCCAAGTCATATAATCAGTCCGAATTATTCAGAGAATGTTAAACATTCGCTAAATAATTCTGGTATTTCAGAAGATTTTAGGGTTGAATTGGTAAAACCTTTGGGTGACTTTGCAGACATTTTCGTGTGATTTTTAATTAATTCCGGGGGTAACGTTGGTTTGTTTTGCAAATAACTCAATTTTGTATCAGAATATTTTTGAATTATTAGCACTGTAGCAAGTTTACAATTCTCGGTAAAGTTTAACTTAAAAATGAAGGTTTTGAAAATGGAATTTTGACTTTTGTGACGTGTTTTTTTATTGAAACTCAGTTTGTTTATTTGCGTTTATAGCAAACGCCCCAAGCGCCAGGGATGTATGCAGTAAAGAAGAATATTGCTCAAGGGATGATGGATATTGCCTTACTAACTGCCAATGGAAGTCAATTACGCTACGTATTACGCAGTAACGCATATGATGCCTATTATTATATCTCCATTGTTTTAATTTCCATTAGCATATTCTTGCAGGTAAGCACCTAGTTAAACCCAAAATCGAGACTTTTATTTATTCAATTTTTCTGCCAGATTATAGTAGGTTTTGCGCTCGTCCTCAATAATAACGCAGAGCAAAATGGTATCGAAAGCAAAAAACGCGCCAAACGGATTAATAATGCAGTGGTGGCGTTGATTTTTCTAATCACCGTCGTTAACATCTTTATCGCTTCGTTTGGAGTAGAAGGAGTAACCCAAATGCGGTTACCATGCGGAGCAAATCCAGTCCCAAGAGATGTGTAGCATGACCGTAGAGACTGAAAAGACACGTCAATCAGAATCTTATCAAGGTTTTCAAGAATCTTCTAAAAAAAACCGCTCGTCTATTAGGATCGTGGCGAATCGCGCCCCGATATCAAGCCTTTCGCTACTCTTCAATTTTCCTGTTATCTCAATACTGCGCGCGTTGACGATCAATAGTTCGGGTCGGTAAACGGCGAAGCTTGTTTGCGGTTTCCAAACCGAACCGATTTCGGTTGTTTTTCCAAAGAAACTCAAGTGGGATGGCCATATGGTGTTTTTTTTTCATTTCCTGTTCAGGGTCCTTGTAGCCCCTGGTGTCAGGGTTTATTTCCTTTTGCGCGTTTGGCGGGTTTCTAAGCAAGTCTTTCTTTCTTTTTCGAAAATACTCTCGTTGACTTCCCCTTTTACGTTGCAAAGTAGACTCGCCCATTCATCACAATAGAATTTGGGGAGTAATGAGGCACTTCTATACCTGCAGAGGGAGGGGAAGGGGGATTTTTGTAAATACTGTTCCTTCTCCCCCTTCTATTCTTCCCCTCCACCCTTTTTGTATTTATGCTGGTTTATTTCTTTATTGCTCCAGGCTCTAGAAAAGCCTTGGGAAAAGACCAAGAAGACTTCTGCTTAGAGCCCGCGAAAAAGCAAGCCTAACTTGTATACCTTTTTGTTAAAAAAAAATTGATAATTACGACTGGAAAGCCGTTAAACTAGCCGTTAAGCTCATGTTATTTAACTTTGTCTAGTTATGGTTATACGTTATTGCTGTAAATATTCGCAACTTTACACTATATGCAAAGTTCATACTAGTTGAGAATTCCTGTTTGATTTATATGTTCATTTTTTATGGAGGAGGAGGAGAGGGGGGCGAATAAAGAAGAATCCAGTATTATGGTATGCGAGAAACCGAAGGCAAGAGAAATCGGCCATTTAAACACGGCTGGGTACGCTGAAGGCCAACCAGAAGATGGGAATGGGGTCATGTGCTCCTAGCGCGCCAATCGCAGCGCGGCGTTTTTAAACCAAGCCGGTCTTTGTCCGCAAGTCCGTCAACGTTCACCTCGCCTTGGACTGGTGTTGTCGGCTGTGTGGAGCCCGCCATTTTACTTGTTTGAAAAACGCGGTAAATTTGCGTGATTTCGGGTGAGAATTAGTGCTTCGTAATTTACAAGTCTGGACCTGTCTATAGATATTAACTTCGCGTACCAGGTAATACAATTTATACCTTATTTCCCTTTTTTTCGCATGGAAAACTGAGCACTTTTGGCGGTTCCCTCCTTTTGAATAGAGTTCGTTGCGACATAGAACCTGACCGGAAACAGCATGAGCCTGCCCAAAATTAATTTAAATGTACGCTCTACTGGTCTTTTTCTTCAGCAGAGTCTTATGTCTTAATTTATGCAGTACGATCAAGGCGAAGTGCGCAAATTTTTAGTCAAGGTCAACGTAAGGATATACATGGAATACGAAGGCGGGAGCGCCGTTGTCTCATTTGTGTGTAGTAAATATGGCGCCACTCGCCAACCCGCCTTTTGTGATTCAAAAAGATAAATAATTCCGGCAATATGCTCTAAGTTCTCGTTCATCTCATGTTGCATTTCAAGTACAGTGGACTCAGAGTCGTTTAACAGAGTAAATTACGTATTTTGTGTGTTTAACTAATTAATTTACTGCTTTTTATGTCTGTTCGTCCAATTCTTTGTTCTGTTTGAAGCTGCAATCCTTCATAATTTACGTTATTGTTCCTCTTGCCATTCATTTGCTAATTAGTTGCTAACAATGCAATGGAATTTCATTACCGGATTTTACGTATTTATTTCTCAACCTACTTTATTCTCAATGTATTTTATATTCTCCACTAGTAATCTGCTTGATGGTTGGAACCGTTAAATCAATGGAATAGAATATCGCAATTCATGCAAATAAATTCATCAATCAATCAGATTATTAACAAAGTTCTCTATTTCCTCAGACCTTTCCACGAAAGCCATTTCCTTAGCGAAAAACTGTTTTGCAACGTAAAGTTTTTCACGTTCCACAACAATGGATCTGATTCCGCCCAAAGCAAGCGCCAAGCAAGCTTTCAACCATTCGCTGGAGAATCTATTCGACCTATCAGAGATCGATATCATTAAGCCTGATCCGGACCACGACAGTTTCTTCCTCGGCAATTATACCTTGGGTTCAGGGGGTTCGGGCAGCGAATTACTCAATGGCTTAGGCTTGGGTATTAGTTTATCCGAAGTTGGCCCAGGTCTCACCAATGCGGATTTCGACAAGTTGGATCAGATCGTTCGAATGGAATCAGACATGGAGCGATTGGACCGATTGGAGCGTTTAGAAGTCGAAATTGGCGACTTGGACTCGGATCCCATCCATTCCGAAATTGGCGTAAGCAGCTTAAGCAGCCTGGGTAGCTTAGGACCTTGGCTCGATGGGGGCGGAAACCTATTATCGCATTCTACGGGCAACGGACACACCCACATCTCCCACCATCCCACTTTGGCCCTCGATTCAGATTCGACGGACGTTTTGGTGAACCCGCTTAGCATCCTACCTGAGAGTTACGTCTCCGAAAGTCCGCGTAGGAATTTCTCGGGATTCAGCGTTAAAAGAGAGCCAATCTATAATTCCGAATCGCCCAAGACCATCTGTTTGAAGCCGTACTACTTAGATGCTTCCTCTCCGTCCCCCGCCAGTCCTGCGCCTGTTAGCGCTCGAGTTCCTCATCGCAGAGCGAGCGAAACCAAGCAGACGAAAGCCAAACCATTGCCAGTTGAAGGATCCACTTTACCCAAACCCGCATACTCCTACTCATGCCTAATCGCCCTAGCGCTGAAGAATAGTCGAACTGGATGTTTACCGGTGTCTGAAATCTATCGTTTCATGTGGTAATATTTCGTATTTTATACTCATTTGTTTACAATTCAATTTACTAAAAAAAAGAAAAAATTATGTATTTCTTTAGTCAACATTTTCCATACTTCAAGACCGCACCCGCGGGGTGGAAGAACTCGGTACGCCATAACTTGAGCCTGAACAAATGCTTCGAGAAAATCGAGAAACCCTCCGCAGGAGCCAACACGCGCAAAGGCTGTTTGTGGGCCTTGAACCCGGCCAAAGTGACCAAAATGGACGACGAAGTCGCCAAATGGTCTAGAAAAGATCCATCTGCTATTCGAAGAGCTATGGCCTTCCCGGATATCTTGGAAGTTCTCGAACGGGGGGAATTGAAACTCGATTATGGCGCGGGGGCCAGCACAGAGTCAGAAGACGAGGAAACGGAGGAAGCGACGTCCACAGCTTTGTCTTTTAAAGACAGGATCTTCACGTCAGTGCCAGATCCCAGTCCTGAAGCGGCGGAATCGCCCATTGACGTCATTGGCACTCGTTCTCGTCCCAGTTCACAGGTAACAATCTACGAAAATGCTCGTTAACTCACTTGTAACAAAGAAAAGCTCACAAGGTCACCATCCATGGTAGTTTCATGTAAATAATGTGATTTTTTACAAATTATTTTAGTCTGAAGCTGGGGACGATTACCTGGAAGAGGAAGATGTGAACTTGGACGTGAGCATCCTCTCTCGTTTTAACAATCCCGAGAAAAGACAGCGGATTTCGTCGACGGGGCGGAGCTCATCCACCTTTGTTTACCCCGTCACCAAGCCCTACTCCACAGAGATGCTGTTGATGACTGCCGGCCATCGCTTGGGGAGCGTTTGAAGTGTACAGTAATCTCTTATTTCGTAACTACAAATCGACCTACGAAGGGGGACACTTTTATCCTGTCATGTGGGAGGACTATCTTTTTTTGCACTCTTTTTAAGAAGCGTAACAATGAATTCCTTTTTCCTTTTTAATTAGAAAATTCTTGATTCCATATAGATTTTTTTATAGACAGGCAGCTTAGGTTATACACAGGGTATTCGTCAAATGAGAAACTATTTAGGTTTGACCCAGACTTAAACTCCCCTCCCTCAAAAAGGTGCCTTGAAAGTTCGTTTGTCTCAAGTGTTCAGTATTCTTTCTTCGAATTCTCAAAACCCATTCTTCAAAATTGCGTACTGTGTTTCTACTTTCCATCACTGTCCATTCTATAGAGGTCAATCATGAGGTCAAGATAGTTCCCATGCAGAATTCCACATGTTCCATTCATGTTCGTTTATTCTATTTTGCACGGCTGGAAAGGTGCAGCACGAGTTTTTTTTTTGTCATACAGAATTAGCTTTTCTAGTTTCTTGACTGTAGGTGTAACTTTTTTGTTGGTTTTGTCCATTCAATTCCTGTGGGTACCTGACGTGTTCAATTTGGTTTAGTTTTTCGTTGCTCAACCAAGGCGTGCATGAAGAGTATATGCTGAATGAATTCTGAATGGGGGACCAGGGAAAAAGAGGAGGAGAAAGTGTTTATTGGATGTGATACTTTTGTATTGACGACAAGCTTAAGATCTCTTGGTCATTTAAAAATAACCAACTATGCCCACATGGGACAACCAGGAAAAGGGGGGGGGGAAAGGTGGCAAAGTGTTTGGTGGATTCAATATGATGAGCGAGTGTTGACATGTTTGTACATTTCCACGGTAAAAATAGACAGTTTTTTTTAATTTAGCGAGAAAATGTTTACTTAAGAGAGTGGAAATTGTGTCATTTGTCCTCCGCTATAGAAGATCATATTGGTTGTGCCTTGCTGGTCAGCTGAGACAGTTGCACTGGTTAAACTGTTAGGGTCTAGGACAAGAAAATACTTTTAAAAACAAATGCAAATTTATGGGTTCATTACCATAACTCTCTTCTTCGGTTTCTTCTAGAGACTCGGTCAAGGACTTTTCGCCTTTCATGGACTCGCGGAATTTCTGGAGATAAACTTTCAAGGGTTCTACGTAGTTGTCGAAGCCTAAAGTGGACATGGCAAATAGGATGTCCTCTCCGTTGATGGTTTTGCGTTTTTCTTGGTGACAGCGATCGCTAGCTTCGCTGGTAATGAAGCTGATGAACTCGGAAACGCATTCTTGAACGCATTCACGAGCGTCTTTGGCAATCTAGAGAAGGGAAAAAGGTTAAAAGAGAGGATTTCCACGGAAAATAGGGTTTACTTTGCCACTTTTGGGAATGGACTTCTTCATGATGCGAGCTACATTAGCGATAGGTAAAAAACGGTCTTGTTCTCGCAAAGGATGGCCAGAGCGATCACTACTTTCAGCGCCCGAGTCGTCAGCTCCTTCCCCACTTAAGCTGTTATCACCAGGTTCAAGCAAATGGTTTTCATTTCCATCTAAATTATAAGGTTTTAATAAGTACAGTAAATTGCCACGTTTGCATATTGCAAACGGAAGTTGATTTATAAAAATGTAATATTAAGACTTAAGATTTTACCTTCGTGGGGTACGTATTGCCCGTCACCGGTTAGGAAAGTAGGAGTAGATAAAGCATCGTTATTTTCTTCCATAATGGACGACCAAGAAACTTTTAAAATTAGAAAGAAATCGTGTTTTCTCACTTTCAGAGGCACAACGTAAATAATTGAATGGCCCTGCTACAATTACAACTCTTAAGAGATCCAAACGCCATCTAGGCAAACGGGGGTCTTTCAAGGAGTAGAATCTCAATAGATGGCGAAATCTTCCATATTTGGAGCAATATTTCGGACTTCAGAGTAAACACAGTATGATTCGAAAAGTGAATCAGCATGGTAACCGATCACCTTTATATAATTCTAACGGTATGAATGGGAGCGTGGTCTGTACGAGATAGCTGAACTAAGACTAGGAAAACTCCATTCATGACTTTCGATAAATTTTTCTTCAAAATTACCGTTTATTCAACATATTACACTTAAAACTGTTGATGAGCAAATAAAGCTATTCTTTTGGCTACGAAATCCCGTGACTAAATAATAAAGCGTATGGGATGAGACATCACGTTTTCAATAAAACTTGCACTTTATCGTACACACCCAAAAATATCGCACCGCCTCCTGAAATCCATAGAACCCGCGGCAGAACTCCTGCGAAAAGTCTGGAGGAAAATATTCCGAATTAATTAACCATTACAGTTTAAACAGAAGTCTATTTTTCTGTCATCTTACCCTCTCCAACCCTGATGAGTATAAATTTGGCGAAGGACAGGCAAAAGGTGACCCCGAGCATCTTGATTGGTCTTATCCGCTAACATAATCCGAGTTTTAGCCACATCTAAGGGTGTGGTAAGTCCAGCAGCGATTCCTCCTATCACACGATAATACATTTGAGTTTTTCTTTTTTTTCTTATTTCTTGCGTTCAAATACCTGATAGAGCTCCGCAAATCGCTGACTGCCAAGGGTACAACGGAGACCCTTGATTTCGGCTCCAGGCAGCTTTGGTAGCTTCCCATAAGGGAAACTGGATGAAAGAAAAGGGGATTTCACGCAAAACTGTGGTTAGGTATCCGCGATAAAGTCCCCAGATACCTTCCGACTTTAAAACCGATTTTAGGAGGTGGAGACTTGAGGTGTGGTGTAACGCTTGCCTTCTTTGTTTGATAATTTCCACAGGTACACGAATGATGCAAGCTGCCTAATAAAATACTAATTTTAATTAATATGCCCCACATTCTAGGAAATATATTACGCATTCGCCAACGGCTGCGGCTCCCATGTGAACAAATGGGTTATTTTGGCCCCAAGTTTTGGATCCCATAGCTTTAACTGCTTCATAGGAACAGAAGAATGTGGCAGCTATGCAAAGATAATCAGCGTTTTTATTTAGGTAAAGCTATGTTTATTTACCAGTCGGTGCCGATCCGAGTGCCGCAGGACCAACCCCAGAATAAATGCCTCTGAAACCTCCGGCTTTGGCGAAACCAACTGGGCTTTGTAATCTCGTTTTTAAGGTGTCCAATGGAAATAAAATTACATCGACAGCTGTCCCTGCAGCTCCGCCGGCCTGTGTATAAAAGAAAATCGTAAAAAGACACGTTTCGAATAAGGGTACGACTTTTTTAAACGTATTTTATGTTTACCATCATAAATCTCCACCACGGAGATTCACTCATTTTTAAGGTTGATTTTATGGCCGCTAAGTTGCTTAAATAATCAAGTTTGCAGAAGACGCACCAAAAATGTAAGAATTATTTACAAATTCATAATTGAAAGACTTCCAAGCACACAATTTTTCCCACATTCGTTCCTAATTCGCGGTTCGTATTTTACCCACAGCCTTGTTTACTTCGGTCGTTGGAATTCGCTTGATCACTTACGGAGCATTACATTAGTTTGTGTTCGTGAATTAACGTGTGATCCATGGAAACTGCGTACACGTTGCGAGCTGTCTTAACTGGTCATTCCAAAGACGTTCGTGCGTTAACTGTCACTGTAGATGGATGTATTTTGTCAGCTTCTCGAGACAAAACTGCCAAGCTATGGCGTCCTGATGGGTAAATTCCATATTAATTTTGCTAGAGGCACAAAATGACGTCTTTAAAACGCTGAACACTAGAGGGTTTTTAACCTAAGCTGATCTTGATTGAATAAATTTACCTAAATTAGTTTAACTTGTTATGTGTCGTCCTCTGTTTCATACTATAACTATCGTAATATAATTTAATTTGTTCGAAATATATTTGGGTGTCTAGACTCTAGAATTAATCAATATCAGACAATTTTATCTAATCTGTTATTAACCCGTTTTGTTTAGAATCGGTTTTGCGGACGTCATGACCTATTCTGGTCACCAAGGCTTCGTCTCGGCGATTGGTGTAATGCTGCCAACTACAACTTATCCAGAAGGCTTGGTTTTTACTGGTAGTAACGATCATTTAATCCGAGGCTATAAACCGCTCTTCCCAGAGCCTGTATTCGTCCTTAAAGGCCATTCAGACACAGGTAAATTAACGTATAATAAGTACTCATCCTCTAAAATCACTTCATTCCTATTTTGTTTTTAGTCTGTGCGTTGACGGTTGGCCAGAACTTCCTTATTAGTGGCTCATGGGATAAAACAGCTAAAGTGTGGCAAGGTGAAGAATGCGTAGCTACTTTGTCAGGGCACGAAGCTGCAGTTTGGTGCGTAGCATTGATCTCAGGCTCCTCCCTCACCGATGTTTGTGGCTTAACTGGATCTGCCGACAAAACCATTGTTCTTTGGCAAGGAACGCAGATCGCTCGCAAGTTCCTGGGGCATACAGACTGTGTTCGAGCACTGGCAGTTTTAAACCCGAAAGAATTTCTGTCAGCGGCCAACGATGCCTCCATAAGACGATGGCTCATTACTGGAGAATGCTCCCAAGTCTTCTATGGCCATACAAACTACGTTTATGGGTAACTAGAATGGCTTTCCTCTTATCGTATCACATTTTCATAACTTTTGGATCAATATTTTGTAGCTTAACTGTCTTGGCTGATGGTCGACATTTCGCCAGTTCGGGCGAAGATCGTTCAATTCGTTTATGGTCTTTAGAAGGAAACACAGATTGCTTGCAAACGATCCATTTGCCATCTCAAAGCGTATGGGCCTTAGCTTCTTTACACAATAATGAGTTAGTCTCAGGAAGCAGGTAAACATCAAGGTTTATGGCTCTAATGTAGTTAAACCATTCGTTTTTAGTGACGGTGTCATCCGAGTTTTTACTGCTGACCCTGCATTAAAAGCGTCCGCTGACATACAAAAAGCTTTTCAGGAAGAACTCGCGTCGTCTACTTTAGCAGCTCAGCAAGAATTAGGAGGAGTAAAAGTCAGCGAGTAAATTTCCTAGAAAAAAAAATCCTAATAAAAAAAAATATTGATTGAATGCTTTGATTTTAGGTTACCTGGACCTGAATCCTTGTATGAGCCAGGAAAAAGAGAAGGGCAGACGAAACTTGTGCGTCAGGGCACACTTGTGACGTGTTATAGCTGGTCCACAGCTCAAAGTGAATGGGTTAAGATTGGTGACGTGGTCGGAGCAGCCACAGAGGGCGATGCGGATAAAACCGGCTCCAAAACCATGCACATGGGTCAAGCGTATGATTACGTCTTTAGCGTGGATATCGAGGAAGGCAAACCACCCTTGAAACTACCCTACAACATCGCAGATGATCCTTATACGGCCGCCCAGAAGTTCATTCACCAACACGATCTTAGCCAGTACTTTCTAGACGAAATTGCCAACTTTATTATCAAAAATATTCCCTCAACGCAATTGAATGCAGCTAATGCATCTACTGGATCCTATGCTGACCCCTTTACGGGTATTTTGACCCCTAAACAGTTTTATCGAGAACTTTTAAGGAACAAATGTTATTCTTTCTCATCTTTTTTTCCAGGAGGGAATCGATATGTTCCCGGGTCGTCAGGTCCAGCACCTCTATCATCTCAGACAGTACCAGGAGCTGATCCTTTCACGGGGAGTGGGAGGTACGTGCCTGCTGGAACGGTCGTACCCATGTCAACAGAAACTCAGTCAAGTAAAAATCGATTCCTACCAGTCGGTGTTCTGGATCTTTTTAAAAGATTAGATCAAATGAATCGGTCAGTTTTGATCTGATCGGCGTTGACCCTAAATTGGCACTGATCTAATGGATTTTTTCGGGAAATTTATCGATCCCGACCGATCCAAAATCAGGCCGTCTAGTGGCCACCGTTCGAAATTTTTCTATTCTGTTTGTAACACCATTTATTACTACTATTGTTTCACATAAAATGATCGGAACTTTGATCTGATCTGTTCGAGTTGGATCCTTTTGATCTGATCGGGTTGACAGAAGTTGACGACGATCGGAAATGATCTAAGATCCCACAAACGTCCCAAACGTCTAAGATCCCACGGTCCAACTTTTAAAAATGTTCATCAGATTTATCCGATCATTTGATCAGATTTTGTAATTTATCGATCAAATCGGGACATCTTAAGGCTAAAATTTGATTTTATTGTATTTTTTATTATTGTTTTTATCCGAAGTTTGTTGATATTATTGTTTCCCATAATATGATCGGAACTGATCTTTGATCAGGTCCGTTCAAAGTTCCGAGTTTAGATTTTCTAAAGTTTTGCGGTATTTAATCGGATCGGGTAGACAGAAGTTGACGAATAATCTAAAGTGATCTAAGATCTGACATGAAAGATTATCCGGAACCTGTGAAATTGTACAAAGTGGTTTATTTTTATTTTGTTAATGCTTTTCTGTACTTCAGTGCGATATTTTCCTATCCAAACCTGTTTACGCTTTGACCAAGCTAACGTGGATGCAATTTTGGGCAAAATTATGGAATTCAACGAACGGGTCAGTCCAGATGTCCGAGTCGTGGCAGAAGTGATTCCTTCTTTGGCTTCTTTAGCTCGAGAAGGCGATACTTTCGACCAACTTGCTATACAGACCCTTAAAATGCTTATGGAATGGCCACCAGGTACTCAAATAGCGCTTTTTTGGGGGCTAAACTAACTGTATTAACTAATTTAAAGAGAAAAATTATTGATGGATCTTTTGTTCCCCACAGAATTCTTGTTTCCTGTGTTGGATTTGCTGCGTTTAGCCCTTCGCCAACAGAAACTGTTCCAAGCTATTTCTGGCCATACCCAGATTTACCCGTACTTGGCGCCTTTCATCAGCGCCTCCCCCTTGCCAGTCCCTCCTAATATCTTACTGGCTTTGCGTATGTTGGCGAATTTGTGCCTTCATAAGTCTGGTCAGGATGTTATTCGCCAAAACTGTGATTCGTTATTGGTGGGAGTTTTGGGAACTTTAAAAGCGTTGCCAGAATCAACTCCTGCTCCTCAGGTGAAGAACATCCAGGTGGCGGCAGCGACGTTGATCTTAAACACGGTTATTCTGCTTTTTGGAGAGAAAGCTAAGAAAGACGACCTGGCGCTGGAGCTGAAATCTAAGACGGTGAACGTTTTAGTTGAAATTTTGGAGCTGGCAAAGGATGGAGAAGCACAATTCCGAGCGTTGGTTGGATTGGGGACGTTATTGCAAGAGGACGAAGAGGCTGTGGCGTTAGCGCAATCTATTGATGCTAAGAGGATCGTCCAGGAGTTAACTAGTGTAGTGGAACCCGTTAAAGTCTCCGAATGCGCAAAGCAAGTTAAAGCGTTGTTGTCATAAATGTGATTTTTGATCGGTTTTTATTTGTGAGTTTAAATTGAATGGAACTGTATTTGGATATTGCGAACCAAAACAAGAGGGTACATAAACTGATAAAAAGAGCTGGAGCATACATGGATGGAGATGACAACGAGATGAGGCTTCGATTAGTTTAATTAGCTGTTTCGCAAGCGTCAATCCAGTCGTTATAAACGTCGACGGCCTCTGAAAGGATGTTTATAGTAGTTTGGAAATCTTCCAAGCACACCCGGCAGGTAATTCGGCCAGTGCTTCGTGCTTTATCCCTGTAAAATTGTAATCAGTTAGGATCATACAATACAGTTTACTACTAAAACTTTACATTTTAACTTCGCAGGATTTTTCGTGATTGCAAAATGGGCAGTTAAACTGGGTGTCGAGTGGCTCGATAGCTTTACGCTTGGTGGGTCCTTTCCGTTTACTTTTACGCTTACCCATAGTTTCTCCTTACACTAAGAGTAAAATATTAGACAAATAAATCCCACATAGGCAATTTGGGATTAATAATACAAGTTGTTTGTTGCAGCTACAAGAGTAAACGTCAAAAGGCGCCCTTTCCAGTGTTCGCAACTCGCTATCGCATTGTATCCAGAAACTAATGTCAAACGATAAACCGCGAACCAATGTGCCTTGACAGTGGCATCTAGGAGCACCTTATGCATAGTACACCAGCTTACTTCATATGTTGCATTTATAGAAGTTTCAACGCCCATTATATACAAGCGTATGACCGAGTGGATAGCACGCAAGCCTTGTGATTGGAAGGTCGCAAGTTCGAAACCAGGTCGAGGCACTTTATTTCGTCAAAAGAACGAAATAGTAAATGCCTATACCTTATGACTTCCCGGCTAGGTTCCTATTCATATATTCGAAATTGTGATGCTTCGGCATTACGAGCTCGAATATCGAGGACAGGAATGCGAGCAGAGTTGGGAACAGGGGAAGGGGCGAGGCTCTCATTTTTCGACGATTTTTCAAGGGGACCCCCTTGATACAACGATATTCCTTATGGAGAAAAGCCCTGAAAAAGCTTTCCTGGCTGGAAAAGAAGCCACGCCCACTTTTTTGCCGAATCCACCAATAGAATTCGTCCTTTTTGATAAGCTCCACCCCTTTCAGCGGATTTTTTGAAAAATTTCCGCTTTTTATTTCAAAAAATTATAAATCGTACAACAAGAAAACTTTTGGAAAACAAACTTACGGGGAACGTTTTGGGTACTACAAATAGGCAAATAAGGAATTTCGGCTGGAAGCAAAATTACCTCATTTGCATGATTTTAGAATCTAGTTTTTGGAACTGCAAAATGTCACAGAACAAAAACTTTAACAGATTTGGAAAAACTGAGCATTATAATGTTTGGGAGGGATAAATTGACAAGAAAAGCAAATGATCACAAAACAAGCGTTACAATTTCTACGTAATTTTCAAAACTTGTACAGTAATACACGTCGAACCCAAAAGTTCCTTTGATGAACATCGAGACTATCACAATGTGTCAATCTTGCCTTAAAGTACCAACAACTGCAGTTGGAAAGGTTAACATATGAAACGTAATGCGTTTAACCACTAGTCACAAGCAGAAGATCCATTGGTATGTGAAAGCAGCGAGGAATATTATTTACGGTCGTTCAATAGTCTTCTCTTTCTGTTTTCCATAGCAGAAAGCCACGAACGTTATACAACACCTAAAAACTTGACTCTCTGGAACGTTTTACCTTCAAAAGATTTCTACTTTCCACTCGTTTACAAAATCCAGACCTTAAAAAAGTTTATTCCGGTCATGGTCTTCTTACTTCGCATGACAACTTTTTGGGACAACACGATAGTTTTGTAAATAACTTCTATATCTGCTTGAGTATATCGAGCAAAAATTATTTATTATGTATAGATTGTAAATAATTTTAACCCTAATGTAACCCATAACTCGAATTTCAAGCAAAAATCTACAAAACTTATAAAACTGAACTTATCATCTAGCAAGGACTTTCAGCCCAACCTGTAACAAAGAAACCATTATCGAATATATAGGCGCATACTCTTTCAAATTCTTATCCTTGACAGCTTGAGCGTACGTTTCCAAAGCTCGCTTAATCAAAACTAGCCTATCCCGTTCTTCCAAGTGCTCATCGAGCCATTCCGAGTACCGTCGTAATGACCAACCAGAACCCTACAAAATAACATGAAAGTTTCAAGAACACCGAAGTGCTTAAACTGAAGTAGTGTATTACCTGATGTGGTGACTGCAGCTCAACCGGGGCTTTGGAAAACAAGAAATGCAAAACAGTACTGTACGACAAAATATCGCCCAAGATCGGAGAATTTTGAATATGCTCTACGCTTTGGAAAATCAACAATCTTAAGGATCTTAATGCTTTGAACACCTTTCCCAATTCCGAAGGGTTTTCGAACACAGGTGTAAGAGCCATCTCCATCTAATTCACATCAAAATTAATTTCCACTTCACTGAATTTATTCAAAACAAAATTACCTGCCCACAATCATTAGCAATACGAATCTTTCCACCTTCTCCCAACGGTCTAATCAAAGTCACGTGTCTTACGAACAGCTCAATGCAGCGAGAAGCCAATGCTCGCAATCTAAATACATCTGTTACCACAAAAATATTCAAAATTCGATAACTTACTCAGGTTGAACTAACGTGGGGCAGTTGTACAACGGAACATAATCTGTACCAACCCTGGACAAAAAATGTTGCAATTCCTTCATATATAAAGAACATCCCACAGTCTCAGCGACGATTTCTCTAAACGAACGGCATCATTAAAGAAATAAAAATCGTCTTCAAAATGAATGTTTAAATCATACGTCGAAAAATCCTCGCTGTGCATAGTCAGTAGAATGGATTCAGTAGCTTTGGCTATAGCCGCAAAGAACGGATGGAGAATCGCCACAGCTGCGTTCTTGGTGTTAATTAGCGCTTTTTGTACTACTTGCATTCCATCAGGATGAATACCCGATTGCTCCAGAACACCTTGTAAGCCTTGAGTAAAATGGTACATCAAGTTGACCAGCCCAGCATTTCGAACCTGCACAGGTGTAGGTGGACCTGCATATACATGAAAATGCTTTTAAACGATGAAAGAATTCCTAGGAACCAAATCCAAAACTTCAAACTTACCAACAACTTGCGTAGCATCAGCGTCGCTTACTACTAACTGGTCAGCTTTGGTTCGCAGCAGTTGGATTGTCTCTGCAATGTTCTTGCAGACCATTATCCCCAACCCAGAATCAACTTTAAAAGCACTCAGTTCACTAAGGATTTTTTTTAAATTTTCTTATTTAGTATACTTTAGTATTTAACTTAAATTTAAGTCCTTGTTTAATAATTTACCTGCCAATAACCTTGAGGACAGAATCAGCTTCTCCATGGGGCGGAGCTTGTTCTTGGTCAATTCCACCCGAAAACATTAAATGAACAGGGTCTAGTAACCGGGATAAGGATCGTGAGACGTATGCAGTTTGAAAAGACTCAAGTGTAGACCTAAGAAAGCTACCACCACTACAAATCAAACCAAAATTAGTCCAGTCTTATACTTAAGTTATTACTAACATCTTTAGTAAAAAAAAAACCAACATACTCAAAATTGAGTGTACTGTCAAACCGCCACGACTCAGGCTTGTTTTCCTCCGAGAAAACACCGTTATCTTTCACACGAGACCACAAGTCGAGGAATAACTTGAGTAACTTAGGATATTCGCTCTCGAACGTTTGCTTCAAGTAAGGCGATCCTAACAAACCCAAATTCCATGGTAAAGATTTTTTTTTTTTTTTTTTACTGTTCGAAGCTCTGAGGAATTCTTCACAAAGTACGGAAGTCAAATGCGACCACCACTGTTGGGTCAAAGTAACATGTGTTGCCTGATTTCCGTGTAATAACTCCATAAAGCACATTTGGGATACCACATCTCGTTTTTTGACCAAAACTCTTTGCAAATGGGCAACCTGTTAATCAAATTGTAATTAGTTATCATTCTTAAACTGTTAGATTTATTTCCAAACTGTTAGATTTACCTGCAATAGTTGCTGCATAATAGAATCCATAAGCTTATCCATGTTAGTCCATAATATCAACCGCATATTCGCATTACTCGACGGTAATGGAAGGACTGCTTTGCCCGGAACTTGAGACGAATTTACAGAGAGTATAATTAGTGATGTTTATCGAGATAAAAATATAATAAAATACCTTTGGGAGCTTGATTTTCACCTGTTGATTGTACGGAAATTTGGACATCGAGGGTGGACTTAACGTCGTTTTTGATTTTAGCTTTCATGGCATGGACCAAAGCATCCACTTTGCTATCCAGAATGCCCAAATGGTGAAATACTTGAAGAGCTGTTCCGATCTAAGAGGCAAAGTCATTAGAAATTGCAGTCAATTAAGCAAATCTGGTTTAGTTTTTCGACTTACTTGGCTTTGATTGGTGGATTCCAACCCTTTCGTAATGAGCAACTGAGCTTGCTGTTCCGAATCGGACCTGACTTGTACCATTAATCTGGCAGCCTTCTCCAGAACCTTAATTGAAGTTAAATCAAGGTCCGAACACACCTGACCTATGTATGGAACGATGGTTATTAATGCGAACATATGAGGAAAGCAATTCAAAGTTTTGCCTACTAATTTCTTTGAGAATCAGTGCAGTTTTGGCAATATCTGTGTTGCCAGTCTGCATTTGCTGCTCGAGTTTCTTTCCCAATGCCAAAATCCTTATGACTCTTCTTAGTAAATCACAGGCGCTTTGTAAACGGGCTAACATCCTTAAATGAGTCTCCATTTGGACGTAAGGCTCTGCGAGTCTTCTCTTCAACAGATCAACCCCAGAAACTAAGCCCTTTTTCAAACAAGTAATTAATTTACCAAAAATACAATAAGTTACAATTCAAAAAAGCAAAAAACAATACTTGAACATGAGTTTGCATCATTCCCAACACTTTTTCAAGATGCAAAATCCCACTAGCTTGTTTTAATAAGCTTTCGTAGCTGTCAGAGACTTGTCTTTTAATTTCATCATCCAAAGCCGTCAAAACTAGCCGGATAATCCAACAATACAAAATTGAATAGGAACTTGAGTAAGAAAAGCTAAAGTAAATCATTAAAATTTCACCTTTTCCTAGGTTTTGTAACGTTTGTGCGTCCGTGGGTAAACTTTGGTTAGGTTGCACCTGCACCACTCCATTTGATACATCAAATTTCAACTCTGAAAGCTTTGCCAACAAACCTAACAAAACACTGTACTGTAGTTATTGTGTATAAGCTATGAAGTTTAAATAATTACCTGTATCGTCTACAAATTGAGCCATACTCAGTAATAAAACACGCAACACGATGAAATTCGCCTGCAAACGCCACGTCAAAACAATCGAACGAAATTTGTTCCCGCCTCCCCACGTGTGATCCCAGCCAATGAGAGGTTAGGGTTTAAGAAAAGGCGGGGAACCGTTTCATTTACAAAAAATTAATCTTCATTGTATTTTACCTACACAATCGCATGAGTAAAGCATGTTTACATTGATTACTGTCAGCAGGCAAATACTTGTCGAAGAAATCAGTAATAAATTCTTCAACCTTAAACCCAAACCTCTGGTACAAAATCAACGCTTGATTTGTCGCCGAAACATGTAGAGTTATATCTTTTCCCATTCCGGTCTACACATAAACAAAACCCAGAACAATAACTATCTCCCTTTCAAAGTCGTAAGTCAAAATTCTTACCTGTATCAAATGGTAGAGCATAAACTTGGCAATCCCAGCGCCCCGCCAATCAGGATGTGTAAAAATAAATGAAATATAAGCTTCGTTATAACAAACGTCAGGTACCATAAATGCAAACGCCACTACTACTTTTCGATAGAGAACGACACAAGAAAAGTCTGGGTACTGCAAAACTTCCCGGACTAAAAAATACAAAATGAATGTTTATTATATTTAAAATGTAACACAATCACCGCTTTTTTAAATTAGAAAAAATAATAAAAATAATTCAATTAAATAGTAATAATTAAGGTGCAGTATATCTATCTCCATTGCAAGTATTAAGAGTTATTACTTTAAGCTAGAATTACACAGCTAAAATATATAATTATATTGTCTACAAAATTTTATATTAAAATGGATTTTTTTTATTAGATTATAGAAACTAAACTCGACTTACGATCGATTCCGGGCCAAAAAAACTCTCTACAAAGGGCATTAACGGCCGGTATATGTTGAGGCTGAACATAACAATAATCTACAGGTATTGCTGAGGGTAAGCTATCCAGAAAACCCTTTTCTAACCCTCTTTGTCGAATAGCTTCCAGTAATTTCGCTTTAAGGGGCTTGGATTCGAAATCACGCCGAATAAACGGCTTTAACGATCTATGGAAAATTGCCACAAATTGCTTAACTTGGGGAATATTTTTAAAACTTTCTTACCTTCCAGTATAAGGACTGACAAATGATTGCGGCGTTGATTCTCCTCCAATTAACTTGACTTTGAAACTAGTTGATTTCCTTTGATACTCCGTTACGTGATGAATCCCACCCTAAATAAATACAAATTATGAACTTAGCGTGAACACATGATTTTCAAAACAAAAAAGTATTCTCACATAAAATCGATCCAAAACCCGTTGCTCTGAGGATCGACTTATCTGACTGGCACTCGAATCATTCAGAGGGCCTCCCTTTTGCTTGCTTATGACGTTATCAAAATTAAAAACGGCTCTGCCAGAAGTTCTGCAATTTTTTCGCAGAATTAATTTCCGTCTTAAGCGATAGCCTTCGGGGTTCAACTTTCCTGCATGGTTTAACGTTTCTAATTTCCGTAACAAGACTTGCTCTTCATAAACACTCATCTGGACCAACCTACGATCCAAAAATTCATGATTTATTCTAACCAAATCACTTTTGGTGCTTTTCTTACTTGGTCTTGTGATCTTCTTCTTTCTTTTTGCGTTTTACTTTTTTAACAAGCTCTTTTTCCTCCTCCTCTTTGATTTCCTTGACTTCGTCCGCTATTGGAACGACACACTCGCTTTTTTTTATAGCAAAGTTCGTAATATCCAAGGAAAGTTCTTCATGGATGGCGAAACCGTCGTCCACTTCAATTTCGTAATCTACTGGACTGTCGTTGTCTGTGAATAGGTGCTCCGGCACTGTTTCGCTGACTTTGAGTCCTTCTGCTGTAAGCCATTCTTCTTTCGCCTTCCCTTTATTACTGGCAGTACTGGTTGAAACGCTCGTTTCGTTGGAATCTTCGTCTTCCATAACAGAAGGTGCCGGGGTCCAGATGCTATTGGAGCTCAGCGAATCTTCCGAGTCCACAACTGCTTCCACTGCAACATTTTCTTGGCTTTCCTTCTTTTTCTTTCTTGTTCCCTGAAAACAATCCGCCATTAATGGAAATTCATAAATAATGGAGCTAGAACTATGCTGGAAGTTTTCGAAATTTTCTTTCAACGTGTAAAAGCTGTACTTAAATCAATAAGGATTTACTGGATAGCGAGAAATTGGACCCGTAGGCATCTGGGCGTGGCCTGCTTGAGTCTGGCGCTTGGCAGCTAATAATTCTGCTGGAGGTGCCAATCGAGCTAATTTCCACCAACCCAGTTCTTTGAGTTCTTTCGTTCCAGACGCGAAGAGCGCCGGACTGAAGCTTGAAAGCACGGAAGAGAGCGAAATGACCCAATTTTTGGAAACGCTCCTGTAGAGATTCTTTGTTTAAAAAGAAAAAAATCAAGATAATGTCATTTTACGCGTTAGGAGGAAAGAGCATGTTCCATTTTTCTTTCACATACGCGGCAATTTGTCGTTTGTAGTGAAAATAGCCATTTTTACTTGGGATATCCTTGTCTAGAGCCATATTGTACAGAGAAATCAGGATGATATCTAACCTATACGAGAACTTTATAGTGTTGAAAATGTCTGGCAATTTTTAAATAAAAGATGTGAAAGTGTAATGTAATACCAAGGTAGTTTTGGACGGGTTATGACTTCGATGTCCGATTTGCAACATTTGGTGCAAGTGACATGGTAAAAAGCATCTCCCAGCAAAGTCCCTTGCGGAGGCCCTTTTCTTAAGCATCCTGGATGAATAGAATACGAGCAATTGCTACAAGTAAAGGCTGGTGCAGACGGGGGGCAGTCTTTTGTTGATGTTTTGCAATAAACACATTCCGGCTTTGTGGTCGTTTCCATAATTCAATTGCGTCTTACAAACCTTTAATACACAAAACTAGTTCAGAAAATAATTCTTACAATATGATAATCGTTTTACATGTAGAAATTTTGTTGAACTACGATAGGGATAGTTTACCAAGCATTCGCACGAAAATTCTGTTCCATAAGCATAATTCTCTAGAAGTACTTCGATACTTCGAAAACTTCCTGATGGTCTAAACAAGGAACAGGAACTTCAAACCAAGAACCACGAGCTGCTTTTCAAGCTGTTTTTACTTGCTGCTAGATGGCATTTGTACCCTCTTTAGCACGTGTTTTCGTTGTAGGGATTGCGTAGTGATTTGCTTGATTTGTTCGGCCAAGGATTCCCACACACCAAGTACTTTAGAGCAAAAATTAGCTAAAATATAAGTTACTTACAACTTGTACCAACTAACAAACGCCTGTATTATTAGAGACACAATGGCGAAATCCAGGGAAAAGAAGAAGCTGACCAAACGGGAGACGTTTAACAAATCCGGCCACAGCATGAATGCCGAACGTTCCACAGCTGGGCTAAAAGGAGTAGCCAAACCTAGGGATAAAGCTACCATTAAACGGCTAAAAATGTACAAAAACTTCAAAGCCAAGCGCGATCGTTCGGGCAAAATAGTCCGCGCAGCTCCCTTTCAATCGAAGGTGGAACCAGGCACTGTCGCTAGGGTAGAACCCAGCCAAAAATGGTTTGGCAATATCAAAGTCGTCTCCCAGAATTCCCTGCAGAAATTCCAAGAAGAACTTGGCAAAGCTATTAAGGATCCTTACCAGGTACTACACCTGAAACTATGCCTAACCTAACACATAAACTAGCACTACTTAACTTAAAAAGAACCAAATCTAAAACGAAAAACTCTATGTTTTTGTTTGTTTGCGTAGGTGGTGATGAAGCAAACAAGACTACCAGTGACGCTACTCAACGAAACCGCCAAATTCGCACGGGTCCACGTGCTAGAAACGGAATCCTTCGAAAGCGTTTTTGGCCCGAAGAAGAGCCGCAAACGGCCCAGTTTAGCCCATACAGACTTGGAATGCTACTTCGACCAAGCCCAACAGTCCGGCGATAACTACGTCCTAGAAAAAGATTCGAGTTTAGTCCGCGACGCGCCTGATTCTTACGATCTAACACGCGAAATGGTGTTCAAAGCTGGGCTCAGCAAGCGGATTTGGGGCGAGCTGTATAAAGTAATCGATTCATCTGATGTCATCATCCAAGTACTTGACGCTCGAGACCCAATGGGCACTCGCTGCAAGCAAGTAGAGCAGTTTTTGAAAAAAGAAAAACAGCACAAACATCTCTTCTTCATTCTCAACAAAGTTGACCTTGTCCCGACCTGGGTGACCCAACGCTGGGTTAAAACCCTTAGCCGCGAATACCCCACCATGGCTTTCCGCTCCTCCCTCACTCACCCTTTCGGCAAAGGCTCGTTAATTAACTTATTACGGCAGTTCGGCAAACTCCATGCAGATAAAAAGCAAATTAGCGTTGGTTTCATTGGGTACCCTAACGTGGGTAAATCCTCAGTGATTAACACCCTCCGTTCGAAGAAAGTTTGCAAAGTAGCGCCTATTGCAGGAGAAACTAAGGTCTGGCAGTATATTACGCTCATGAGGCGAATTTTCTTGATTGATTGTCCCGGGGTGGTTTACCCAACGGGTGAGACGGATGAAGAGAAAGTCCTGAAAGGCGTGGTTAGAGTGGAAAATATCCAGATGCCCGATGATTTCATCAAACCAATTCTCGATAGGATTAAGAAAGATTATGTGAAGAAAACCTATAAAATTGATGACTGGGTTGATGCCCAAGATTTTCTGGAACAGCTGTCGCGCAAAACAGGCAAGTTGCTCAAACATGGCGAACCTGATGTCGTCGCGGTTGCGAAAATGGTTCTTAATGATTGGCAGAGGGGCAAACTCCCTTTTTTTGTACCTCCACCTGACTACCACCCTACAGTGGAGAAAGTAGTCGAAGAGCCAGAAAGATCCAAAATCGACAAAGCGAAAGACGAGCTGAACGAGAAGTTGAGGGTAGCGCAGGACTTTAGTAAAATCAGGGTAGATTTGCCTTACACGGACGATGACATTAAACCCTTGGAGGTTGACGAAGAAGCCGAAGCAGAAGTTGAAGAAGAGGCTGAAGCTGAGGTAACGCCCTTAAAACGCCAGAAAGTTGAAGAAGAGGAAGAGTCTGAGGAGGAAGAAAGTGAAGACGAAGAAGAAGAGGAAGAAAAGGATGTGATTGGAGCTCCCGCAAAGCCGAAAACGGTGGCTGTGAAAGCGCGGACGGTTACGAAGAAAAATGCTGGGGGCAAATTTGTGGTATCTTCAATTAAAGACAAGAAAAAAAAGAAGAAGAAGGTCGAAGAAGTGGATTCTGATGCAGAGGAAAAGAAGGTGAAGAATCCCCGACAGAAATTGACTTCCAAGGAGAAAAGAAGTTTGGATCGTCAGCAGAAACGGAAGAAGGTTGGCGCGCATTTTTACGAAGCGGTCAATGTCAAGAATCGTAAAATAGGCAATTCGTTTGTGGAAATGGCCAAAGCTTTTCGAGGACATTGTAAGAAGTGAACTGTGTAAATCAGTACAATATGAGAAAAATAAAAAAAAATATACTTCAGTTGTTTGATAATTATTCTAAAAAGACGTAGTAGCGAAATCTAGTGTTCAGAAGGGTAAACACGCTTTTATTCGAAAGAGTTCGGTAAAGAATACTTTCTTCTTGGCTAACCCAACAAAAATCCACAAACGCATACGGTATCCTACTTTTCTGAATATAGAAACTCGCCGCCTTTCTGTTTCGTTTACGAATGCTTTGGGGATGAGAGAGACACTTGCGTGGTTTGCTTTTATAAGATATAAACACGACACACTAAACCGTTCTGCATTATTCTCATTTCAAGAAAGCATCGAAAAATTATACATACAAATTCCACACGTACAAACACACCAACCGAAGGACATTCCCTGTTTTCGTCAATAAAACTGTTTTCGTCAATAATGTGTTTCGCGCAGCCTTAAACTTAAATCTGCTTAAAAACATCTTTGCGCACAGGGGAATGATTGGGTGCTGTTTCTCCATACAGTTTTTTTAGTCATTTTGAATTTTTTAGTCTTTTTTATAATTGCTTTTTAAATGAGGCACTACTTCCACCCAGCAGCCAGAGGATTTGCCTTACTAACCTGACCAGGCTACACAATTCAACTTGTTTTCTGGTAGATTGTAGTTGGAAGAAAAACGCAGTTCGAGGGACTGTTCATGGAACTTATTCTGTGAGGCAAGACTAGATTCTCCAAGAACATGAATTTCTTTTTCTTTTGTTGAAGCTAAACATAAAATAACCCTGCAAGATTATTTGGCATATTGTGCAAGGAAAGTGAAAGTGTCTCAAAAACTTTAACTAATATGGATATGGAACTCGAAGGAAAAAATCTGGAATTCCTGAACTGCATTTTACTTTTCTTTAAAAAAAAGGCAAGGTCCGGCCTTGGGCAAGTCCGTCTGTTTGAAAGGTGTTCAATCACAGATGACATATACAGAGCAAGGCCGCCAATCAAACCCCTCACAAACTCGAAAAATTTCTCAAACGCAGCAAAAAAACGAAAAAAAAAACACTAGCATTTTCCACGAAATGGCATTCAAATTGCAAACCAAAACTCTTTTTTCATCGCTTCAAAACATTGCTACGTTTCTGTTTTACGTTTTACTCACTTAAGCTACGATAACCACCACATTTTTTGCTCACAATGAGCTTCTTTTGAATCAAAACCAAGTGTTCGAATTGTTTGTTGTCGCGTGGCAATGACGTTATGACGTCATCCGACCTGCTGCCGACTAGTAGTAGAACAAGATGCGGGAAGGCGGTAACCACGGAAGGTATAGGCGGAGCACTGAAAGTTGTTTACATTAAATATTTTTTCTTTTGCTTTTCCCCCTCGTTTTTCTTTATATAACAAGCCCTTCACACTTTCTCCGTGTCTTTTAATCTATGACGCAGTAAGGCAACAGGTGCAATAAATTGCCTTGGTAAGAAGGCACGGATAATGTTTCGTGCCATTCTCGGAATTGGTTCTGGTAGTCCCTCGTCCCATTGACATGGTCACTCGGTTCCGTATGCAAACGTTCGATTGCTTCCTCATTTACCACCGTTTCAACCCTCGCTATCCCTTCTTCCCCCACATCTTCGATCTCTTCAAGCACAGTAGGGTCAATAGGAGGTAATTTGGCTAGAATATCCTCGACGGACTCGATTTTGACCGGAATCGGCGCGACCGGAAGTCGCTCATTTGCCGCGCTAACGTCCGACGCGCCATCTACAGGTCCCGTCTGAGATTTCCAGAGCTTGCTAAGCGAATCGCCCTTCACATCCCACCGACTACTCGATGCTGCGAACTGTTTCACTCGATTCACTTCTTGCAGTTCTGTTTCCTGTTGGACCGTCAAGGTTTCCGCTTTAGAAGCCAAGGATGGCGATCCGGAGCGTTTCGCCAAGTCCTCTAACAACTGCTGCGTCGTCTTGACTTTGGGTGTGCGGGCGATTGAGGCGAATTTCTGCCGTAAAACGTCGCTCATACCTTCTTTGCGCGTCGCTTCATTGGGCTTCCGCCCGCGGCGCTGTTTTTTCTCCTGAACTTCCAAAACACTACTGCTACTCTCTTCGACCACTAGAGGAGTTTTGTCGTCAACGCTGATGAGACTCGACGCACTCTCGCGACTTTCTTCGTCCATCCAGTCCATGCCGTTAGCTGTGCGGGGTCGCTTGTTCTCCGGCAAGATTAGTTCATCCTCCCCGTCTTCTTTTCTGAGTCGCTTATTGGCTGCATGGGTTTTGGCCACGCCTTCCATTTTGGGAGCATAGGAACTCAAGTTGGATACACTGACAGGCGATGCGGGACTCAACTGAGACAACACCGTCACCGGTCGACCCGGACCGGGACTTATGACCCGGGAACGAATCATGGCCGCCGTAGACGGCGTGGTCGGGCGCGAGCTGTGGGCCGAGAAACTCAGACTCGGACTGGTACTCGCGCTGGAGGCAAACTCAGGACTGAGAATGGGTTTGAAGGCGGGACTACTGGCCACTTGGCGTAAGGCCGGGCTAATCACGGGCTTGGTGTTGCGACTACTTGGCCGCGTCAAGGCGGGACTACTCATGAGACCGCCCCCGGCGCGTTGTAAGGAAATTAAGGCAGGCGATGAGGCCACGGGACGTAACATGGCCACCGGAGGTGTTACCGAGGGTTTATTATTGTTGTTATACGCAGCAGCAACAGCGCCTCCTCCTGCTCCCGGTCCGGGGCCAGTGCCGCCGGTGCCATTTTCCGTGGGCTTGGTAGTCACCACCATATCCCGCCATCTGCGGACGAGATCTTTAGCGCGGCGTGCGAGAATTTCGTTGTGTGTTTTCTTTCTCATCTCGTTAATGTATTTGCCCAATCTGGTGGCCTTGTTCAGAAAATTATTTATTAAAAACCTTATTTTACGGTTATTTGCAAGTTTATTTACTTCCAGGGCTTCTTTGGTAATCGGTGTTCGCTCCAAAAGGCTGATAACTTCCATTGCCAGTTCCATATCCACCACCTGATCGGAAAATAATCGTTTAAACACTGAAACTGAATAAAAAAATCAATAAATGTAGATTGAAAACAAAGGAGACTTTTGGGTTCCCCCTTTATGAAGAACAAAGTCTTCAGGGACACTGAATTATGGACGTAAACACTTAAGACATCCTGGTTTTCAAAAAATATAAAAAATGTCCACAAACATAATAACTAAATATGTAGGGTTATCTATGAGCTTTTACTTTGTTGCACAACAACCTTACTGTATTACTTAATATATGTGGCTAGCTGACTGGACTTCCCTTTACATACTTGTTTACACCTAATAACAAAAATGTATCATGTTGAATACTCCAGGAATATAAGATTATTAAAGGAATAGCATGCTGTTCTTAAACATAATCACAAAGACAAATTAAAGTTCAAAATAACTTGAAATTCTAATCTAACTACAAGACATTACATAGTATCCATTTTAAGAGCGAATAATCTTAAATGTTATGCACTAAACATTTTGACGGAAAATTGGGAGATTTTCCTTCCGTGAAGCATAAGAGAGAGTGGGAGAGATAAACGAGAGAAAAGTTTGTGATTAAAGGTGGGCAAAAAATTGCCTAGGGAGGTAGAACGGTCGATAAAAGTTTTGCGTGGCGGCGAGTTTATCCCGCGCCTGGCTCGTCGCTCCGTCCTGGCTTGTTGTTCGCTGGGAAACGCATGCCCAGTGTTTCCAGTTGCAGGCAGTCGCAGGGCTGGGCACCGGGACTCGGCCTTGGAACGTCGATCTCTCGAAGCCATCCAAAAACCCTATTTGGCCGTCTAGGACACCTAACTTACCTGCGTTAAAGTGGTTAGTGCATTACACCATTACATAGTGCTGAAACTCAGCTTCTCAATGGTGCCATTTTCGCCGTGCAAATCGACCGATTAAGCGTTGAACGGCGCCTTTTTCGCGACAAACTTGTGGGGAGAGCAAACGTTTTTCAGGCCAGGGAAATGGTGGCCACCGTCAAGCCAAGGGGTCTTTGCCAGTTGTGTGGGGGATGGGGAGCCCACGACAACGCCAAGGAACGGAAGGGGAACGTGTTGAGTGAACGTTTGGGGAGTTACAAAAGTGGAATAATTTTGGCTAATGCGAGCCCACCTGACACCTGATAATTATTGAAAGCTTACATTGTTGTCCTTGTCCAGTGCCTTTAAAAGCTTGTCTTTGATCTCGTGCGGGGAATGATGCATGAGGCCGTAACAAGAGCCACGGAACCACAGCCCCGATCCAAGGTACAGCCACCACTGGTTATGGCGGACATGCACTCGCTGGCTCCATGGCCGGAGAAACCGGGGCCCCACGCCGACTATATATATGGCTGGCCCTCTAGTGGCCAGTTAGGAACGATTGCGGTGTGGAGCGGTTCCGGATTTTAACCCGCCTTTCGCTCGCTGGTTTCCATCACAATGAATAATGGAGTTTAGGAATTTTATTCCTGACCCATTTTCAACGGAGAAACAAGATTAAAATCTGTACTAGCAGGTAAAAAAGTTAAGGTCATAGAAGCTTAAATGAATTCTTAAATGTGCGATGCTTCATCACTCATCGAAGGATTTTCTTAGAACGGACCGCATGCCCTGAACCATCTTATGAGATGAATAATAAAATTTTATCGGATGAATTAGAGATTATGCAGTCTATTTTCTGCGCCGTAAACGAATTCCACATTTCGACAAGTGAGAATAAGTCCGAGAAGATTAAGTTTTTAACACTATCTAATAAGATTACATTATTGACTAGGTGGAATTAATATTGTTTTGACGATTAATTTGGAAAGCGAACACGAATGGAAGTTAACATTAGTATTCAGTGATGAGTATCCCAACGAACTTCCAGAGATGAGTTTAGAGGTAATAACATGATTTTTTTTAATGTTTACGATCGCGAATTAGCACTGTAAAAGTTTCACTTTTTAAAAAGCTTATTTCGGAAATTGGTTCATAATTGAGTGCTTCAAGTTTGATTTCATGTCGTGATTGAAAATGAAGTCCTTTAGATTTAATTACGAACATCATAATTGATATATTCTCTATTATTTTTACTTTGAACTTAAGAAACAATAAACCAGGTAACACTCCAAAGATAGAAAAAACTTCTTTGCTCTTTTTCTTTACTCAAAAAGTGAAAATGCATTATAATTGCCTATTTCACATAAACAAATATGCTGTCGTTTATCTTCCAGGGCCGAGATGTGACTCGTACAGGAAGTGAAAATATGCTTCTACAACTCAAAAATTGTGCTCAGAATCAACGAGGGGAACCAATGATTCTGCCCTTATCTACGTTTTGCAGAGATTTGCTCTTGCAGGGAAAACGGAATTCCCCTGAAAGCGAAAATTCACGTCAGACTCAAGTTTCGGTTCAGAATCCCCCGTACGTAATGATCCTTCATTTGGACCACATGCGATCCAAGGCTCAATACGTCAAAACCATCTTGAATTGGAGCCAAGAATTTTCGTTGCGAGGATTCCTGCTCCTTTGCCAAAACCGGATCTTCTTGCTGCTCCAGAGCGACTCTAAAAATCTGCAAAATTACCTGAAACAACACCGGACCCAAAACGTAGATTTGGACTCGTCAGGTCGTCCCTGTAAAGAACGTTTGTTAAAAATCTTATTTCGAGCCCCGCTTTCCTCCTTAACATGTCAAGCCCCTTCCCTTCCCCCTTTTAGTGTTCATGACTTTCCCCAAGAACTTGAACTCCGCGAATTCTTGGAATTGCACGAGTGCGCGACGCTATATTCGCAATACATCCAGCCAGTGATGCAAAGGAATTGTTAATGTACATTTGTTTAAACATAACCACATTCTCGCAGTGCCTTTCACACATTTTCCCCATAAATACAAAACAGATTAAAAACCGAAAGCAGCTGAAGATTCGTGAGTTCTTTTCGGCTAAACTTCTCTCCAATAACCTTACTTTCTCTTCAAACCTCTAACAAAAAAAAGACTAAAGTAAAACTAGCAACTTTTCCCAAAAAACTGGCAGAAAAGGGGAGAAAAATTATCACAATTTGCTAGAACAGGTAAAGCAGACGACTCCGACACGTCTTTTCTTCCCTAGTTCTTTGCTTTGACCTAACAATTACAGTAAACTAAACTAAACCCACCGATAAACTACGACTTATTAAACTCTCCATAGCTTTTTCTTTTTAAAAACTAGTCCATGCAAATCTCTACAAAGTCACTCGGTTTTTTCCTGTTTTTACTTCTTAACTTCATCTTCCCAAACAACTTCGTTAGCGTCGTTTCCCTCCGTTTTCGGCGTTGTTGACATCCGGAACCCTGGCGGTGACTTCCGCCTCTTAAACTCGGCCGAAACTGCCGCCATTAAGCATGCCGGATTAACCGTTATCCCATCCAGACTATTTTGCGTACTTTCTTTTTCTTTCGACGGAATTTCCTTAGGTTCAGATGCTGCTCGAGCCAGAAAAACCTCTTCTGGTTTCTCGCTGACATCTTCCATACGACAACTTCGCTGCAAGACGCGATTCAACGGTGAACTGTTCCCTATTTTCATGACTGTTGTCACCATTGCGTTCCCGTTCTGGCTGGTAGATGTTGAATATGTCAGCCGCTCATTTACTTGGGCGTTAGATGTCGCTGTCGTCACCAAAACTTCAATGCAAGTTGAAACCATGGCCCGAGGCTTTAATGAGGCCTCTCCAGAAACATTAGATGACGTCAAACTCAACGCTTCCAGGTTCAATGGTAACGACGTATCTGATTCCTTTTCTCCGTTATTACCTGACGCGCTAGCTAATACCTGAGGCTTTAGTAGTGACGTCATATCCGTTCCTTCAGGCTGTAATATCATCACCCTAGGCGGACTAATTACGGTAACTTTGGGTAGCGCTCCGTTGCTACATAAGGGCGAAATGACGCTCGTTTTCTCCATAGCGGTTCGCGGATGTAAACGATCCGGGGAAAGAGCCCTTCGGAGTAAAGGTGACCCTGGTTCGGCGGATTTGGGACGATTGTGAAGCCCCTTCTTGGCATGGGGAACGGGGGAAACGGACCCGAGTGGGTGAGGCTGGCCAGGGCTGAAGACTTGTGTGGCGTTGGATGATCCGTGTTGATGATGAGCTAAAGGAAAGGCTAACGGAGACGGGGATCGGGTGGGTGACATGGTACCAGGCGTGATGTTCGAGTGAGCATGGGCGTGGTTAGGTACGGGTAACGGGGAAGGGGACGGTGTGCGAGCTAATGGTGAGAGAGGAATATGGCCCACCGATTTACGACGACTCGTGGGCGTGTGCATGCACTTGGCCACCGTGTGAAGCTTGTGCTTGAGACCGTGAAGCGACGACGGTCGCGGGAACTGGTTACTGGCTGGACTATTAGGTGCTGTGGAAGAAGGAGAAGAGGACAATGAGGAAGCTGCCGAATCCGAGGGTGAAACAGCGCATAGAGGGGCGCGCAGAGTGGGAGGGGAATGTGGTGAGCGCGGGGGTGGGCGAGGCGGCGAATGAGACGAGACCGAGTCTTTGAAAGGCAATGCACGACAGAAAGACTGGAAGCTGCGACTGGGTGTAAGCATCGGCGGGGAACCTCCAGCGACAATCTACATGTAAACAGAAAAAGCAACAAGAACATATGAAACAAATTCAGTTTTCGCAGGGAAAATTTTTGAATTATTTTTGGAAAATTTTTCATTAAATGACATCCCAAAATAACGCATTAGAACCACGAAAGCGACACTGCAATCTATCTACGAGAGACCCAGCAGCTTACGAGGAAAGGAGAAGTCGGCGAATTAAGTAGCACCGGTGCGGACAATGGACTCGACCAACTTCGGGCTCCAAAGCACTGTACATACATAATAAGCATACGGCAAAACTTCCCAATTAATAAAAATACGTTTTCTACATTTCTTCTTTTAAGAATAAATAAGAATTACTTAAGGCTTCCTTACGCCTTAGCTCGGTACAGGCGGTTAGCATATGGATTTTGGAAGAACTTTTTGAAAAAACAGTAAATTTAATGAAAAAAACTCTTTGGATAGTAAGCTTGAGCTTGCTAACAGGTAGTCTACAACCAATGCACATTTTACCCCAATAAGTAACAAATTAGCAACATGGAAATGAAGTTTTCAACTATGACAGAAAAGTTGTCTGAAAATACGTCCTTTGGTTGTGCACTTGCTGCTAATAAAAGATAATATTTATTTTAGTTTCCTTTCAAATCTGACGAGCCGTTTTCGAAAAATCTTGTTTGCAAGTTTGACGACTTGCTTTGTGGCATTGTGCTGCTACAGCAAACTGTGCGTGACAAACTGTACTTTTTACAAGCAAAACAATAACAAACACCAGTGCCATCTGTGACTGTTTCCCATCAATAAGTTACGGTGTACGGGAGCCTTAACATAACCTTATAACCAGGGGCGTCGCGAGGGGGGTGGGTGTGTGGGGGGTGCACCCCCGCCCCAATAGTTGACGATTTTACCGACTGTATGATACAGTCGGTAAAACTAAGGTCTCCACACCCCCCAATGGAAACCCCCTCGCGACACCCCTGCTTATAACTCTCGAAAAAGAGAAAACTGGATTACATTTCTGAGTAAACAAAGCACTGAATGTATTATAAAGCTGATGTTTGAAGTGTTTAAATGAAATTTAAACGAAAATCGAGGAAGTTTTAAGTATAAACTATCAACCTTACCTGTTGGATTTCAGCGCTGGCGCGTTTATTGCTCAGTTTGCGGAATAAACTCTGCTTCCTTCGTCTTTCCGCTTGATCAGGGCGGGGCTTCGCCCCAGCAGGACGACGCGAATGGCCATGACCATGGTGATGGAAACGATGACAAGCCCTCCTCGCTAGGCGTGCTTGTGTGGGTTCGCGTTTTCGTCCCCCGCTTTTAATCGAAGTTTGGTCAAGGGGCGTGGCTCGGATAGTAACGTGGTCTCCACCCAACAACAGCAGTTGGATGACTTGTGTGTGCAGCAATCCTTGGACGGGCTCGGTATTAATGTGCGTAATCAAATCCCCTGGTCTCAACCCAGCTTCAAACGCTGGACTACCTTCGTCCACGGCCTAAAACAAATTACACCAAATTAATTTATGTTTTATTGATGTTTTTGATGTGTTATTGATGTTTTTGATGTGTTATTGATGTTTTATTGATGTTAAATTAATGTTTTATTGTACGATTTTTTAAACTAAATGCTGTAACCATCTTCCGGCACAATTAATATCGATTCTGTTCTAAACTCGATTCAAAGTATCGCATTTCATATAATTAGCTATCCGATTTCCTAACATGATTGCAATTTGATTTAAACTCGAGTTTGTCACATCATTACTATCTTAAATGAAAATAAACCAATTAAAACAAGAAAAAAAGCCTTTGAATACTATTAGAATAAATTATAATAATTAATTAAAGAAGTGATTCTTAATGAATAAGCAATGAATAATTTACCATGACAATATGCTGGACTTGGTAGTAATCGGTATCGCCTAGGTAGACTCGGATTGCCCTGAGAGTGAATCCAAAGCCACGCGGTCCTCTTCGGAGTATAATGGGCGGTTTAAGTGACGTCACGAGCGGAGAAATCTCGCGTTCCCCTCGACAGGGGGAAGTATCTCGGGAGCTGGCGGTACTAGAGCCTCCGGGCGATTGCAGGCTCTGTGCGAGCAAGTCTTCAGGTGGGATCATGAGCGATAGTCCCGAAGCTGAGGCGCTTTTGATGACGGATCGCGACCGGTGTCTCATTCCAGACGAGAAACCAGCCGTTTTCACGCTCGTCGTTAGCGGTTTGGGTTTGACTCCTGCCCGTTCTGGTACTCCTCCTCCACCGTCTGACTCTTCTTTGCTGATTTCGCAGCCAGTAGAAGACGACGGTAGAGCGAATCCACCTTCTGCCGTACTTCGGTCCCCTTCATCCACTGGAGACAGCTCGCGAGCATGATCAGGCGTGCCCAAGTTACCCCGGTCGCTGTCTTCGACTGAAATCGCGAACCGTGGCAGAGACTTTAACTCGCGGTGCAATCGGCGCCTGCGCTGGCATTGCGGAGATGCGCTTTCCTCCGAATCGCATGAATCAAGACGTGGGGGCGTGGCTGGCACGTCTTCATTGCTACCGGCATCTTTATCCGTCTCGTTAAACGATCCCATATGGGAAAGCGACGATTCTGATTGATCCGAACCACCTGAATCCCCTTGTAAACCTAGAAAAGCAAAAGAATCTTAATGAATTTATCGCCAAAACATAACGTAGAAATTTCTATTAATATTACTTGAAGCTGCACGAGTCTCGTCTGGGAACATACTGTGCACGCGACGATATCTCGGTGAGTACGAGGAAAAGGAGCCAATGAGAACCGACGAATCTTCTAATTCGTCCGTGTCTTCACCACCGATATCATGGCAATATCTTTCCCCACGAGCTAAACATTGAAAGTAGATCATTAATAATTACTCGAAACTAATAAACATCAACGAAAATCAAAATTAACAAATAAATATCGATAAACAAAAAAGTAAATCGATTCTGAACTTTGATCGATTTCAAGTTCGCTCGATTTCGATGTCTATTTTGTTTATTTATCGCTTACTATCAAAATAACTGGTATCTTCATCGTGCTCCAACTGGGGCACAAACTCGGCTTTCTGGCGCAGCAAAGAATTCCAGTCGAGTCCATCAAAGAAACTATGCGTTTTAACTTCCCCTGCACCACCTGTGCCTAATCTTTCCCTGGGTTCGTGCTGCAGCATTTGAATGATTAAGTCTTTGGCTTCGGGCTGTACAGGCCAATCTGACTCTTCCGGCCACTCGATATCATCTAGAGAAGTTTATTCATTAATACGGACCAAATGAGAAATACGGAAATGTTTGTTTACCATTAACCGTATGTGAAAAGAGCTCTTCGGGGGTTTCCCCAAAGAAAGGGACACAACCAATCAGAAATTCGTACAAGATGATGCCCATGGACCACCAATCCACGGGTTTGCCATAACCTTGTCTTAACACAACTTCTGGTGCGATATATTCCGGTGTTCCAAATACTTGTTTGTCTGAAAACTGCCTGGTTTCCCGGTCAATGTAACCCTCGTATAAGTTGGTGGCCACTGAATAAAGACATACTTTTTAATGACCAACTCCAGAAAGAAAATGAACAATTAACAACGAAATGAAAGTTAAATAGATAGAAACTGAGTTCTTACAAGACATGATGCCCATTTTACTCAACCCAAAATCGGTTAACTTGATGTGTCCCAGAGCAGTAATCAACAAACTGAGACGAAAAGATAAAATGTAAAAAAAATTAAGATGAAAGTTAAATGTTTTTGAAAATAATTACTTGTCAGGTTTAAGGTCGCGGTGGACAATTCCATAAGAATGAAGGTATTCGACTGCAAGGACTGTTTCAGCAAAGTAAAAACGAGCCATATCACTTGGAAATGGTCCCATACTTTTCAACAACGTGGCACAATCGCCTCCTTCGACATATTCCATTACCATACACAAATGCCTCTGCAAAAAAAAAGAAAACATAAATCGGAATTAACTACAGTTTCAACTAAGAAGGATTCTACTCCAAACATAGCTAAAAACATCTACTACTAGATGTTTTTATCTATGTATTTGTATCTATCTATCTGTTTTTATCTGAAAAACATGTTTCTATATATTTTTCATCTAAAATAAAACATAAATAATCTATTTACTTTTATCTATTAAAAATATCAACTAAAAACATCTATTTAGTCTATTATTATAGTTCTAATGTTTTTTAACTCAATACTATCACTCAAATCTTAAGCTTTTCTTGGTTGAAGTTTAATTATCAACTTTTAAGTTTCTTTTTGTTTTTTATCTACCAAATTGCTACAAGAAGATAGCTAATCAGTTAATGGATTTTCAAGAACTGGAGTCAGGGCCCAGTCAAAGGTAATTAGTAAAGAAATTTTGGAAGGAACATTGGTTTCACCTTGGTTTCGAAGCTACAATACATGGAGACCACAAACGGATTGTCGGTGAAGCATAGGATGTCCCGTTCAGCAAAAACTTGTTCTACTTGGTTCCTTAGCAACAGATTGTGCTTGTTAATCTTTTTCATGGCGAGGCGCGATTTGGATTCTTTGTGTCGCACCAAATACACCGCCCCATACGCTCCATTGGAAACAAGTTTGATGACTTCGTAGTCTTCTTCAGACGGCAACTGCAGACACATATGGTTTCATTAAAATGTACTTTCTTAAATTCGCATTCACTTGTTGTGCTTTCTCTTTTCGTGCTTTTAACCCCCAAACCTCCTAATTACCTTCGAAGCTTTGTTATCTTTCAGCGAAGAAGCACTCAGAGTTTTAGGGGCTGTGGCATCTGGCGTCGAGCAGCTCTTTTCCAGCTGTGTCAAATCTTGTTGCAATTCTGGCGAAGAAAAATGCGATTAAAATCGATATTAATATACATAATCGATACTAACATTTTAAAAAATATTACTATTAAATTAAATGTGATTAAAATCGACTTTCTTATGACTTTTAAAAGACATATGATCTTATGATCTTCTTATGATTATGATTTCTTATGATCTTGAAAATCAAGTTTTGTTTTTTATGTTTAAGATTTTTTTCTATTACCTGCTAATGGATCCCGATTTAACCCCAATTGGTTTACAATATAGCGAGGAATGTCCGCCGTAACGCCCTGTGCAAACTTGACTTGCCCTTCGGCCTGCTCCAATAGGTGATAAAACTCTTCCGGGTCGAATTCCAGGCATTCCAGAAGCCTGGCGGGGCGCGAGACGATGAGCAAGAGTTTCTTGATGCAACCCGTAATGTGGGGCACGGCTTGGAGACATTTCTCTTTGGTTTCGTTCAATAGCCGCTCCAGATTATCCGTCAGGTCGTAAAAGTAACGACTGGTAATTAAACGTTCCTGGGATTTCTGCAAGCCGTCTCGTGCCATCTCCAAGACTTGATGGTGAACAAATCGAACAATCGCGATGGCGTCAGCTGGTGCTTCTTCCGAATTCTCAATCGCGTCCAAGTTGCAACTGTCCTCTATAAACGCTTGCAAACGCTCCTCCATTTGTTGCGTAGCCTTTTTAACAAAAAATAATCACAAAAAATTATTTTATTTTTAATATTTTTATTGTTTTATCTACTCACTTTGGGGAATCGTTCTTTGTATAGCATATTCATCATCACAACCTCGCTGTCGACCACCGGGGACCTCACCGGACTACTACAATGAAGAAACCAGGAAGAAATAGAAGATGATTAATTACAAATGCGAGAAAATTAATTACAAATTAATTTGATCCTAGCTACACCTTATTTAATGCCAAGTTGAAGGAAAATTCGGTCAAGAAAGAGAAAAAGTGCTTACTCCAGCGTGGCGATACACAGCCAGGCCAAGCTGGAAAGTAAAAAAATACAAAAAAAGAAAAAAAAAGAAAAAGAGGAAAAATAGAGCTAATTAGACCACGAACCTAGCTAATAAACTCTTAGAAACAGGACAACGTGAGATTTTCTTAAGGAAAGGTCCAACTTATGGTATTTTACCTGAGACTTCGAGAACGGGGACGTAGCATGGGTGAGCGGCGACCATTTTCTTCTTCCAGACTGGGATTGGAATCGTTGGAGGAAAAATGGCGGGAAAGCAACCGGATTTCTTCAGGAGTGGGCACCGTGGGCAATTGGTGGAGCCGTTCTTGACTGGAACACTTCGACTGCCAAAGTCAGAACCCAACGCAACCAACCCGAACAAAACATCCAACACAAGACAAAAGCGAGCGGCGAGAAACCAAAAATATTCGAAAAAAAAACAGAAAAGAAACAAAAAACGATCCAAACCGAATTAAAATAAATGTCAAAACGTGTCAAAAAAGGCCAATTAAGCCTCTCGTACACCTTCGACTACCCCTTTTGCAAAACTTCATCATCAAATGTCCATTTGTGTTTCATAAGTTTGTCTTTTACATAAAGAAGCAAAATGCAAATTTCTAAAGCCCAAAGTCATAAATTCCGGAATGGAAATCGGAAAGTATCAAAATCCCATAAAGAACTGCCAAGTGCACATTTTTTAAGCTATAAAAACCGGAGCCTTCGATTAAACTTCCCTTTACCAAAATGCAAATAACGAGGCATCCTTTTAAAAACCTTGCGAATTTACGACTTCAGAATTTAAGTTGACATTAGCGGTGAAAATCTAAAAGAATTGTTTAAAAAATTTAGCCTACTTAATCCGGTCAAATCTAGCAAGTCTGGCGCTAAGAAAAGGTACACGAAAGACTTAAAAGCCATGAGCCTCTCCATTCCATAAAGTGCCATAAATAATTATAATGAAAATTCTCAAAAAGTAAGATAAAAAACGGGAAGTAAATGTACCGAAACATTGGAGCTTCCTGGTGTAGTTCCATACCCCGACGAAGGCAACGACGCCACGGACCATCTCCTGCCTTCCGCCCTATAATAACAAGCCAAACAAAAAAAAAGCAAAATAAAAACTTTTTTTTTTTTAAATTACCTCATTCTAAAACCTACCTCTTTATGGGGGCGAATGCGAAATGAGTACACGGAGACATATTCCTAGGGCTTTCCAGCGGACTTCCTACTTTAGAAAGATCAAAGATTTTATTTAAAAAACGAAAAATAAATACAAACTAATACAGTAGATGCCGCTTATTGAATTACTTGCTCATTTCCACTGGTTAGTAGAATAAGCCGTTTTATGGAATCAAATTTTAAAGGCCCGATTCAAAATGATATATTTCAGAGCATTTTAATCGGTTATTAGAATCACACAATTGTTGAAAAAACGTTACGAAATTAACAATAGTGGGTTTAGTGAAGCTAGAAAAAGGAAAAGTGTGAGAATGTGTGAAAAATTAGACGATGCATTGTTTCTTTGGTGTACACAAGCCAGTTTGTTTCACGCGCCGATGAATCGTAGCATTCTATTGCACATTTCCAATTTTCGGTTATTAGAATCTCCGCTTAATAGAATCAACATTCCTTTGACAAAAGGTGATCACAATAAGCGACAACTACTGCATTTACCAATACAAAGGTTTTTATTTAGAAAATAATTATTAGAAGTGTTTATAGGGCAGTGCTTTTCTTACCTTGAGAGAGCGGGGAATGACAGCGAGGCAGTGTTGGAGACGTTGACATCATTAAACTCTTGCGGTGACTTGCCCGGACGCTTCTTCTGGGCAAAATCAGATCTTTCTGCAAGAAAAAGAACGAAAAATTATTCCCTCGGTCTTTATTTATAACTATTCTTCATAACTGACAAAAGATACTGAAACAAAAACGCAAGCTTCCGTCAGATAAATCACGGCGAACCACCACTTCCTGTTTATTTGGACTACAAGGGGAAGTATTGTACCTAACGAGATCACTACAGGCTTCGAGACCACCAAAAGCTCGTATTTACGTTTATACATTTATTGCTCAACTCCCAGGGGGAGTACGCTAAGCTCCGCCTTGTTCCTGGGAATTGGTTAATTTCTTACCTTGTAGAGTAGTAAAGTGGGGACGTTAGTAGGCAGAGGACACAGCGATAAATTAGGAAGAGGCGAAGGTAAAGGTAAACTGAGATGCGAACGGACATTTTGGCGTACCAAACTCGTAGATTCACTCGCACTCCGCGGAAGCTTTCCTTCCGGTAGATTTGGCATTTTAACCTTAAATCTTGCTCTCCTTTTGCACTATTCAACGTTCAATAAGTACCAAGCCTTCTGTCTCTCTCTTTCTCGCCCATTCGTTCTCGATTAGCAACACAAAAACAATAAAAAAACGCGACTTTTTAAGGATCCTCCCAATAATGTACAAAAACGGGATTTGTGGGTTATTGTCCGTCAATGTATCACGAACATGAGCTATTTTTAGCATTCGTCGCTTTAATTCAAACTGCATGATTTCTGGAAATACAATTAACAACTGAATACTATTCTAGGTAAAATTAAATTACAAAGAATGTTCCTTTACATTTGTGGTAGTCTATTGCTACTTACAAAGTCTAATCTGAGGGCAAAGCGCTGTTGCCTACATTTCTGGTTCTCTTTCGCCATCCCATAAAGTGGTGACCGTTTCGAGGGGCTAGACCGCCAACGGAAGGTTAAATTTCCGAAAAACAAACCCCACACTTGTGTCGAAAGTCCGTGTAAGTTGATATGCAAATTAGGGACGTTTTTAAAAACCCTAGAGCGGTGCAGAAATGGAGATAAGGTAGTTTTTGGTCAGTTCGTCGCGTTCGCTGAGCTATTTGTGTGAAAACTAGGCCTTGACAACACATTCCTCACTAACATAAAGTTGACGAATGGAGAGCGTCGATAAGCAAGGTAAGTTAGTGTCATTCTGGGACACAAACAGTTTAAATTGATGACAGAACGACGAAACTGTTGGCAACAAGGAACTTTGGTTGTGAAACGAGCCTTGAATTGCTTCCGAAACTTTTCGATTGCATAGCAGTATATAAAAACGCTTTAAAAACGCACGATTCGGAAGTCTCCGAGGGTTTACTTCAAACGACATTCAACGACTATTTGGGTTCAAAACGTTCGTTACAGTACGTTTGGGAGATGAAACCCGGTTAAGTTTTGGTCCCATAACGTTCGTATTCCATGAAAACACGCTCAGCGAACGGCGAATAGCACTGCTAGGATCCGCAACTCGCTAAAAACTTAACACTAAAAACGCATTCCACCAGCTATACGAATACTGCGATTAACTTCGGTATTCGGTAAAAGTTCGGTAAAAAGAAGTTCGGTAAAAACGATCGATTTCAGGGTTTCATAGCTTTTAGAACCGCGAAACGTTACGTTCGCTGCACGAAAATATTAACAAACTTTTGTTTCTGGGGTATTCTCAACTTTGAAGACTTCAAACCATCCAAAAAATCTTCATCTATTGCCTGCCAACAGTCCAAATGCTAACGTAAACACATGAGCCACTCACACGACTTGCTTAACGACCTAGACGATTGTTACAAGGAAAAACAAACCCACACTGAAACCTATATTCGTAAAAATGAACCCCAAAACGACATTTTTCAACTTCCTAACCCCGCCTTCCAACTCCCGACTATACCGACTCAGTAAAAGACCACAGATGACTAACTCGAAACTTTTGTAGACAGCTTGCAGCCACGTTTTCGTATACACTTCGTTTACCTTTTGAACACCCCCCCCCCTGTTAACTACCCCTTACGGATACGCCAAAGAGAAACCAGAATAAACAAGATAGCAAAGGAAGGGCAAGTATTTACTACGCCTTCAGGGTACCTCCACCCCAAAGCCACGCCTCTTATTGCAACAATCTTATTTACAACAAATTGGTTCCCAAACTTGGATTAACGGCTCTAAAAAATGGCCTTAACCTTGTTTTTTCTTATCTAAGTGGCTATCGTTTGAAACTTTACCTCCAACGTGCTGTTTAGCCCAGATTGGGTCCAGTAAAAGATACTTTCCTGTCGGTTGCCTGATTACCTAATTTTAAGACCACGCAGGGTAGCCCAAGGAGTCCACAACATCTCAAGATCAATGATAAAACCACTAAAAACTAGACATTTCTGTTCACGTGATCGTGGGAGCGTGGGTTTTCAGTTGGGGAATTTCATTCTTGGGCAAAGAGTACGCAAATGCAAAGGGTTTGCTTCATGGGCTATATATGCTAATGACCATGTCTAGGGTATGACCTACATTTGGAATGCATTATTGGCCGCAGCCAATGGGAAAGAAAGGCTAGAGGTATCCAACAGTGAACATTCTACTCAATGAAACCCCAAAACATCTGGAAATTTTCCTTTTCAAGTTATTTTCAAGGTTACAAGCTAATTATCGCTCCCAATCTTTTATTCATATCTTATTTTACTATCTCTGCAAGAAAAACAATGTTATATGAATGAGTTTTTGGTAAATGATGACGTCATAGATTATTTTCCCTTCCTTTCCAGAACGCATCGAACCGAAAATATGCTATTTTAATTGGCATCGCACGTCACACCTTCCGGGGCGGCAACAAATGCGTTGAATTAATCCCATGTTATAAGATAAAGTTTCCAAATAAAGTTAGCTCAAGTCCCTTTTACGCAAGAAACTGATTTTTCAGACCAAAATACTGTAATCGCAAAGATAAACGGAAGACGGGACAGGATAGGGAAACTGTGCGGTAACGGGTGACGTCATCATCCGTTCCATTCCTGTCCGGTAGCCTACTTATTTTTGTTTTCTTTTACATACAAACCCTACTTTTGAAAAAAATTGCGTATTTCTAACACTTCTCAATTCGAAGACCCATACGGACACTAAACTACTGGACCAGGACAAGACTAACCTCAACTTCTAAAAGGTTCGAATCAGCATTCTCAAAGGTAACGCTAAAGCTTTTACTCTTACGTAGTCACGTGCCGAATTTAAGAGGGCGGGACCGAAAATCAATAACGGAATCCTTTTAGCTAGAGTAATAAATTTTTCTTTGCTCCTTTTTTAAAAAACAAAATAAACAAAAATAACGGGAAGCATTCCTAAAATGCTTCAAAAAAATCATTATTTTTCCCCCCATAAAAATGTTCCACCATGTGAAATGATCCACATGAGGAGCCTCAACGATTTCCTTTGTGTTAGGATAGTCCATGTGCTCTCTTTCTGTCTAACACGACGTGAATAAATGGCCCAACGCCAACACGTATTAAAGAACCCAAGCAGTCTGAAACAACCGTAAACCCAGATTGGGCGGGGCCAATTTACAGCTCTTTTATTATTACTCGATCGAACGAGTCGAAGTTTGGACCGTTTCCAAAACCCATTTAATCACTTTCCTAAACGCTTCCTAGACCTAACCGATTTTATCACCTGTAGAAAATGAAGTACTCCAGTAATAGAAAACTATTTTCCATGGAAAGCAGTCAGGGAAACATTACTCTCAGTCGAAGGCTTTCACGTGAGTTCTTCCATTCCTTCAAAAGCGCGCTCAAATGACTAAAATTAACAGTTTGGGAACATAAAATATAACATTGAAAAATAGAATAAAAAAAACATTGCTCTATTTAAAAACCAGTGCACACGCTGGTTTTTAAATAAGAATAAAAATCTAACTTAACTCAAATTAACAAGACCAAAGCCCTAATCCAAATCTGAAAGCTAATCTCCGGACCCACCAACCCCTTTACCCCAAGTCGAAAGGAAAGATTTTCTTGACACAGTAGGCTTTTACCCGCGATCGATTACTAGCTCGGGGGGCTTAGATACGCAGTGTATCTTCAATGCACTAAGGAGACCGGGCAGCCTTTGGGGTCAAGTCAAGTAAATCAAAAAGCTCAGAGCTTGGCTCCTCCCATCCTAGGAAGAAGTAGAAAAGTGCTGCCAAGGATAAAAATCCTCGTCAGCCCTAGTTTACCTGAACATACACATAAAACGTCACGCACCTGAGTCTCCGAAATCTGACGCTAAGGAACCCAAGTACCAATTCCCCGTCACGCATACTTGTTAACTTTAAAGGTCAGCACGACACAACGCACACCGACAGAGAGTACCAGAAACGCGCCTTGTCCCTACTGAATCAATACTTTCCCTCTCATGGGCCTCTCGAACTAAAAAAATCGCTTAAATTAGCTTAAAATATCAAAATTTAAAAAAATAAAAATATATGTAAAATGCTTCTTCGATCCGTTTTTCCTTATCTGATTCCTTTTAGAATGAAGACGCTCGAACCTAGAAACCCAGGCGAGATAGAGCGAGACGGAGAGCGCGAAGAATATTAGAACTAACTGGACGGAATTTCACTGAGAATCACAGTGGAATTGAACTAAATCACCGGTGGCAAAAAATAGTTTTAAAAAATTCAAGTAGGAGAATTGTCTGCGCCCCAACGCATGGCTTAATTCAACCCAACTCTGAGAGTTGTATAGAAACGCAACGCTGTGCGGCTGTCTGCCTATGCTAGCGCCCGTAAAACATACAAGGTGCATGTGCAGTAAAAGCCACACGCGCTTGACGTCAGTGAACGTCAGGAAAACCGTGGGCGTGGCTTAAATCACGCACAACACAGAGAGTACACCTGCTGGGAGGATTTGGGGAGTTTGTAACACGTGATCTTATTGCCAGAGTAATTGGGGATAACAATGTGATTCCGACGTACTATGTAGCCTACCCGCCCGAGAGTGTGGGTTGTGACACGCCCCCTTCTTCTTACATCGAGTTTTCTTTTACGAATACTTGAAACGAAAGGTTTTGTTACAAAAAGGGGAAGATGGTGGAGAATTACGTTAGAGGACCTTCTTTAAGGGACCATAAACTGCTAGCCACGCCTACTATGCTTAGAAATCCTTACGAATCGTCGATCTGCGATTTCAATTTGATAGGACAGCGTCCTTACACTAAACTGAAAAACGAAACGCGAATGACACAAACACTGAATAACAGTGGTACTACAGGGTAGAAGGGTAGACACGCCTCTTTTCCTGTTGATCGTTTTTTGGACTTAAAAGTCTTCCTCAACTCATCGTCGTGATGCTTTTCTGAAAAGGATAACAACGTGTTTACGGCCCCAGTATTACTTAGCTTATTGACGGGAAAGAGTCGCAGATGGCACTGAGGTTTGTTATTGTTTTTGCCAGCAGGTTTTCCGGTTAGATAGGTAATATATGACACCACAGTGTCATATTGTTGCAAAACGTTCTCTGGAAAAAGAGTGACAAGTGTCATTCGAGTTGAAAATTGGTAGTTGGATTGGAAATTAATTAGGTTATGTTAACGATTCTCACCAACTTTCTTATTAACTTGTTGATGAGAATCAACAACTTTCGTTGATGATAATCGTTAAAACTTGCACTTTCTTTCACTTCATTAGCTGGGAAAAAATTCATTGTTCAAAAAATTACACAATAGTGTCACTGTGACAGTTGGATACACTAAAACCATTTGCCACTAAATCCGGAGAACGTGTTTTTTTTGCTAATTTGTTTTTTTTGCTAAATAAGTAAGAAAAGGAATAGATCGCTAATCGCCGCAAAGTTTCCACGCTTGTTTTGCTTCTGAAATGTATAATTTGTCACTACAGTTTGCTGTAGCAGCATAGCATGTCCCAAATCAAGTCGCCGAACTTTCGGAACAAGATTTCTCTCGAACGGCTTGTCTGATTTGAAAGCAAACCAAAATAAAAGTTTCCTTTTGTTAGTAGCTGTGCACAACCAAAGGAAGTATTCTTAGGCAACGTGTCTGTCGTAGTTGCAAACTTTCACGTCATAATTTCCTTATTGCTAATGTATTACTTATTGGGGAGAACGTGCATTGGTTATGCACTGTTAGCAAGCTCAAGATTACTATCAGATAATTTTTTCGTTAAATGCACTGGTTTTCTCAAAAAGTTGTTCCGAAATTCGCCACGTTAACCACCTATACCGAGCCAAGGTATACAGTAGCCTTAAAGACGTTAATTAACACCATTGAGAGTGTATTGCCACACCTTTTTCTTCACTGATATACTGATCCGATTTAAGAAAAGAAAGGGAGAAAGATTCAGCTTTCGAAGCAAAACGATAGATTTCATGATGTCACTACACCCATTTAAGGCCACGTGTTTGGCTTCGGTTTGAAAAGACCAGTCATATACGATGACTTCATGAATTCGTGAATAGCTAGTGCATTATGGTGCGAAAAATACCCTTTCACGTTGATTATATCGATACTGAAGCTCAGGTTACTACGAAACCTTATTTCTTTAGACAGGGATTCTTTTTCATGGGCGTATCTAGTATGCTAATGTGTCAATTAGTTAATTGCAGTAATTGGAATCACTTACCGCTCCTGCAGTTAGTGACGGAGCTGATTGTCCCAATGCGGAGTTTTTCATCCGAAGCAGGCTCGCATCACCTGCGATCAAACAACAAAGAAAATTAGTTTAAAACCTTACGATTTCATTAGTCTGAAAGCCCTACAAAAGCCCTCTTCATTCAAAGAAAGTATTCTGTTTTTTAAAGCTATCAACCCACTGCCTTTCTCTAAGATCAATACTACTGCTGCTGTCCCATCCAGTCTTTTGTCCCTCGGAAGAAAAGAAAAAGTGAGATAATCAACTAAAAACCAACGTCAAGGTAAAAAGCGTTCTATTAGTCTGCCAATACGATTGCCTAATATAAAAACTCTTTCATAACATAAAAGGAGCCGGAACTAGCCTTTTTTCCCCTCAAAGAACTCGATCCCACCCGCGTGAACCCGCCCCCTGTTTACTCACATCGTCGCAAGGGTTATCCCAATCTCGAGACCTTCCACTGGTACAACCCAGAATGAATTAAGTTATCAGTCACGAGCTAAAAATTCCCCCAAAAAATAATCCGAAATTCTACAAAAACGACTGCTTACGTACATTTCCTTGAAACTGAGTCACGACTTTTATCCTTACTTTTCTCCAATAACAAACATAAAAAACGTAATGCCATTATACTTGGATTTCAATGTTATTTCCAAAAGACAGTAAAGAAATAGAATATCATTTGCATTACAAGGTTCCTTAAATCGGATACAAAACAACAAGGCTATCCATTCTTGCCCGGAACCAAGCAGTTCTCCATGACAAAGATAGATGGCAGCAAGTTGTTATTTTGGTGTCTATTTTTTACTTCAAATTCGAAACAGGATCTAAAGGAACACCTTGAACCTCAAAAGGGGCGTGGTCCTTCTATGTTGTTTGACCTAGACTTCTTTTATGTCCCAATAATACATTACGAAACTGTCTCCAGAATATACAAAATTGTTTCCAAACCTTTAAAATACTCAAAAAATAATATGGGAAATCTCAAATAATATTCGAATAATTTCACACATGTTTAAAATGAAGAAATGAAATAGAATAGCATTATACCCAAATTTGGTAACGGTAATCCAATAGGTCCCATACGACTGCTAAGGGAAGAAATAGCGGGATGACGTAATCCTGAAGCGGCTGCAAAACTCTCGCGCCTGCGTCGCAAGTCATCCGAAATTTGGCGCGCAAAAGGGCGGGGCCTCAGGCCTACCATTGACCCATTTCCTGCCGACAGTAGCAAACCATCGATATCCAGAGACCTTCTCGCCAAAGAGCCATGATCCACCTAATAAAAACACAGAAGAAAAATAATAAAAATTAAATTTCTGTCATAAAAGTTACACGATACTAAAACCCCAACATCCTAACCCCCTTCCTGTAAAAAAAAAGTCTCCTTTCGCCCACTTCCACTTTTCTCGCCGACTCTCGCCTTTTTATCTAGGTCGAGGTTGTCCTTCCCCGAAGACCAAAATGAAACTTAAAAAAAATTGCCTCAATGCCAAACCATCATCCCTGACTTCCCTCACTACTTAACTGTACGGCTAACCTTCAATCTCTATAATGGAAAAATATTTAGCAATTATAATTAACCTTCACGTCATACAAATCTAACCCAAGCACAATTCATTTTTTATACATGTACCCATATACCGCACCAATTTATACAGATAAAATACCACATAAATAAGCGGTCCTTACTTTTGTTCAACTTTTAATTTTGTACCCAACTCCTCCCTACCCTTTTTACGAAGCAATAAATGATGGTAATAGGCTTAAACCTACAAGCCGTATAAAAAATATCGAAGAAAAGATAAAATAGTGCTGAAATTAAATAAAACTAGTACTCATATAATTAATTCCTTTAATTAAGCCACAGCTTCGAACTAAAACTAGCGATGATCCAACTCTTTATATAATCTTGTCTGTTATAAAAAAGAGGAACCAGCAAGTGAGTGACTAAGTCGCTAACGCTGATTTCGCGAAGACAAAAACTGTAAAAAAAAATATATGACTTATCATTCCAGATCTCTGAAACTAATACCCATGTGCCACTACTTTCCCAAATAACGTACCAGAAAATATTTCGGGCATGAAGTCTTTTCTATGTAACAGCTGTGTCGACTTTATTTGCAGTTTTCTACATTTCTTCAATCGAACCAAATTAAAATTCCAGACTCTTAACGTAACCTAAATTACGCAAATATTTCCAAACTTAAAAAAGTCTGTAAAAAAATCTCCACTCATTCAAATCACAAATTCGTGACGAAAAAAAACTGAAAAAATAACCTGACATAAATAACTTTCAGCTAACAAAATAACAAAATTTGCTGTGTATTTCGCACATTTTCTTTTCCTCTGCAAGTCGCGAACGTATGTGGCCAAAATTGGCACATCTGAAGTTATCTACCCCAAAAGTTATCTACCACGATCTATCACTACACTAATATCTTCAAAATCCATTACATTTTATTTACTGATCAATAAAAAACAAATATTTCACAAAAATTCGACATTAAAATTTGCCAAATTACAGGATTGGCTCGCCAAATTTTGCCTATTCCTAACACCAAACCTGACGTATCAGCAATCTTTCCAGTACCATTAGAAAGTTTAGTCTTTTTAACATTATTTAACGGCTTACGATGTTAATCTAAACTAGAAAGGTAATTAAAGCGTACTCGGCGGGATTATGTCTGACCCAAAGTAACTTTTACTAAGAAATTCGATCATTTTATTCTATCCCGCACCATTTTCTCCATCATAACACTTGCAATTTAAACAAAAAAGAAGGAAAAAAGTGATCATGACGTCATGTCTCGCTTAACGAACTTTCCAGCTGAGATAAAAACGAGCTTACCGGAGGCAATGTGAGCCTCGAGTGCAGCGGAATGGCTAATTTGCGACATCGCGGAGTTGCTCCTAGTTCCAAATTCGGCTCACCCATTTTTCAAAACCTTCCTCATTCAAAAAACGAGATCATTTGCACCAAAATAACACCGGGTGCTCGTCTCCCACGTTGTCTCTACCATTTTTGGTCGCGACTAGGAACCAAACACTAACTCCTTACTACGCACTCTTCACCAATGTATCCTCAAGTCGATTTTTATCAACAATTTTATCAGTTAGTGTCTTCAACCTTTTCTTATCAGTTGAGTTCAAAAACGATAGACTTCCTCGTCCTTTTTATTAGCAGAAAACTACGTCCAATCCTTCTTTTTCAAATTTCGAAAGTTCCAAAATGAATGTCAAACTCGCCACACTGGGAACTAAAGTCCAACTGAGAAGTGAGAAATGGTGCTGGGAATGAAAATAAAGGGAACCCGTTTTTCGGGGAGAGGAGGCGGAGCCTTCCAGCCTCTTTGCATATCGTAAGGCCACATAGCAACTAGTTCTTCCTTTCCCCAAACCTTTCACAGAATCCAGAGGCGTAATCTCGACGCTTAAGGTCTTAGCTAGTTAATTTTGCCCTTTTTATCTTTCCAATTAACTAATGAAAAATTGACAAATGACGCAATGTCAAACTGATCTATCTTTAATCAACCTGTAGTAACCTTTCATAGTTTTTTGTTAGTTTTCAAAGACATGCCGTTTGAATTACGACTGCAATTCACCTATCCGGAAGTGCTTCCGTTCACAAAAATACAGTAATAACCACAACAACAACAAAAGCTCTTTCTCTCTCCTATTTCTAAATTTTTGGGGACCTTTCGTCCTCTATCAAAGGATAAACAGAACTGTACAAAACGTGGAAATGGGATTATCTGAGCTCAGCCTGATTCAAAAAGACCTGAAATTTTACCTCAAACCATTGATTTAACGGGTTGTATTTAGATTTACTGCAAGAAGAGGCGTTATTTTCGGTACACTAATTCTAAAGAGTTCAAAGTCACCTTTTCCACGTGTTTGCGGTGAGATTGGTGGGCTTTTGGGTTTGCTAGCTTGGCGTTTACTTGGGCTGTGGTCCAGTAGGGGAAAAAAATAAAATAAACCTCTTCTTTTTCCCCCAACTGGGGGGGATAGGGGTGGGAAAGACCTATTTTTGTTCAGCTCATCACGGAGCTACCACATATATTTTTTGAGGGTCTTGTCTTGGAGAATTTTGGCCCCGTGTTCACATTCCGAATGTTTTCCTTTCCATGACCAAACATGGTTTTGCTACCTTTTGTTTGTGGGGTGTTTGCTTAGCAAGGCGCAAAAGTCACGGGTACTTTTGCACACTTTTGTGTCTAAGCGTTCGCTTTAGCACAGTCATTCGTCTCATTTGCATTTTGCAACGCTGGTGCTTAACATTATTCGCCGTTAAAATCAAAAGAGTGAGCGTTATAGACAGGAACTGGGAGGAAAAAGAAAAAAAAAGGCCCGAATCGTGACCTAAACTGGGCTTGCAAGGGCGGAGCCAGTTCCTAAGGTTTCGATGCGAGACTATGATAGCGTAGAACGTAGTATAAACACGTTAGTTTAGCTATACAAACACGTATGCGAACGCCTGCTGCACTCAAATACAAACATTATTAGCTCATCATGTCAAAAACCACGGAAATTGGGTTCTTTTGAGAAATAAATACGCTAAAACGAACGAAAACACGAAACAACCAACAAAACAAATTTTTCAATTCAAATACCGTTTTTTATTCGGTATCGATACTTTTTTACTCGATATCAATTCTCAAAGATCACGATATGAATACTAAAAGCTTGTTATTGTTTGGGTCGCGTAACTAAGCGAGCTAACGCTGGTTGCTAAGGCATCAAGAAGCGTGCCGTATGACGTCATCAAGCCTTTGTCGTCATTTCTAGCCAATGATCGTTTGGATTTAAACCGCGAAGGTTGTTTGGCGGGAAAATGCAATATTTGACAACAAACCTTGGTTTTTACTGGCACTAGTCTACTTTGACGTTACTAAGGACCAATGAGCGTCCAGCTTTCAGTTATATGGAGCTAGAAAGTATTATTCGCAGCTTACTGCCACTACACATTGCGGTGTTTAGTAACCAGGAAACAAGTTTGAAATTCAATAAAAGCGAGTCATGACACGTGAACAAGCCTAAACAAGTTCCCTTGACAACTTTCATTCTCGTCTCGGTGGATTCAAAAGACCTTTTTCAAGGATATCCTTATTAAATTGATAGGAAATGACATTTTTCTCCTTGCCCTACGCAAAATTCGAAAAATATTTCCTTGAAAATTCCTGCAGCATAAATTCCCTCCAACAAGAAAAACTCACCTCGTGAACTGTACAGAATTTCTTGGCCATATCAATCGCTTGCAAAACCTTCACTTTGAGGGCGGGGTCTTCAATATGCGACAAGTCACGTGGCCGCAAAGAAGTAAACAAACTCAGGGGCGTGTCTCCCGGGTATGCCTACACAAATGAAAACGACAATTATATTTTCAACCCATCAACCACACAAAACATGGAATTTGATTCAAATACAGATAAAAGACAAAAAACACTAAAATGGGGAAAAATGCAATTAGGGGCCACTAAACTTGAGGGTGTGTCCGGTGACGTCACACATGAGCCTCGAGTGCTCATTTCTCTTTTTCTTTAGCTAAGAACGGAAACGCTCCGTAAAGTCAACTGTATTGATTGGCGCTGGGTTTGGGAACGTGCAACTTAGAAGGGGCGGGCTTACGGGCTCCTGTACAATTCAAACATTCCTAATTATGCACCTTGCATTATAAACGACCAAGCTATACTCCTTAAAACGAAAAGGCAGCGTTGCGGATAGAGACGCCTGGAGCTTAAGCCTAACACGTTAAGTTTTCCATCTCAACTTGTCGATTTTCTTAAAAAGTCCGTGCCACATTCATTTGCATATCAATTACCCAAAAAAGTAGCTCCCTTTTCACCCAACCCGAACTCGTAAAATAACAAGTGCTTTGCATACTTCTTTCACTGTTGTTCAGATACCTCTTTTCGGTCTACGGCACACAAACCGGATCATAAATTCGGTCCTTTCTAAATCCTTATATAAATTCGCTGACTTTCCTCCCATTTTCTGAACAAGACTAGCATTTCCTAAAATATCGTATCCTGTCCTACATTCGCTAAAAGCTCTCCTAGCTCAAAGAGTTTGTCATTTCTTTCCGTGATATACTGATCTTCAAGCTTTACTGAATTGCCTAAAGGTGGAAGCTTGAATATTACATATAGTTGTTGGGAAATTTAGTTTGGGAAGACCTTCCTTCGCAAAGTAATCTTCAGAAGTACTACAAAAATCTATACCGAGCAAACCACACAGGTCTAATAAGCTTCGTTATGCTGGTTTACCTTCATTAAAGATATACCTTCATTGGAGGGAAATCAGCTTCGAAAGGGTTAATTAGACCTCAGTGATCTGATCGATATAGATTTTTTTGCCACTCTAGTTCAGTTTTCGTTATTAAAATTTAGACTAATTATAATTCGAGTTCAGCAAAGTTTAGCTTTGGACTTTCCTAACATTTTGAAGCGATTTTAATTCTCAAAGGACTTGTCCGTGCGTAATGCAACGGGTTAAAGGGGTTGAATATGAATATTTATATACCCGGAGGACGTGTTCGCAATTAGCCTGGAGAGCAAATTCAGCGAGTGTTTGTAGAGGCGTGGTCGGCGTGGAAGCAGAGCGTCCCCATACCGCCCTTTTCCATCGCCTCCAGGGACTCACGGAAGGGGCGTGGCAACCGAAATCGGAGCCTGATGAAGACGATGAAGCCATACTGGGATGAAACTTGTGGTCTAACAACCAATTATGTGGCCGCCCACTTCCAATTCCTCCTCCAACGCCTCTTTCGCCTGTAAAAATTACACAAAACAAACTGTTAATTGGGAATACGCACAACAGACGAATTTCGGAATGAATTTACATACAAAGCAGTAGTGCAATCAGTAAGTTTCAGTTTCAAATTACGAATCAAATTAAAGAATTGAAAAACCTGCAGTCAAAGGCCGATTCAGCGAATACTTAAATAACTTGAAAAGTTTAATTGTACAAAAAAGTAAATTATACAACAGTCCAACTGTCGAGCAGAATTTACATATAATCAGTAGTTCAATCAGTAAGTTGAGTCTGAAATTACGAATTAAATTGAAGAAGTGGGAACTTGCAATCAACGGACGATTCAGCAAATATTCAGCTAACTTGCAAAGTGTACTTGTCCAAAAATTCAATTATAGTTAAAGGCAAGATGCTGACTATAGCAGCTGAATCCGCATGAAAAATCAATCGAAAACAGGGAAGCTTTTCTCTCTTGAAAACTGCGATGGTGAACATGTCCCAAAGGGCGCAACTAATGAGCTGTCTTCAAACGAAGCTTAATTACAAACCATCCTTATTAGTACAACATGACTTGCAACAATACAACATAAACTAACGTATTCAAACAGAATTTGAACCAGAGTTTTGATAAGCTATCCACTTATCTATCCCAAACTAACAACTTACCTGAAAGTAAGTTTAAAAAATTGACTTAAAATGTATTAATGCACTTAGAATATCTTAAAACAAATTATTATATAACTAAAAAGAAACACCACAGATGTAAAAACAAATCTTACAGCAATAAATAGGAATAGTTTAAACAGAACTGAAGCGAAAGAAAATTTTGGTGTACGTTTCTACATTCAGGATTTATCTACTACTAATTCCTTGAAGAAGTAACTAAAAAAATCAGCATGTTCACGTCAAGATATCCCTTTAAAAAAGGAATAAAAATGAGCACTTAGCATATTTAATCTATTTTCGGTAAAAGAAATCGCCAACTCTTTAGCCTATATAAGTCACGTGTGTAAAAGTTGGGAGTCTTAAAATACACCCGTCCATAATAAATGTTTGGGTCATAAAGTTACAATGTGGGAGTCTGGCCCCTCCAAGAATCGATCAGCGCGTCCAGGGGATTGTCTCTAAGTCACAGACTCTCCTTCGTGTTCGTTTCACATCAAAAGCCCAAACTTGACACCACTATAAAACTGTAGAAAACTTCATTCCCTTTTGAAATTTCAACAAAACGAACTAACATGTATAATATGTCATACTTGGAACGAGTTTCAGCCGTCGTTGGTTGGGTTGCATCGTTTCTGGTCAATAAGTTTTCGAATCGGCGAGAAAAGTTTCGTTTTTATTTTGAGCAAGTTACAAAAAAAGAAAATCGAGAAAGGAAAAGAAGATTTCTTTCTCTACTTCTGCGATTTAAGCGCAAAAAGCAAATAAAGTGCTGGACATGTCGAAAACGTTCCAGACTCGCCAAGCTATATAACCCCCGCTCTGCACCACTTGCGTCTATAAAAAGCGCGCCAACAGCTGTGTAATGCAAAACTGCTATTGGGTGATGGCGTCAGTTGCAATAAATCGATGTGAAAATCAAGATTGCAAATGCAACTCAAGCCTCAGGACAGGGTCCGAAGCTCAAAGTAACTTTTCCTCCTTTGAATCGGCTTTCTAAGTCGAGAAAACTCTCGACGCAGGAAATGTTCCTCCAAAATCATTTTCTGGGCGAACAAAGGTTACAAGAGGAGAAAGGCTAGGGCAAACAAACGGAACTTAGGGTCCTATGTTAATGTGCGCGGCTGAATAAAGGGTTAATGAGTCACTCCCCATTTCTGTGTTTGACACACTAGACGAAGAACGTTATAACTTTAGGGACTTAAATGACTGCAACAAATGAATGTTTACTGTCTGGACGCTGGGCGTGCAGTGAGGTTTTCCGATCCTTGTACATGCCATACCAAATCGACACAGAGGATCTTCCGCCATGCGCAGGGAAGATCCATCACATACTTTTCTTTCGGAATTTTTCGCAGAGTGTCTACAGCAAACCGATATAGGACAGTGGTGTACCAAGAGCTGAAGTTTTATGGCCCTTATTTGGCCAAGCCAAATCATTATGTGGCAACAATACTGGACGTGGAAAAGAATTTGACCGCATAATCGACACTACGGACAACCCAGAAAACGCGTGTCCTGGCAGCCTAATGACCACTAAAATTATCAGAATAACTTATGGAACCAAAGACATTACTTTTTTCTTGCTGGAAATCCTTAGGAATGCACGGGCTTGTCTTTCCCCTCCTTTCTCGAAACAATGGGTATTAATTCTGCTCTCATCAGTCAATGCGAGCTTAGTCTTTGCCACAGTATGTAGGTTTCAATCTATAATTCTATATACTGGGTTAAACCGGGCACCTAACTGAGACGCAAATTTACCCGGTTACTAGATGGGGTAAAGTTGTATATACTCTGTAATGGCTAACTGTAAGGTTTAGAACTGTGGTTAGAACGTGGAAGATTTAAGTTTTGCTTAGACATGGACTTGTTCGTTGTTGATCTGAAGAAGCTTCGTTAGTATACAATGGGATAAGCCCGCCTACTTGAAAGAAAGCTCGTAAGTCGCCTTTACTGTACCCCGAGGCAACCTTATGAAGTACAAAAAAACGCAGCGAGATAGGGCGTTTGACTTTACTCAGTTAATCTAGGGAGATTTAAGGCATGTTAATGTTTAATTACCTTGAGACTCAGGTTATTTCATGATGATTAAAAAAACGTCCAAAATACGCTTCAAACATGCACTTCGTAACAACTCCATTACACGCCGTACCCACTAGACACGATATAACTATCGCGATATAAACCGCGATTAATCGCGCATAAATCCAAATATCGATTTTCCGCAAGAAATTACTCACTACGAAAATTGGTTTTTAAAATGCAAACTATGCACGGATTTGATTTATTTTCCCGCACAAACAGGCTGGGGAAAGAACATGAGAAGAAAACGCCGTTTTATGGGCTGTAATTCAATAAATAGATGTACAAAAGGCACGTTATGGATCCATTTGGCACGCACTAGACAGTCTCCTCACTCTGCCGTGCGAGAAACTCCTTCAATGTCTGAGCTTCTAAGGGAATGAGCAACATTTCCGCTCCATCTAATCCTCTTTTAATCTTAATTAATTTATGGTCCACGAATTCAGTTAATTGCGCCCTGAGAGTCAGATCCGAGTTGACTAAAAACGCATCTAAACACGCTCTATATAAATCTTGAAACGCGTAACCTATGAAAAAAAAATTAATGCGCTATTTAAGAAGAAAATCACTCTTTAACCTGAATAAGCCGAATCTTCTTGTTCCAACTGATATTTCGCAACAAGCATGAAAACCCCTTTGGCATTTGGCGTCAATGACGCGAAAACATGCACCAAGGATGATAAAACTAAAGTAGAAGATTGCTGAGCCAAAAGCGAATTTTCGTACGAGGTTTCTTCGATATAGGAGCAAAACGTGGTGGCGTCAAAATGCAGGAACCGAAATCGACCAACTTTGGTCGCATCCCAAACTAAGGTAACACAATAAGGAGAGATTAAATCCAAACTTTTATTCTACATAAAAACGGTAATTTACGTATGGGAGCGTTGATATGATCCATGGAGGCGATAATATGAATTCTATCAACAGCAGCCAGACGACTGAGACAATCTTGAGCTTTTTCATTTTGTAAACTGGGACCATCGATGTTATGTATGAGTAAATAAAGCGTTCGGTTATTTTCGGCTAAAGTTTCACTAATTAACGCCAATTGGAGTGGAATGTTACTCGTTTTACTGGTGCACTGCAACAGATCTTCCACAATACTCGACAGAATCTTAAAAAACGCCAAAAGAATACAAAGTTGTAAAACAACCACAAATTTTTTAGAAGACTACTGCGATTATGCAGTCGGTTAACAAAACGAAATAAAAAAAAAAACTAACGGAAAACTCGGCTCTTACCTCCTTCAGGGACAATCCAGGAAAAAATCCGTTAATTACTAACACGTCTTCCGTAGAAAGAAGTTCGGTATGAAACTGGTGAATGACTTCACGCTTGGAGCCCAATCCGTATAGCAAAACGTTGAATCCTTCCCTAAATTCCTCAAAATCAATATTATAATCGAAAAGCTTTGAAAAAAAACCTGAGGAGCAGCTTCCATTTAGCGAAAAGACTCTTGTAATCATCCACAAGCTCCATTAACTGCTTTTTGTGATGTAAATTATTATCTTCTTGCTGTAATAAGGCTTGCATCGCTTCTTGGGACAGACGCGGTGTTCGTAGTCGTTTCAAAGTGTGGTCTGAGGTGTGATTCACTGACGCATGGGCTTGGAAGTAACTTTCAGTATTTATTGCCTAAACATTTCGACTATAGAGCCATTTTTATCGCCAAAAACGTAGGAATATTACCTCATCTTCTTCCATGTTACGTCTCCTACGCTGCCTAGTGGAGAATTTTGTGATAACAACTTCTTTAAGGGGCGTATCCAGGGCTTTTCCATCTTCAGATTCAGAGGACGGTTCGTATACAGATACACTTTCTTCATCCGTACTAATATCGCTCAAAATATCCTGAGTCATGACCATAATTTCTAGAAAGAAGAATGTCAACACTTTTAATCAGTAAATAAACTGAACACAGTAACCAGTTCTTTCTATGGTTTCTAAGGTGAGGTACACATTAATCAACGAAGCAAAATAAAAAAGTAGAATGCAATTTCAGTAAAAATTTACTTTTCTTAACGCGGTTTCTTAAGCCATAAGGCGTGTCTGTAACTGAAGGCTTCTTGGAAGAACCTTTAGGTGTTTGAGGAGTATGAGGAGTTAAATGTTTGGAGACAGACGTTGGTGTTTTGAGACTGTCGATCACTTCTTTAACTTTCTGAGCCAATCGGTCTTTTCTGCGAGGCGTTTGGAAGCCAAAAACATCTTCAGCGCCCTGGGTCATGTTGGTGAGAACTTCAGGCATGTCTTAATAAAGAAAGTACGAAGAATTATAAAGCGTTTAAGGTGTTAAACTTTAATTACAGTCTCCGCTTTGAAAAGGGATATCGTCGACCATTGTAACGTCATTGTTGATTGCTTCCTGGATATCTTCTAGAAACCCTACTCCTTCTTCGGGTTGCGGGTTGTCTCCCAATACCAATGCTAGCTTCTTTTTTGCTTTCAACGCAGCAGATCGAGGTGTTCGGCCTGATCTTGCAGTTACACTATGCTCTGGTGTGGTTTGGGAATTTGAAAAACCATCAGTCGGTTTCCCGGCACGTGTTCTAACACTTGGAGTTGTACCCAAACCTGTATAAATACGAAATAGTATTAAAGATTTGTAGATTGAGTAAAGAATGTATTACCTGATCGAGCATCTCGTATGAATACTAATTGTTCTACATTTTCGTCCCGCACAAACTCAATCTCTACAACGTGTTCGCCCGCCATTGCTTAAATAAAATAAACAAATAGCCGCTTGTAGCGCCAAAGGAAAATTGCCTATTCTGTTGGACGTATAAATTGGAGGCGGTACTAAAGGTATTGTACCTATCAAGAGTGAAATAGCCTTCCGAGTTGAGCTGTACACCAATGGAGGTGGGGGAGCTGGGCGGTTCTAGCTCGATTTTAAATTTTAAACTGCGGAACTCATGGTTATGGACCCAATAAATAAGGATTCAAGTAGCTTAGTCAGTTTTTTATGTATTTGATGGAGGTATTAAGTACACTTTTGCTTAATGTTGAGCATGAGCAGCGTAGGGTGCCGTTTCCTTCCAAGCAGAGACGTCAAGGTGAGGAATATCGTGACCGTAACAAGGCAACCAAGGATTCCTATGGAGATGTATCAATTATGTATAATTAAGTAAATTAAGCGTCTAGGTAATCGATACTTACATTGCAGAAGGAGACCAAAATACGAAAGGTGTGACCCATTCAATATGGTCTGAGTTGTCGCAAATAATTCGCCCAAGGCTTGTCTGGCGAATCTCTGCAAGTTGAACTATAAGAGTAAAAGACAAATAAAGAGACAAAGTAAAGAGACAAGTAAAAGTCCATCTTTTTAAATTGCCAAAATTACTTGGATCGAAGGAATTGCGCTGTCCTCCCAACTCGTAATAAAACCTGTCAGCGTCCTTTAGCCGAGCAAACTGGTCAGAAATAATGCACGCAAAAGTAGGTCCCACAATCCCCCCACGAACTGGCAATTCCACCAATCCGCCAATAAAGAGATCAATATCGTCGGGGTATTTGTACAAAGCTTTCAGTTTTTCCACAACCTACAAATTTACGAAATTGCCAAAGTCGAGCTTTATAACCACCAAAGTTTAAGACTTACGTAAGGTTTAATGGTATCGAGTAGGTCATCGAACGAATGAGCTCTTGGCAAACCGCAAACTTCACGATAAAAGTTATATCCAGGCAAGCCATGGTCTCTTCCCCGCCATAAATTAAATGCGATAAGATCGTAACCCCATTCGTGCTCAGGCGCTTTGAAGAGATACCGACTGACCTTTTCGGGGGAAAAGCATAAAAAATGCCGTTACAAATTACGTACGAAGGATCTAAACAGAAATTTAAACTCACTCCTTCGGCAACCCACTCGTCGAAATCCTGCGAAAATTGCTGCATCAAGCCACGCAGAACTCCGTCGTAGATCACGGGCTCAAACAGAATTTCAGGTCGGTTGTACCAATCTTTAAGAAATAGCGGTCCCCAGTATTGCGAATAATTATCGTCCAACCAGATACTGAAGAAGGATCAACTCTAATTAGCAAACTGCATAAAATTTCTCTAAATAGTCGAAAACGACAAGAACTTTGATTTCAGATTTTTCAGAAGTAAAAAAATAAGAAAAATAAGAGGAAGTTCAGTCATATTTTTGCTCGAAAACTTACTCAATCCAGTTTTGAATTAGAGAATGACCATATCGGAAAGCAGCTGCTGCAAACTCGTTCGTAATGGCCACATTGAGATGTTCATCGTAAGTATACGTGTAGCCATACGTCAAGGGAATCAACCCATACTCATCCATAACCAATCGACCTTGATTATCATCTCAAAGTTAGGCAAAACCCAAAAGACTAACATGTACATTAAATATTAATTATCATATTTTCTAAAATAGAAGGTACGAATGAATATCGAAACTTAAAGGAGAAAATATGGACAAAAATACTTAAAGAAAATGTAAAATACATTCACGAAATATAAAAATGTACCTAGTACTGAAGGCAGGTACTCGTTGTATGTAATGTGCTGGATTTGCGCGCCGATGATTTTTCTCGCTTCTTGGTACAACCGCTCGTCATCCCAATGAGGATTAACAGTAGCTAAGAGCCCCGCGACACGATTGTGTTGACGTAACCACATTGTCTGCATGACAGTCAATCCCGGGTATTGGTTCACCCTCAAATCCCCTTAAAAAATCAGTAATTACTGGTTAAACTTTAACATACAAGTTCAAGATATTTACCTGCAATGAAGCATCTACCACCGTATTTGTAATCACCACAATTAGTCCCCTTTTCGTCGATAGGCAAATAAGGCTGGCCGTAGATCATTACGGACTTCAAACGTCCACCCACATATTCCCTCAAACTTCGCGCAATATCTTCCGAAGAGCCGTAAATTTGTGAACCATCCAAATAATGCGTTACTTGATTAATCTAATAAAAGAGAGAAGATTTTATTCATAACTCTGACAGTTTAACTTCAATTTAGTTCAATTTGATTTGATTACTTCCAGAACTTAAAAAGGTCAAAGAAATTTGAGGTATTTACCTGATTGGCATACCCGAATTTGCAATCTTCACGAGGCGCGATGACGGAGCGTACAAATTCCAAGCAATCGACTCCAAACTGGCTATAAAAGGGATCGTCTCTTTTAATATCGATAGGAAAGCACATGGGATGGGTCATGTCGTTGGGTAAGTACTTTCCCGCCTCGGAGCAGCACTGCAGGGCTGTATTATTGACTAAAAAGAGAGAAAAAAAATGCTTCAAATGTTTGCTTCTTTTTAAAAGAGTAAGTAATGGTTTCTACGCTTACGCGATCTATAAACGGGCGTGTGAGCTATATCATGATCAACAAACTGTCCCCATTCCATGACCATCAAGCTGAGCTGGTAGTCCGGATGATCTTCGTCTTCAGCGACCATCGCCGATACCACACGTACTGACGGCAATCCGTCCCATTCCCTAGGAGTCCAAATTCCTGTCGAAAAATGAAAAATAAAACAATTAGGAATTGATTTTCCTACTAATTATCTCCAATAAAAAAAAGATTTAAAATCACTATAGTACATTAATAAATATACGCCAAAAGTATGGTGGAAAAATATTTTTTACATTTATTTTTTGCAGAAGCAAAACTTACCGTCATAATACTGAGGAGGCAAAATTCGTTCCAAGGGTGTGGAAGCCCTGCCCCAGTTAGGATACGCCAAATTATTGCACGATCCATCGTAAGTACGATAATTGGTGTGCGGGCAGGTAGCAGGCGGAGCCAAGCAAGTGTAGGCTAAAGCTGTACTGCGTACGTCTAAACGTTGAGTGGCAAACCCGGCTTGTTCAGGCGACAGCTTTAGTCTAACAATAAACATTGAAAAAAGAACAGAATGGAAAAACTATCCATGGTACTGACTCTTGGGCAAGTTTCTTGGTGGCTTCCACGACTTGCAAGGCTTTCCAACCCTCTTCTTGAGCACGGTAGGACGCCAGCATGTTTAAGGAATAACCATGCATAGGATGTCCAGGTCCCACGAGAGCTTTATTGTACCAACTGTGGACTTCGATCTCCGCCAATCGGATAAGCGTTTGGAACCCGTAAGTTACCACTTTCTTGATTTCTTCCTCAGAAAGAACGCGTGGTAAAGCAATCAGCTTGCTTACTTCAGGAAACCTAGCCACGGATGCTGAAATAAAATGTTAACCAAGAAATGTTAGAATGTCTTTACGCAAAAACTTGGAATTTACACTTTTAAATAAGATAAAAACAATTCTTACATGTCGTGGTACGGATATCCGGGCAGCAAGTACCCCAGTACCCTTCGTAAGTATGGCACCACCAGGGATGATGTAGCAAATCCAAAAAATAGACCGAGCACTGAATCCCAACTTTGCACAGTGGAGAACCCCATTCCATTGGGCAATACGGCTCACCCCCAGGAATTAAAGATAAACTGGAATGTTTTAGAAAAGTTTCAACCTCTTGTCTTATAAATATCCTCTGTCTGCTGAAAATAAACCATATTACAAATCGATATTTACCTTCTAGGATAATTGTAAGGCAACACTGCATGGTCAATACAATACACCATCTGGACCAGCCATACCAACACTGGCAAGGGCCTGAAATAAATCCAGGCGCGTTCTTAAACCCGAAAATTATACTAAATGCATTCTCAAAATGCCTTCAAGAATTCGAAAATAATCGGAAAATAGGCTTACCTCGTGAAACGCATTACGATTTTCTTGCCACATACACAACAATCCGCGTATACTTTCAACAACCTTCACTGAACTGACGTACCACGCAGACTTCTCATTCACGAGGTCACCTTGGGTCGGCTTCGCGAAAAACCAACTTTCTGAGGCCGAAAAAAGCTTTTCGACATCCACGTAGATGCTTATAAGGACTCCAAAAGGTATAAAAGGCAATCGAAAGACCTTGTCGCGTGCTCTGTCTGTTGTAGTAGTTTCTGTGACTCGGTACGTCGATTTGTCCCAAAAACCGGTGAAAAATTCGCTGAAAATTTGTTTTGTGTCGCTGAACTACGATTCTGGTCCCAAGTGAACCATGGGACAAATTGGGCCTTTTGGGGTGCTATTGCTTAACTGCATGGTATTCACATTATGTCTAACTCATCCACCCCCGCCCATGGTAATGGCCCCTCCTAAAGTATCACCACCTAATTTAAATCCTAAACAACCGCCCACGAAGGTACCATATCAGGGACGTAACGAACTCGAACGAGTAGCCTACCAACCCCCTCCAACCTACGGAATCAATCGCCCTTGCCCTCCTCTGGCCTCATTGGCGTCAACGTGTAAACCGTTGGCACAATGTTCGCTGTGGTACGTGGATTTGATCAACTCAGGAGCCAAAGGTTACTGTCCAGTTGACTATGGCCTTTACCGTGCTTGTTGTCCTGACGTCACATCTGGAACAAGTAAGTACTTTTTCTTTAAAGTGTGTAATATTTCACAAAGTACTTCACGAATCTTCCAAAAACTCTTGGGAAGTACGTGAGTGCGTACTTTACCTAGTCAGTTTACGAAGACGATTTGCGATATGGAGTAAAGTTAATTTTGTTGGCTGATTTCATTAATCACCCTTGCGCGAATTGTTAGTTCAGGGGTTAAATGGAAATAATAATTACACATGAGTTACTAGTTTAGTGCAAATTATAATTTGGTTGTTCATTTTCGCAGTGTCCGCCGAAAGATTCAAGGAGCGTACCCTGGAAGCGGAACTAGCCGACGTGAATCAACAAGAAGTGAACCTGATTTCGAATTTTGGTTTGCAAGAAGCAGCGCATTTGAGCTCCATCGAAGCCAATTTAATGGAACATCAAACCTTCCTGACAAGCTCCTCCCCTTCCTTCGGCTACTACCGTAACATGCGCGCTACCGACGCAGCCTTGGAAGCGGCCGAACTAGGACTGATGGTCACAAAAGCCACGCAGAAGCTCAAAGAAGTGTAAGTCTACCTAATTTACATGAAGTGTGCTCAATTTTTATTAAACTAACTTATAATTTCGTTCACCAGATTACATCTCTCCAACGACGCTGCTGGTATTGGGACCCAAAAACTGTCAGTCAAAGGTACCGCATTGGAAATCGCCTGTCGCCCCGAACCCAACTGTTACATTTCCAAGTACCGCACCTTGGATGGCAGCTGCAATAATTTGATTTCTCCCAATATGGGTAAATCTGTCACTCAAATCGAGCGCATTCTGCCACCTAAGTACGACGACGGTACGTTAAAGCGCTTAAAGATTCACTACATATTTCTTTCGTTTTCATTCATTTCACACTTAATTTTAGACTTATTTGTCGAACTACGCTGCGTTAAAGTAATTGCAGTTTGTGTTTTTATTATCAATTTTTAGGTATCTGGGTAGCTAGAGATAAAGGAATGCCTAATTCGCGTTTGGTACGAGTCACAGTCTTCAAAGAGCAGGACTCCATGGATAATACAGCTTCACAGATGGTTATGCAATGGGGCCAATACTTGGATCACGATATTACGCATGTGCCTGTCTTCCGTTTGCGTAAGTCTTACGCACTGTAACCAAAAACCATTTCTAATTAGCAGTTTATGGTTATTTTTGTAATCAATTTTACAACTATTAAGTTTCAAGTCTTATGTTTTTAACTTGATTTTCAGATAACAATACCGGAATCCAATGTTGCACAGCGGAAGGCAACTACGTTCCGCCACAGTGGAAACATCCGCATTGTTTCGTGGTGGACATTATGCCTAATGATCCGTTCTATGGACCAATGGGTATCCGATGCTTGAACTTCATCCGCTCGACAGTGGCGCCACGCTCCGACTGCAAATTCGGCTACGCAGAGCAACTCAATCAGGTGGGTTATTTTGTACTTTTAATTTCTCCCTTTAACAGTTCGTTTCTGTTGATTTTGCCTTTAATTTAAACAATCACTGCAGGTTACTCACTGGATTGACGCGTCCCAAGTTTACGGCTCCAACGACGAGATGGCTAGGAAGTTAAGGACCTTTTACGGAGGCCGTTTGAGGACGTTTCGACATAAAAACCGAGATTTACTACCCCTAAACCAGGAAGACACGGAATGTATTGGTTACAAAGAAGGTTTCCGTTGTTTCCTAGCAGGTAACAATCGTCATTGTTCTACTTTTTTCCAGTAGAAATACTTGATTAAAGTGCACTTTTGAGCCGTACTTTACCTTTCGAGGCACATGATCGCTTCTTGTTTTTGTTGTAGGAGACTCTCGGGCGAACCAAGTTATCGGACTGACGGCTATACAAATCCTTTTCCTCAGAGACCATAACAAGATCGTTGGAATTCTCCAAGGTTTGAATCCACACTGGGACGACGAACGACTATACCAAGAAGCTAGGCGTATCACCATTGCTTTCCATCAGCACGTGACTTACAACGAATACCTGCCAGCAGTCCTAGGTATAGTTAGAAAAAAAAATGTAAAAATAATATCGAATATCGTTTCATACCTTACAAATGGTCGCAATTGAAACTTTATTTTCACACTTATTGTCTTAAAACCTTACGATTGATGACAACTAAATGAAACCATGTTATGATCTACTGCTTCAGATCTTAAGCGTACTTAATCCTGCTTTTCAATAGGCCGTCGAGTGATGGAACAGTTTGATCTCGCCCCCCGTACATCTGGCTACACTTACACTTACGACGAAACGCTAAATGCCGGAATTCTGAATGAATTCGCTACTGCTGCCTTCCGTTACGGTCATTCCATGATTCATCATTTCTACGAGTAAAAACTCTATGTCAAACCCTAATCTTCTATATGATTTAATGAATCCTTTCTTCATGATTTAATGTATCTTTTCTTTTCTAGTTTGGTGGACGAAGCGGGGAAAACTTATGATCGTATGCTTCTTCGTGATTGGTTCAATAATCCGCATTCGTTGGGCAGACCTGACGTTCTGGATGCCGTTTTGCGAGGAATGGTCTCCGCACGGGCTCAGGCGTCGGATGACCGTTTCTCCATGGAAGTAATTCCAAAGAAATCCTCCAAGAAAGGACATTTGTCTTAATGAACACTTTTTAGGTCACTGAGTATTTATTTAAACGGAAAGAAAAGCTCTGGGGCTTTGACTTGGTGGCATTTAACATCTGGAGAGGACGGGATCATGGTTTGCCTGGCTATAATGCGTACCGTGAAGTGGTAGGCCTCCCTAAAGCTCGGTATTTCGCTGACTTGGTAGACGTCATCCCTCCCGAGGTATAAAGAATGTGAAAAATCTTCAGGAGTAACCAGCATAACATGAACAAATTATCATTGAATATTTCATGTCCGAATTAATGATCTTTTACCCGATTTTTTAGACTGTGGGCAAGTTTGAGTCCCTTTACAAATCCGTGGACGACATTGATCTCTACATTGCTGGGATTTCGGAGCGGCCATTGCCTGGAAGTATCCTAGGACCCACTTTTACTCGCATTTTGGCGGATCAGTTTGCCCGGCTTAAGGACGGGGATCGATTTTGGTACGAGTTAGGCACCCAAGTCTCTTCCTTCACTGTGGACCAATTACAAGAAATCCGGAAATTCAGCTTTGCCACTTTACTTTGCCGCGTGGGCGACAATATCAAGTCGGTACAGCCGTTGGTATTCCGTCCCATTTCTGAAACGTAAGTGCAGTTAGCTTTAACTTAAAGTTGTAAGATTATACATACATTTTCTTGGTATAGGAATCCTCGCGTTCCATGTTCGCAGATTCCGGTTCCAGATTTCTCGCCATGGAAGGAATATTAGAAGTAACCAAGTGCACAGAACTGTTATCCTTCACATTGTGAAATACACAACAATAATTATCGGCTACCTTCTCTAACGTTTTGTCTCTTACTCATTAGTCAATATTGTTCATTTTAACTTTACGACAAGCTTGATTCCAACTAGCCGAGTTTCCAGTAAGAGGAACACCGATTCAAAACTATCAAAACTTGCGTATTATAATTCGCAAGATCTCCCGGTTTCCTTTACTGAAGAAAGTATCTCAAAATATTTCTTCATAAATTTGTGTTTTAACAAAAATCTTTAGAACACCAGGTAAAATATAAGAAAAAAAATGCACACACATTTAAAATAACCGGAAACAACGTGCGTCATCTCTAGAGGACAACACCGATTGCTTGTACAACACAAATGCAATTTCTTTCTATTTTTTTCTGGAACTTTGTAAATAAATTGAATTAAAATCATACGCTCAACGAAAATTAAAAAAAAATTTAACATGTAAAAATTAATTCATTACTTGCAAGCCAGATTATACATGGGTATAAGCCAAAAAAGAAGAGAAACTCCTCGAGAACTTGCTCTCTTCTTTTTTTCACATGGTTACATTTTTGACAAATGAACTAAGAGAAAAAAACACATGATTTGCCAATAGAAAATAAGTTCCCAAACCTACTACAAACATTCGGCAGGGACAAACTGGCACGGCGACCAGCTAAAAAGGACAAAATATATATATATATGTATAGATTTATTTATAAAAAAAATTAAAAGCTGAATTATAAGTCCGCCTTGGCTAAAGTTTTTTTCGTTTTCTATTAACTTTGGCTAAAAAAAGAAAGAAAACAAGGAAAGCTTTATTAATGGATGTTATGTTTTTACGTCGCAAAATTTAAACTCTAAAAAGTTCTTCCCAAAAATTTGTAATTTTTTTAGGCAACCAAGAGCGAGCGACGTCTATATATTTTCTTTAACCATAAGCTTTTTTTGTATTAGGAGATAATAATGTGTATCAATATTACAGCTCCAGAAAAAAATCCCTAAAAGCTACAAATTACATGACAGCTTCACGATCTTAAAAAAAGTCAAAATCTTGCCCTTTATATTTTTTCAGTTTCCAACTCTTTCCCCAGTTTTTCCTGACCCAACTTTAGCCGCCCAGACAGTGAATACTTCCTTACTCAAAAATTCCTCATGAATAATTTAAATAAAAAGGAGCCCAGGTAAGCCTATGCCAAAAAACTGACGTTGAGAATTGGATATGAGGTATGTCAGATTGTACAACTCGACCAAATACGCTGTAATTTTTTACTTAACCTTTTTCGGTTTTCAGTCCAAACTAAAAAAAAATGGGTTGGCTTGAGAGAGACAGAGAAAAAAAAATATATAAAAACGATCAACAGTTGATTTAAAACAATTTGCCAATAAAACAATGGCTAGCTCTACGTATGTTATGGGTACGTATAATCGCAAAAAATGTCTGCCCCTCTTCTCGTCCCCTTTTTGGAATTCCCCTCTAAAAAAAAACGATCATTCAATAAAAAGTGATAAAAAACATCGAAATAAAATCAAATCTGCGAAAAGCTCATCAGTGGGTGTGTCTCCAAACGAAGTTTTTCATTTGACAGACGTTTTCCTTCTTCGGGCAAGGAATTGATGGATTTACCGGTACTAAAACTTGCAACTAGTAATGTCAACGTTTAAGACAATCTTGTTTGGTCAAACGTTTTTGTGACGTTCGAAAACAATTTGCTTAAATCGGTTTGGGAGGGATTGAGTGGGTAAAAAGTATGTGTGTGTGTGGTTGGTGGTGGTGCCTGATACGGATCCCTGAGATAATGCCTTGGCTGCTGTGGTGAAGGATGAAGAGGAAGAGGGGCGTGTCCAAGTCAGATACAAAATCAAATCACACTAAAAAATAAAATTTCGAATAAACTATACAAATATTGGCCATTTCTAGACAGAAATCAATCCACCGAGGGTCCCAGCTAGGTCTGTCTAACTCCCACCCTTAGTTTCTCTCGCTTTTCTGTTTTAATTTTTTTTCCTGTAAATTGGCTATGGACTGGGTTTGGTAGACAGAGGCTATGAAAAGCAGTTCTAGTCTTTCTGTCTTCCTCCTAAATTCTGTTAACTCGCTCTTGATTCTTTTCTCATCGTAGAAAAAAAAAATGGACTGGTTTTTGCTTTCCCAACAGGAGCCTTACCCATCCCACATAAATTCTTCATTTGCATTTGGAGAATAATAATAAAAAAAAAATATATATCAAAATGCTTGCACTGGGGTAGAAGCACAGTCTCAACATCCAGAATTACTAGAATTATTACACTTCACGATTCTTCTCTTTCGAATTCGCACTGTCAAACTCTGTTTTGGCCCAAAAAAAAATCTTTTTTTTTTTTTACCATTTCGTTACCCTCGAGTCTTGAATGGGGTCAATCTGTTCCACGTTCCACTTCGCACTCTCATTTCGCCAATAGAATCCCATGAGTCCCAAGGGGAGGAGTCCAAAAAAGGATATATAACGTGGGGGGGGGCGAAAATTTGGTGAGACTAAAAAATTGTCCACAAAGCCACGGCACACGCAACACACACCAAGCACAGAATGCAGGTACGAAGTAGAAGTTCCCATTCATTCCATCAAGCCTAAAAAAAAAAAATGTTACCCACAAACCGTTTAATTTATAATTTACGAGATAAATCAAAAGACGAACAAAGAAAAAAGGTAAAAAAAAAACTTTGATGGATAAAGAATTACTGTACCTTTTTTGTCCTTTTCCCCGTACTAAAAAAGTTGATTTCAATCGGATAAAAAAAAATCTACATGGAAGATTCATTTTGCCCAAGAAGCAAGGCGGTGTACGGAGGCGCCCTGCTATTGTTGTTTGGAGAAGGCGAAAGACCGAAAGTGAAGGGGATTTTCGGTCCATTGTTGCCATTTCCATAATTGATGAATTGCCTGGACAAAAGAGATACTCTTTCCAGAACGCACGAAGCTGACAAACGGGCTTCGGCGTCCTGGTCCCAGCATTCTTCTATGGTATCAGACATGGCGGACAAGCCCTATAAGGAAAATTGCCCCAAGAAACAAAAAATAGGTTCAAAATTACGAATTCAGGCAACGGTACGTTTAATGTACATGACTGAATTACCATATGTTTCCTCCACGTGTCTTTTACAGCAGGTCTTCTCTTCAAATGCACCACACATTCCTGCATGTCTTCCAACGTAGGATGTTGACCCACTTCTTCCTCAAAAGGTAAGCAATATTCGCCAACAGGTCCCTGTTAAACACAAAAATCCCAATTAGCGAATTCCATACGACGTAAAAAATGCATTAAAAAAATAAACATAATTAGTTAAGTTTTATAATAGGGGAATTTTCACTCTAAATCTTAAAAATCTTGCAATATCATTTTAAAACGAGCACGAAACAATTTAAAAATAAATTTACATAAGAATTAAAAACCATAAATAACCATAAAAATACATAAATAAAATAAGTAATAATAAATAAATAAATAAAATAGATCATGTACAACCGTACACCAAATAAAGTCCGAGGCAATAGGCACGAGCCAGTTTAATTCTTTTAAAAATAATTAAAAAAATAGATTCAATAAATTATTAGTAAGTAAATAAGCTATAAATAACAGTAGTCATAAGAATGAAAAGAATAATGGGGAAAACGTTCGAGAAAGGAAAAATTTTCGTTTGAAAAAAAATTTCCTCCGGACCGGATTTGAACCAGTGACCTATGGATGCCTATGCAAGCCGCTACAGTCCACCGCTCTACCAACTGAGCTACCAGAGGATATACGTCGAAACGCTTTTCTTGGGGACTTATAGGCACGCACCTGTACAGGTATAAAACTAGTTTGAAACTAGGTTAATCTGACTTACTTCTTGAGCCAGACATCGCGAAATAAGCTCCCATATTACGAGTCCGCAAGCGTACATATCAATGCGCAAAAAAGCATCGCGATTAAAGTTAATAGCGCCTTCTAAAACCTCGGGGGCCATATAACGTCGTGTTCCCACCTAGAAAACGAAACATTGACTTCTTTTTTGTTTTCTTCCTCAAAATTTGTTTCTTTACTTGGCCGTGAGTATCTCCAACAGGTTGCCCAGGGTAAATGACCAATGCGAGCCCGAAATCCGCAATACAGGCAGTTAAATCCGCTTTCAAAAGTACATTCTTGGATTTAAAATCTCTGAAAGAAATTTTTTAAAATTATTTTTTTAAAAATTGGACTCTAGGATTGTAGAAATTCGCACCTGTGGGCAATGGTAGGCTTAAGACCTTCGCCTTTGGTCGCAGGCAGTTCTTCGTGTAGAAAAGTCAGTCCACGTACCATACTTTCCGCAATGCGGCAAACTTCATGCCAAGTCACAGTACTGGACTGCTCGACCGCATCAACGAAAAAATAAAAAATAAAAATTTGACATTTAAATTCGATGTTTTCTTCCAGTTTCTAATGCTCACCTTGAGGTAGTCGCATAAGGATCCGTGTTCATGGAAGGCAGATATGAGCCAAAATTCTGTGGCCAAGTTGTCACCTCGTTTTTCTGCTCCAATAAATTGCAGAATGTGATCGTGATCCATCTGGGGTAACTTGTACACTTCATACTCTACTAACCACGATTGCTTATCCTAAATAAAGCATAAAATGCTTGATAAAACACGGACATTGAATATTTCTAAAAATAAACAGATCGTATAGACTAATATACAGATCTATTTTAAGGGAAAAAAAAAGATTTTCGGGCTACAAATGTACCTGTAAAGGGAAAACTTTGACAGCCACAGTCTCCGTTTTATGATGTGCTTTCCAAACCGCCCCAAACCGCCCACGTGCTTTGATTTCGATCAGTTGGATGGGGCACAAACTGGTTTGTGTGGGAGAAGGAGGTCGAGCGTTTAAGGGCTCACACGTAGGTAACTAAACAAACGAGGCAAATTATTCGCATAATTATAATTTTTAGTAGGGGAGAAAAAAATATGAAATACGAGGAAAATTTCCCTACAAAACGTACTTGGTTAAAGTACGCCAGTTTTTGTCGTCTATAAATCCAGTAGCCAACGGCCACGACAAAGGCCAGACTTAAAATAGGTACTACAGTGTACATCAGGATTATGAGCGGTTTGCTAGCAGCTTTCAAATCAGGAATCGCTATATAAATAAAATGTTAAGTTACTGAATTAACGAATAATTCAGTTTAGAAAATAAATGAATTTATTATTTTAAGTTCTTCAAGATGCCAAAAGGAACTTACGAGGTAAAGTAGGTGCTTCTGTAGGCAAAGGTTCCCAAGTAAACTCTCGGTTACACATATCCCCATCACAGCAGCAGAACATTAAGTGTTTGCGTGGTTCTTGACGCCTTCCCACACACTTTAATTGATCATAACACGCAATGCTGTTCAAGAAACACCCCTGAAATAAGTACAAAATGGTTAAGGAAATTGGAAGTAAGTTAGAAATTAAATATACATACCTTAAACTTTATGTAAGGTTGTCCTGAGCTCGTATTCTGCCACAATACATAGCAATGATTCCGTTTCGGCGGTTCGGTAGCTTCACAAACTTCAGTCTCATTGCAACCTTTGCCAGTATCTTGGCACAGGGTATCGTTGTAGTATTCACATCGAGTTGTAACTAATGCTTGACTAACTGGCAAAACTAAGAATGGAAAACACAGATACAGACAAGCGATTACGGAATTCTAAAAAAGAGACGTTTCGTACCTGACATTGTGGCAAATAATATGGCCAAGGCCGACAGCACACATAAATGCTTCATTTTTGTACAAATTGGCGTTTTGTACTCGTTAATAGGATCAAAAATTTTCGTAGGCAGCAAAGCCAAAGAGAAACTCAAAAGAGTTGGGAAGTTCAAACGTTTGTTGGGAGGTTGGGAGAAACAGGTGAAGCTCTAAACGCTTTTTATTTGTTTTAAACAAGAGTGGAATTGCTGCAGCTAGTTACTATTTGAGACATAGCTGGGCTTCTTTCTCTCGTATCAAGCAATCTCGATGAAATACCTGCAAACGTAAAATGCGGATAAGATAAGTGTAAAGTGTGGCGTTTCAGAATGACCCAATATTGTTAGCAGAATGCAGGAAGGAATTAAAAACGTGTTTCCCAGGTTCAATCCGGAATGACTGCAAAATTTAGGTAGCTAGGCACTTACTTTGATCATTTGAGAACGCAAAGAGTGTGGAATACTTGACAAATACACGGGATTTATTAGGGAAAAGCCAAAATTTCAGGCACCCAGCTTCCGTAAACAAACTAAACAAACTCACGCGATCAACAATATGGCGGACGACAGGGTCGAGCTCGGCCTAACAGCGAATTAGACCCGCTTAAGAACGGAACCAAACACGCTTTACGTTAGCACTGCGATCCCCGAACGACCACAGCCTCTCTACGGATGTGTTGGTTAAATCCACCCGGTTCCGCTAATTAATACTTGTTAAGTATTCAGTTTCTCATAAATTCGTTTAAAGATGAATGAGAAACAAAATTTAGGACTACTTAACAAATATAATGCCTTATGCATAATTATTGTTTTATTTTTAGCAACGCCATTTTGACCGAAAAAGCGCCGAAAAATCATCCCTTTTTTGTTGGTATCTTCGCTCTAAAAATTGAACAATACCCCTATAACGTTACTTCATCATATCTTTTTAGTACTAGCGAATTAACTTTTCTGTTGTTGTTGTTTTTTGCGATTTTCTATCAAAATCTCCATGTATTGCATTTCATTCCGTTCGGCAAAACGGTTTTATTACTTAACATGAGATAGATAACTCTTTGGCGTATTTAGCCCAGAAGAGACTGCAGCTTATAAATGACATGCTTTTGGTAAATATCGCCATCTATGTTCAGCTTTATGTAAGCCCGTTTTCGCGCCTAAATATTCGTGTACTTTCTTGGCTTTGTTTTGAGCAACAAGTGATTATAAAGTTCATTTTGGCATTTTGGCGTAACTCCAACAAAGATAAAAGTTCCTGTAATTGGATGACAGTAAAATGAGGTAATAAAAATTAGTCACAAAAAGTTTACCTCAATTTTGAAGTAATAATATGTTTTCAGGGAATTCTTAAGACAAATTTCAATCAAGATGAGGTTTTACACAGGAAGAGTGACTTGCTCTATTATCAAATATAACCATCTCACATCCCTACTTTGGCTTTTATGCATTTAGTTGTCTTAGTATGCAACTCGGGCGCTTACAAACATAAGGATATCCAAATCTGACCATGAAGGCCACCAGGAACCACACCCAAGGTTTTATTCGAAAAACCTTCATGTTTTGCCCTACAACAATCTTTAAAGTCGCCCGACGTACGCCCTGTCCTAAGGCTCTCTCCTTCAATACCCCCCTCCCCAACCTTTCTAGATGCAGATGAAAGGCGTACGTTGCGGCAATGCTCAGGGATTCCAGCCTCCAATTTGACGGATAGTAGATTTGATTGATATCCTTTTCAGTGTGTTGATGGATTGTTTAGGGAAGAAAAACCCACTGTAAGCTTGGCAGATAATCATGATTGTTATACGTTACACGGGAAAGGCCATTAGGGGGTCCAATCTTGTCCAACGGACTCAACTTACCGAAGTACGTGTTTCAAAGTTAGCTTTATTTCCCCATAACTCAATTAGAAAGTCATCATGAATTGAATAACCCACAAAAAGCACTTTGAGGTAATTTTGGCGTTGCAATTCGACCTTCGCTAAGGTTCTTAGGCTAGATCCGGTTTGCTTTGCGAAGGATGTTTCGAGGATCATCGTCCATCAATGGCGGATATTGGCTCATCATCACATTGTTGAGAGCTGCGATCTTGCAAGTAACAAGACATGGAGGAATAGGATTGGAAGGTAAAAGTTGTTGAAAAGGTGGCATACCTTAATGACGTCATGTGTGTTATAAAGGTTTGTTAGGACTGGGAGGGCCCATTTTCGCCTTTCCTTTCATCTTCTCAAATGAGAAACCGAAAGGAGCCCCGAGCAAGGCCTTTTCTGTCCAAAGGGAAATCTCTCGAGCTTCCAGACAACTCTGACAACCAGTAACCGTTTGGAAATTGACTGTGAAACACCTGGCGAAGGTAAACGCATTTCATTTTGGGGGATTTTTTTTACTAGTCACAGGTCCAACCTGCTTAGAATCTACAGCGTTGTGCCAAATGCTGATTTAGTGAAAGTGATTTCTTTACGGAATTAACACAAATCACATTTGAAGCGGATATGTTGTTCTGGAAGAATCCACATCTCTAGGATCAAATAAAAAAATCACGAATTGGCTGATTAACTATACAATTTTGGATTAATTCTTGGTCAGTGGGATTTTTTTTTCGTGATGGATCGATTCGAGCTCTGGATCGTGGCCTTCGCAGCTTTGGTCGCTGTGAACGCCCAAGAAGGTAGGAGTTAGTTTGCATAGTTTTTGTTGCGTTTATCTCTATTGTGGTCCCCTGCATGTGTACATCCGTGTTTGAAGCGTCTATTCTGTCGGTTTTGGTATCGGTTTGGGTGTATCTGGAGTTGATTTTACGTAAGGTTTAGTTCTTAAATTTGCGTGTTTGTTTCGGTATTATACATTTCCTTTTAACTCGGAATGCGATCGAAATGCGGGTAATTCAGATATAATTGTGAGACAATAGAAGTATTTTTAACAGATTTCACATTCTTTATAGCAATTTTCCATGGAACTGAAATCTATTATTTAATTAAGTAATCCCCGCAGTTCTTTTTGCAGATATATATTTCTTCGTTAATATAGAAATAGTGACTAAGCATTGGAGCTAAGTAATAAATCGAATAAGGCAACATTGAACGAAGTTGGAATTATACGACATTTCTTAGGACTTCTTTTTTGCACACACTCTGTAAGGCAAACCTTTTACGGTGGCCTTCTAACGCCTGGAAGAACCTGATTGTCAACAGCTGCGCCCATATCTGGAAATGAACGTTAAAGCTTCTGACACGAAAGCTGACAAGTTAAATGCAATCCTTCAAAAATTAGATTGTGTAGAAAGTGACGCGGATTTGAATAAGCAAGTGATATGTACTCTGCTCCGGATATTCCATTCATTTAGTCTCGCGGAGCTCGGACACACGCAAAGACAAAAGGCACTTGGTTAACACGTGGTTAACCAAGCTTAAATTTTTTCTTACAATCTCGACAGTTTCATTTCCGTCTCTTGAGAACTTTCTTGTAATTTTTCCACTCTTAAACTTTGTAATAGAAAAAGCTTTACTTTAATAGACAAACAACAACCCAGATCGGAGGAGAGAACCCTCCGACACACTCCTTTCCCTTGCCAAAGATTCCAGTTTTGACCTACTTGCCATCTTCGGGGGGGTTAAGGGGGTCACTCTTTTATCGACTAAATTCATTTTCAAAACCAACAGACAAGACAATTTTTCAAAAAAATCTTGTTCGCTCGTAAACTTGTTAGGCCTTTAACCTGGCTGAGGTGTATTTTTATGGGATGCGCATATTTCCGCATTGTTGTCAGGTTCTCTCAGCGGAATAGGGCTCTTTTTATGGCAAAGATGGTGCGGTAAGGTCGCTTGGGGTCAAATTGAAGAGAAAATAATTACAGTGATATGATTTAGGAAGGTTTGAAACAGGGGAGGAGCTTATTAACGGACTTTTTGGGGTCATATAGTCCCCATTTTTTAAATGTGTGACCTCAAAAGGCGATTCTCGTTGTACTTTTCGGTTCAGACGCCGTAAACTGGTTTGGGAAGTATTCAAAGTGTGTCTAGTGAGACATGTTTGGGGAGGTTTGAAACCAAAAGGCAAGGCAATCATATAACCTTGATTAGGCCAGAGAATTGGAATAATTAGCCGCCAGCGGATTATATGGTATAATGCTGTAACCTACAGGGATTGGAAGGTATTCAAATGAGCCAAATTAGGGGTTTAACCTGTTTCGTAGAGGCAGGTCCGTACCCAGGGGGGGAGGGGGGTTTAAACCCCCGTCGAAAGATTCCGCAAATGAAAAATATACGTTTTTCTAGCATATTTGGTACTTGAGAAGTTTATTTCAAAATGAGCTTTGGGTTTGTGACCGTTTTGAAGCTCGAACATTGCGATAACAAAAATAGGATTTCAAGTTCTCGGGTTACCCCCCCCCCACAAAAAAATCCTGGGTACGGGCCTGCGTGGAGGTAAGGGCAAGTCCCAAATCGAACTTCTGCAGGCAGTGAAAGCTTTTCAGTGAGGAATTCCGGATTTTTTTATATATACATTTTGTTCTTTTTGAAGATGCGCCAGGCCGGTTGTGGTTTGGGACCATGAGGAGATAATTGGGTGTTAGTCGCTTAACTTCCCTTCACTTTCTTGTATTGAGCATGGTTAGGAAAAGTACTAACCTTAATATCATTCAATTGGAAATAACTTTACGAATGAATCGTACGGATGAAATTGTCGACTCCAAAACTTTATAAGAAGCCACGATATATTATTTTATTACGCGCAAAAATCAAACATTATATTAAACTTTATTGTGTATTATTATACATTTAGTACATTTTATATTTAACTTTTCTTTTTAAATATTTAAAAGTTTAAAAAACTATTAAAATTTATTATATAGTGTAAATAAACATTTGAGTTCTAACAATAAAGCTAAATGTTTTATGCTATTACGACTGCTACTTTTGTATAGAAAGGGGGCGTGTTTGACACCGTTGTTCTTGTTTAACGTTCGTGACTTGGCGGTTCATGCCGTTTTTTCTTTAGCTTCCAGGAAGGGGCTGTAGGACTTGTAATGTATTTCGACCGGCCTATAGTTCCTAATGAACCTAAAATGTGCCCGAGTTTTATAAATGGACTTTCACTTATCTTGTGTAATAGCTGGATCGTGACGGGCGTTGGCCTAACTGTCTTTTTTAATTAGTTTTCAATTTTTAATGCATCATATGGAAATTGTTCAAGGGATCCAATACGGATACTATTTTTAGTTTCGTGTGTATTGTGCGTACTTTCTTTTTCTTTCTCCTTATATAGCTTATATTTGCGGAATTTTTGTGCGTGCTCAATGGAAGGAAAGGAAGAAAGTCTTTTGTCTTTTTTTTCTCGCTTGGCTGCATGAGAAGCGAGCGAGATTACGGAAAGAAGGGATCTAGACAAAAGAGAAAGTTTGGGAAGATGCGGCATAAGTATATGTTTCGCCAAGCTTTGAGAGGAAATGACTGTTGTGCTCCGAGCGGCAAACAAAATAAATTGTTCAGCCAACAATTAAGGTACATTTTGCATTAAGAATAAGAGCAAAGTTTTGCTGAGCGATTAGAGTGAAACCGAAAATGGTCCAACAATGAATTGTTCGTACGGTATTCATATCCCTACAAAAATATCCTGTACAGTTTTGAGTTTCATTGCACAACATAAAACTTTCGATTGTGGAGAATTTGGATGCATGTGTGGCTATCAGGTATAGGCATGACTGCCCCGGTGTAAACACAGTTTAGCGGTTTTCTCTTTAATTTCGTCATGAAAAGCTTTTTCGCCCATAACGAAAAGGTCATTATGTTTACGACTCAGGGGACTCTTGGTTGACACACAAGTTCGTTGCGGTTTCCTTACTAGCATATCTTTAACGTTGAGCGAACGTTTTTTCTGTGTGTATACTAAGTATGTGTTTAGGGAATTACGGGGGCATGTGCCGTTAATCTGACCTCTGGCTTGTGTTTGGAAATTGTAGTGGAAGAAGGCCAAGATCTTGGAATGTTCTTTAGGGAGAATACTGTACTGTACGTTGCAAGAAAAAAAAAAGCGTTTGTCTTTAGGGCAACGAACTTTTCGGCAATGATCTCAGCTTCCCACGGTGCTTGCGTCTTTAGTTTGCAACTTTTGTGATGATGAGGCCGAGGGAGTTGAATGCACGAATTACTTCACAACTATAAGAAGTAGTTTCATGGAGATTAAAAGTAAATAACGGGGTTTCAAATTTTGATCTTACCTTCAAAAGCGACATCAGTAAACCGCACGCTTATTATGACCCTGATGATATTATATATAAGAAGGAAGTCATAGGGTACAGTTATTCCTTTTTAACGATAGTGATGTCAGTATTGTACACACAAGAATCAATGGTCAGTGACATCACTACGCAAAACAACTTTCTTCTAGTTGGTCTGCTGGTTAAAGCTTTAAGCACACATTACACGGTGACATCTAGATGTCACTGTGTAATTAAAAAGCATGCCCTGCGCAGGGCATGGTTTAAGGTTATGTTGACTTATATTATTTCTTCGCTATACGCATAGCGAAGAAATAATATAAGTCAACATAACTTTAAAAGTTATTAAAAAGTGCAAGAATATTTCCATGTGGTGATTTATGATTTACTAACCCTTGGCGTTTCACTTTTGGGTGGGAACGGCTTGATGGCGTCACTATTATGCATAACAAAATAAGGATACCAATATTCACTCTTACGAAAAAGTGAAACTTCTGGTGTTTGAGGTTAGATGAAAATAAATCTTAACTCCTTTCTTACTGATGTGGCTTCACCATGGTCAGCTTAATGAGGATGCATGTCGAATTTGTCTTTTCACCGTCTAAGCTTTGTTGTGGCTAGGGCATTTGCAATAACTTGTTTTCGTTTTCTTTTGGAAAAGTGAGAAAAGGGATTCCATGTAGATTAAGTCGTTATCCTTGGAGTGTTGTAATGAGATGCGGCTTCATCTTGAGTCAGCTGCTCCAGTTGGTAACTGAACATTGAGGTACAGTACGACCTTGGGAGACTTGTTCAAACCTTTTGCTGGATCTAGACCTACAGAAAAGAGAATTGGAGAGATGTTCAGATGGTGCCGTCCGTGCACCTTGTCGCTTTCTTAGTTAACAGGTCTTTCAGAGAAGATCCTTTTCCGTTTTCCTTGACCTAATTGAATAGGCTGACCTCAAAGACCGCTTTTAAACTATAACTAATCCGGCCTTTCACGACGAACCTCGCTCAGAAAACGTAAACAACTTAGTACGTGAAGAAATGGCATTCCTATTTAATACATTTTTTGTACCAATATCCTGAAGGGGAATTTCGTTTCAGCCAAAAGTGAAAACTTTGCGACGCCGTTGAGCTGCATAAGACCTGTTAAACAGGTTTGGTACTTATTGTGTTTTCTCAGGCAGCTCCATACCTTAAAAATTTAGACAAGACCAATTTCTAGCACCTTTCTCTAGTTGTAAAGTAACATACGCTTAAAGCAACATTAAAGTAAGATAATTAAACGGTCACAACAATGAGTACTTGTCAAGAGTGAGTACTCAGGAAAGTACAAATGTCTCATAAGTTTAAGAATGATAAGTACTGATGGTGATTGCACCTTACTGCAAGATGAATTGGTATAATTTAAAAGCATACAATTCTCTCACAACAATTTTCAAAAGACTTTATTCTGAACAAGAGATGTCGAGTGCTAGGATTTTTTAATATTTGTTTTCCGGCTGATACTATCAAACCTTGCAATTTATACCAGGTAAAGGAATTTGTTAAGTTAAGATATTTTAATCACTTATAGCTTCCGGATTGTACTCTTTACCATTAAGACGGTTTGTTGAACAAGAAAGTTGCTCTTGATCGTAATCTGCGCAACTTTCCCCATGTTTTCTTCTTCTTCTTCTCGCCGCCTCTTATTTTCTCCCAGCACTCAAAATGTAATCGATAATGAAAATAAAGAGATTGAACTAATTAAATTCCCTTCGACTTTCTCTAGATCCCAATCGCGTGCCAAGTCGTTTCCAACCCTTCGACCCGCTCCAGCAGCGTCAACAACAGCAGCCCCAGGCGCCCCAATCCTTCCAACAGTTCACCCTTTTTGGTACGCAGCGTCCCCCCAATAATGTTCCCTTCCGCCATTCCCTTCCCTCCCCTCAAGAACAGGATCGGTTCCGCTCCTTTGCTGGACAACCTTTCTCAACCCAATTCTCCATACAAGGTTTTTCCCAGCCACCTCAACAACTCCAGCCTCAACCCCAACCCCAACGTCAAGCTCAACCCCAACCTGTTCGCCAACCCCAACCCCCTCCGGCTCGAAACTCGCCCCAACGCGGACAACCTCCTCCACGCACCCAACCTACTCAACGCAACCCCGAAAACCCGAACCCTTTTACCCAACCTACTCAACGTAACCCCGAAAACCCGAACCCTTTTACCAAACCTACCCAAAACAACCCCGAAAACCCGAACCCTTTTATCAATCCCGAAGAGTTACGTGGGGGCCGCCTATTAAGTCCCGCCTCTTCACGTATTCCACCTACTGCGAATCAGCGACCTTTCGGCAACACTCGCCCCGAGTTGGAGGAACCAAGCAACAGAAGGCCGCCACCAGCAACGACGGAACAAACGTTTAGAGGCGCTGCGCGGTTTACCCCGGTTGATTTTGAATTTCCCGCCAATCCTGAGTTGCCACGAGTGAAAAATCCGTTTCCACCCCAAACGACAGCTATTCCGACTACTACGACGGCGAGACCATTGACCAAACCGTCTGAATTTGATGAGTTCGAGGCCTTTGTGCCGGAACTGATTCGCCAGCCCGAGACGCGTAGTACTGTGCAGCCACAGGAACGATTCCGGCCCACTACGCAGCCGCCAACACGGTTCCAACGACCGAGAGTCAACTTTCAACGGCTTTTAGATCAACAAGAAGCTCCGAATCGTAACACACTGGTCCCAAACAGGCCAAATGTACAGGATCGGATTGTATTGCCAGTAGAGAATCGTCCTATCTTGCGGGAACCTGTTCGCGAACCCGAGGTTGATATCTCAGCGGAAATTTTGGGAAATCTGTCTCCTCCTGAACGATTTAACCCGCAGAATTCCCAGACTCAGGACGTCCAACCGCCAAGAAGAGAATTTGACCAAGAGAATCTGGGCGCAGCCAGAGAATGGTCGTCTGTGGGTGGTCCTAGTGTCCCAGGAAGCTTTGATAGAGAGGTAGATTCGGTGGAGATCACCGCACCAGAATTAGTGAATCAGGAGAGTTTTGATCCCAGAATTCCAGAGCCTGATTCTGTCCAAGAATCAATCAATCCCGAGACCTCTGATGTTCTAGTAAAGGACATTGTGCCTGAATTGGCAATTCAAGAACATGACGTACAAGAACCAGAATCGTTGATTCCGGTCGATGAATCTCGAGAAACGGAACCTATACCAGATTTGATTCCAATTCCCATAAGCCCTGAATCGGAGCCTGTCCAAGAAGCAGTGAATCCCACGAGTGTCGAAGCTTCAGAAGCAGACTTTGTTCCACAGCCTTTTGTTCCCAAGAATCCAGAGGTTCAACAACCAGAATCTGTCAACCCTGTGAGCTTTCAAGTCCCTGAATCAGCAAACACTGCCAACGATCAATTCTCAGACCCAGAACTGGTAAATGTTCAAAATGTTGATGGCCAAGATACGGAATTAGTCCAAGGATCAGCTGAAACTGCCTTTAGCCCTCCAGAATCTGCACCAACTGCCGTTAGCATTCCAGAAACGTCAATCCCTGCGATTGAGGTTTCAGAACCATTCCTAGAACCATTGATTCCGGAGAGCCAAGAACCTCAAACCAAAAATCATTCCGAATCGGAAAGTAGACCATCAAATGAAGACCCAGTTCCGCCTCGATCAGTTGAACCACTTCCCGAAGTCAGCCCCAACACGAAATCGGATTTCGATTACGAAGACAGCGATTATATAATCGCCACTGAAATCATAGAAGAGTTCGATACTGATGGTGCACCCCACGACACTATTGAGTCGACCAATGCGGAGGTAAGTCTCAACGTCGGAGCAGATAATGGCATCGATCCGATGGCTCTAGTCACCGAATCAAGCGCCGAGGTTTCGGTCTCGGTGCAAACCGCGATTTCGGTAGCTACTGAGCCCTCCTTACCGGCCCCGAAGAATATTACCATGTCTAAAATGGTGAGCAGCGTCTCTGCCTCTTTTTCCACGAAAGCCCAGAATCACGTGACCGAATCTTCGCCATTGGGTGAAGATACGCCTGTCTTGGAACAACCGCGAATCGTCGATGCATCCCAAATCAAAAATGAGAAAAACACCCCAATAATCCTTCCAGATGTCTTCCGGGATTTCCATCAGTCCCCGCGCGCTCCTGTCGCCGTCGCGACCCCGAATCATGAGAACAACAACAATTCAGCGTTAATTCCACCCACTTCAGAACCAAGCAAAGACACCGAGCGCCAAAGCAAAGCCATCGACGGTTCTGCATCGATCCAGGTACTCCCAACGGAGGAGGTGCAGAAAAATCCGGAAACCGAAGAGGGAATCGAGTCCCCCCAATCTAGCTTCGACAATGTCGAAGATTTGGATCGGATACAGTCTGAACTGTCCAGTAGTGCATTTGTCAATGGTCAATTCGTTATGAAGAACGGAAATAAGACGAAAGAATCTTCGGAAACTAACGATTCCCACGATTCTAACACGACTGAATCGTCGGCTGCCATTTTGGGTAATTTGAAAATCGATGCCATAAGCCATCTTTTGCCTCCTGGATTTAAACCCGAAGCTGCGAACGAAACTCACGTACCGGAGCCTCCTAAAAATACGGCCGAAAGTACCGGCCCCCACCGTGTGGTACCCACTGTCGTCAAACCAATTAAAAGCTTCAATTTCTTCAACAAATGGCTTCACCCTAACGAATCATCTACCGAAGCCAGTACCACCGCGACTCCCACTACGAAGGCCAGTACTTCCGCGACCAGTACTACCACCTCTGCTGGTACCAGCACCACGCAGCCTTCGCCCTTAGCGACGTTGCATTTCGAAGACACGAGTGCGTTGTTACCACCTGGATTCAAAATTCCGGTAGCAGACGCAGGTGCCAGTACTACTGCCTCAGCTCCGGTTGTCACTAAATCGTTGATCGATACACTTTTGGAGAGCGCGGCTGACGACGTCAAAGGATTCCTGCCGCCAGGGTTTAAGAATTATCGACTACAAGCTGAAACTGCGCAGAGAACTTCAACCGCCGCCCCAGCAACGGAAATGACTAGCCAGGGAAATCACGGTGATTCAACAACGAAAAAAATCGGCCTGGTTTTTCCCACGACTAAACCCGGAACCCCTCGGCCCACGACCGCCAAACACAAGTCGGAAACAACCACGCATCCGTCCTTTGAAATCCGGACTGGCTGGCCTGTCAGGTACATATTAATTCATACCTTATTTTTTTTAACAATCTTTAATGATTCTGTACGCTTTTCATAATGATTGTGTAGGTAAATTTAGTCATAATAACTTAGTGACTAAATTAGTAAACAACTGAGCAATTGTTCAAGAGATCTTTGAACTAGTTTTGCAATTAACTAAGTAATATATAACAAATGTAGTTTATAGTTTGAAGTAATACTTTGGGAAGCCATATCTTCTAGAAAATTAAGGCTAAATTCGAAAAAGGGATTTTTTCCCTTTTTATTGTTAATCTTTGTAAGGAAAATAAGAGTGTATGGGTTCATCATTTCACTTTCTTTCTAAAGGCTTGCGGGTTTGGGAAAAGGAGGGGGCTGTTGATTGTTACGAAAGGGGATTTGCTCAAGGTTGCGAGAATTAGAATCCGTTATACACTTTCGCTTTCACAAGAACCAAACCGCAACTGTTAAAGCTCCCGTTTTTCTTCTAATTGCCGTTGCATTCCTCATTCCTGTGGAACCAACTCCTGGGAAACTGGGACAAGGCAAATTGAGCCCTGCAACAATAATTACGAAGTTATTCATGCGCAATTCCACTCGATTTTTTACGTAATTGGCCTCTTATTCCCTCCAGCTTAAGGCTCTTTATTTTTTTACTTGTCTTTTATACGGCTAAGGTAGAAAGTAAAGCATATTTTCATTTGCAGGTAAAAGGCGCATTCCATATTTTTCCTTTTCTTCAGCTTTTTCAAGACAAAACAATCTTAGGTTGTATCCAAAACATGCGATTATTTCTTAGTTTTTACAGTTCAGCAATCATAGTTTTTACAGTCCAACGATGACATAGTTTGGGAGAAATCAGACATTTTCAACGGAAGATTTCGCTGTTTGACAGTTCTTTTATAAAGAAATACTTTCTCGCAACTTGCCGAGGGGTTGTAAACGTAAATAATTCGTCTCATAACTAAGTTAAGCTAATTTAGATTTAATTTCAGTTGTTTTGATATGATTGACCCTAGAAAGAATCGAAAGTGCCAAATCAATATATCTTTTTGTTTTATAGAGTTGTATCTGAATTCACGGGATATCCAACGTCCAGTACCACGCCAGTGACGCCAATTGAAAACATCGAAATTTCGGTTGGAAGCACTACTACTACTAGCACTACGACTGCTAGGACGACTACTACGACTACTCCAGAACCTAGGGTTACGACCCCCGGCGTTTGCGGCTATCATTGTCGATTACAGGCCACTATAAGATTAGTCAACGGTATCCAATGGATGCCCGAGTTCTCTGACCCTAATACGAGAGAATGGCGTCGGTTACGCAACACTATGGAAGATTACGTAATGCAATTAATTACATTACGAGAAACTTGGTTTCTAAATACTCTTTTATTGCTTTTTCGCTCAATAATTAGTTGAATGAGGTGTACCAGAAAGGACCTTTGGCATCCAAGTATGACCGAGTAGTGATTGAAGGCTTCAGTCGAGGGAGCATTTTGGTTGATTATTATCTCCTCCTGAACGACACGATTGAGTTGGACACGGCCGAAATCCGTAGCTCTTTCCACGCTGGGTTAACCAAAACAGAAGGAGAACTCAAGATTGGCGACTTTACAGTCGATGAGCAGTCGACAGATTTCATTGGTATATTTAACTAAAACTAGTTTAAAATATTACCCAGAAACTTAACATCTTACATTAAACTTTCTAGTGTTGGCTCCGATTGTGGATCAAGTAAGAGATAGGCAGGGTGAAGGACAAGGAGGTGGAGTTAGTGAATGGGTCATTGCTGCAAGTGTGGTGGGCTTGGCGTCTTTAATCTTTGTGATTGCATTTGGAACCACAGTGGTAAGTTAGGATTCCGTTTTCCTTTGTTTGTTTTGAAACTACGAATCTTTCTATCGAGTTTGTGGACTGTACTAATACGTTATTATTTCTTTCAGTTGGTTCGTCGGCGAATAAATAACCAGAAACGGTCAAAGAATGTCCCTCTAACGGACGAAATGCTTAACGAACTCAACCGCAACCACATGTCGCAAGGCATAGTCAACGTTGGAGCAGATGAATTTTATGACATGAATGATGGATGGGACGAACCCCCTTATGTTAGCCGCAAACCACCCTCCACCACTTCTCGAGTAAGTTTCTGCCTTAAAAACTCGACAATTGTGATGAAAATTCTTCACTTTATTGACAATTTTTTGTTTCAAAAGTCTGGAAACATTACTATTTATTTTGTAAAAGCTTGTCCAAGCCTTGTCTATTTTCGTACCAAGCTGTTAAACAGTTATTTACTAATTGTACATGATCATAATTTGTACTCATCCTAAATTTCCTTTTGTTTACTTTTAGACGCGGCAAGTCTCGCGTCCCGCGTCAGTGGCTGCCGTACGTGGCTATTCGAACTTCCGGCCGCCATCGCAAGAGAACTGGAAAAATGACTGGAATGGGCAGCAATACAGCAGTCAATACGCCTTGGGGCGAACAAGTGTAGGTTCAGGCCGCTATAGTTCATCCAGCATGGGTTACTATGGTCGCAAAAAGCCTTTAGACTACGATAACGACTTCTAAAACCCTCCTGACTGTGATAAGTGAAAAATAAGCAAAGAGAACATTTTCCTCAAGCAGGGCCCTTAAAAACTGCCTTAATTTAACCGTGTTTCATTAAGGGGTTTTGCTGGCGAAATTTTTTATTATTGCTCTGGGTGCTAGTGAAGGGCAGACACTTGATATTTTTTACATAGAAAGGAAAAAAAGATGCAGTGAATAGACAAGTGAATGGTTCTTTATGTTACTATATTTCCTCCAAACTGACAAAAAAATACAGTTTCTGAACAAATTAATTTTGCGTGTTTACAAGCGGACTGAATGTTTTTTTACTGAAGTTAAATTTAATTGGAGCCTTAGGAGGGGTAATTTCTTCCAAGTTATTCATATAAGGCTGTAAAACATTTGGAATTGACACATTTTTATTTTTTTGTTGGTAAGTTTCCAAAATAGCTATGAGCATGCGCGGAATTGCGCAAGCAGTGCCATTGACCGTATGAACAAATTTATAATTATTTTGGCTATCTAAGTAACGAATTCCTAAGCGTCTAGACTGATAATCTGTGCAATTACTGGCGCTAGAAATTTCGCCAAATTTGCCCATACCAGGCATCCAAGCTTCGATGTCGTACTTCCGGTGCGCAGGCGCGCCTAATTCGTGCAACGGCATATCCAGAACCTGGAAGTGAAGTCCTAAAGCCGTGAAAAGTTCGCACTGAATATCCAGAAATTCTTCCAATAACTGTTCGCTTTCGGTTCCTGTTTCGTTCTCAGTAACTCCAAACATCTCTACTTTGGTGAACTGATGAACTCTAAAACATAATAATTTAATTAAAAAACATACAAGCGAAATTTAAGCACGATTCTTGAAGCTCGTTCTACCTGTAGATCCCTCTTTCTTCAGCAAGGCGCGATGTTTCCGCACGGTAACATCGGCTGACTGCGACCATTCTTTCTGGTAATATTTCTTTTCGGAGGGTCTCGTTCATGTGGTAGGAGGCCAAGGCCATTTCGGCGGTGCCCGAGAGGCAAACGTCACCGTAAATGGAGGGCTCTAGACGGTAAACTTGGGTTCGTTCGCCTTTCGTGTTCATGCCACAAGCTTCTATAACGTCAGGATGGAGTAAATCTGGGACGGTATATAATTCGAAGCCTTTTTCAAGTAATTTGTCGACTGTGTAATGAATCAATGCTTGTTCTAATTCAGCTAATACACCCAATAAATAATAACTGCGATGGCCCGTAATTAAGCCTAGATTTTCGGTTCGTAACAGGTTCAAATGTTTGGATAGATCTTGGAAATCTAAAACTTTGAAATCGTAGTTGAGTTTCTCATTGACGTATTTCACTAGGTGGGGATCTTCGCCATACTTTTGAACGGCGGGATGAGAAGAATTGGGCAGTTTTACGGCCTCAGAAACGAGTGTTTGTTGCAAATCTGAGCTTTTAGGAGAAGAATTTTCATATTCCTGGTGCAAGCGAAGGACTTTGTAAATATCGCCCACACCTTTCCGGTTTTGCGTGTTGTAGGCTATGGTGGAGGTATTGGCAGGGTTGAGGATATAGCCCCAGTTAATGGAGGGCTTGGGTACCTTTTCCGTAAAATTAATCTTGAGATTTGAAGAAGAAGAAGAAAGCATTCTACTTAAATTGACCAAACGTGTTCTACAAAAAACTTCTAGATTCTTCCATTGAAATTTACAAGTTTTCTTCAATACGAACATATTTCCGTAATGCACCGTTCTCTTTATTTTTCCGAAATAAACACGGTTTTAAGCTAAGTACTGTTTCGCACGTGGATCGCACTCAATGTTGGTAAACGAAGTGCGTTATCGATAAGACGGTTGCAATCGATTCATACCCGAAAATCCGATGTTCGAGCTAAAAAGGATCCTTAGCTAATATTTAACGCAATATTTTGGCATACTCGTGAATGAAACATGATATAAATTGCATTATTCAAAATGCATTAAATTTAAGTTAGTAAGCGAATTTAGATCGTGAATTAAGAATTTAAGGAAATTGATATCGATATCGTCCATACTTTTTCATTGCTTATTTGCCATGGCAACAGTGTGGAATGCTAACGTTCCATTATACGTTCCATCTTGGTTGCTTGTAAACATTGCATACATTTTTTTGCCGTTTGGCCCAGCATTTGGCGGTAATTTAGTTTTAATTTGAATCATATCACAGTTCCTAGACGTAAAGCTCGCATAAATTTACCTCCTGGACCTCCAACAACGTCTAAAGGTGAGCATAGCTTTCTGGCTTGCATAATCCTGGACTTTTGTGTGCGATTTCCATGTTATAAATACGCCAAATACTGTTAAAACACCCGATTTTCAGCTTCTTAATATTTAACTTAATCACTTGCACCTTTTTTCAGGCAGCTTGGCGTCTTAAAAACCCAACCCAAAATGGAGTCGGAAAGTTCAGGAGCATCGGAAGTTAAAGCAACCACATCGAAACCACCTGAGCTAGCTGTTGCTCGTCTAGGAAATATCGCGAGCCCCGTATCGACAGTTCTGGGTACACAAATGGGAACCACAAGACTCAAGCAAATGGACGCCATGTTACCTCAACGGAAATTGACGTTAGTCCCCGCTCAGTCCCGCCCGTTACTCTCCAGTAACACGCTACCTGTCGGTACCAAAGCTGTATTCGTCAGAGCTGCACTTCCGGTACCAGGCAGTCCTTCTACACTGCCTAAGCCCCTCCCGGGCGCTAGGTTAATCCTTATTCAACCCAAAGCCCAAAACGGCGTCAGACCTACTGCCAATCTAATCAAAACCCTTACTTCAACCACTTTAAGCCCCAAATCATTCTACCCTCCTCAACGAGCTCCTGCTCCTGCTCCTGCAGCTGCTATCCCCGCCTCTATACCTTCCATACCTCCGTACCCAAGTGCAAAATGTCGAGGAGTCAAAGCTATGAAAGAAATGGCTCATTTGAGTCTTGATCTCCAAGAAGGCTACATGTGAGCATTATTCCTTCTCCAACCTAAGAATGTCTATAATTTCGTGCAATTTTTTTCTAGGATATTGTTGGATATTCTCGCTGATAAGAATAATAATTGGCCGTTTATGAATCAAGTAGATCCAATCCTGGATAACGCCCTAGGTTACGACAAAGTCATAACCAAGCCTATGTGGCTTAACAAAAGTAGCTCTAATTATCCTAAAATTTCAAAATATCTAAATTTTTCTTTCATTTCAAAGTCAAAGAGAAGTTCCGAAACAACGAGTATAGTAAAATGAACGATTTTGTCAACGATTTAAGACTCATGTTTGAAAACTGCTACCGTTATAACGGACCCGCCCATCCCGTCACGAAAAGAGCTCTTAAACTAGAACACTTAATGGAACAGAAAATCGGCCGTCTTCCCCAGTAAAACTTCTTAAATTTGATTTATTTTTTAAATCAAAATTTGTTATTTTTTAAAAACTTGAATTACTCTGTGCAGGAACTTAAAAGAAGAATGTGCCATAGCAAAGTTTCTAGGAACGGAGCATATTGAATCTGAATCCGATGTGCGTCGCTCTAAACGTTTAGCCCGTACGCATAAGATATTAACAAATAATCTTAAAACGTATTTAGGATTAACTCTGTTGTTGTTTTTGTTTCATAGTCGATTACTATTCACCTATACTTTATCGAGTACGGGAAGATCGAGAGAAAAGAGAAGCGGAAATACGTTTTACAGCGGCCCAAGCACGACGTTTGCAGAAAGAAGAACACGAGCGAAGAATTAAAGAGTGGGAAGAACAACTATTCTCGGATTCCTCCAAGCGACTAGTAAAAGCTATGTGGGAGGTACATTAAATGATTGAGAAGTGCGAAATTCCGAAAGGGTTTCGTGAGCATCTTGTACAGTTAATTCAAACATTTTAATTTGGTAGATTCCGCAGATTGGCCTTTTTCTTTCGCTGGCTCGCCATGTCCTCAGTATTGGAGAAGTATCTATCGTGGAATTGGAGTTGATGTTCTTGATGCCCGAAGCATCTCTATTACTGACTACCTTAATGACCAACTTATTAACGTACGTACATTTTAGAAGGAATTTAGTTCATTTTTGCTAATTTTTTAATGTTTTCAGGGCGCCTCAAGCTCGAATAAATTTAGATAAAAACCCACCTAAAGACAATGGACCTTGGAGACGCAAATTGTGCAAACGGCTGTCCACTGAATTTTATCGATGTTACCGAAAGGAACGAATGGATCCGATTAGAGTAAAAATAAAGTGTTTTTAATAAAAAAAAATATATATATATATATATATTATTCCTTTTATTATCTATTTTTAAAAGGTTTTGGACGTAATGGGGATTGAACCCCAGTTTTGGGACATTGTGGGTGACACGAATCCTTTAGATGAAAAAGAGTTCCATGAATTGAGTCTCCATCAACGAGTTTGGATCTTTAAAACACTTTGTGATGTTGCTTTGGTAAATTCTTTTTCGCTAATTTCGTCTTAACATTCTAACTGGATTTTGTGTTCATTTTAGCATTCAGAGAAAAGCATACAAGAAGCGATTGCAGAAGAAGTGGGTCCAGACGCGCGTGAAGTTCATTTGGGTGTGGATCGACACAATTTCCACTATTTTCATTTGCCAGCAGTTTCAGGCGATGATGTGCGGGTTTATAGACAAAAAGGGTACGACTTGGAGATGGATCCGTATTGGGGTCCCATTTGTCATCAACGAGAGCAAGACGAACTTGAACGATTGCGAATCGAGGTACAAATTCTATAATGAAACGAATGTAGACCGATTCGATTTTTAACTCCGTTTCATAAACAAAGGAAAGCGAAAAACAAAAAGCAAAAGAAGCGAAGGAAGCAGAGGAAGCAAAAAACGAAAAGGCCACGAAGGGCGCAAAAGGGAAACGGAAGAGTAAACGAGAAACGAAGAGAAAGACGATTACAGAGGCCAAAAAAGAAGGAAAACCGAGACGATATGGCACCCGAGTTTCTCCTAGGACTTTGGAAAAGTCCGGAATTCCTCTGGCAGAAGTAAGCAAAGTTTCGAGTTCTTCAGATTCGTTCAAATTTGAATATCCGTCTTAAGTGCGTTGAAATCTTCACTAATTCTGATTCCTTTCCCCCTGCTTTGTGAAGAGTTCTGATGAATCTTCTGCTGAAGACAAAAGTAAAGATACTCAACCGTCATTGGAAGTTCATGAAGAGCCGAAGACAGATGAAAACATGGCTCCAAGCGACGAAGAGTCGGTTTTGATGGAAACAGAAGAAGATCCGCCCCCAGCAGAGTCTGACGAGGTTCTAGATACCCCAAAACTAGAAAGCGACGCTGAGGACATTCCTAGAGATCCTTACAAGTTTCAGTTGATTATTGATTCAATCGGAGAGCTCAAAGAGTGGATTGTTTCGTTTGGTGGCGAAGAAACGCCAGAGCCAGTTAAAGAAGAAGTACCTGAAGGTGAAAATACCGACAAGAAAGTGGATAAGCCCCAAAGGAAGGTCGTCGTAAAAGTAATATTAAAAACTTAAATGTGGGAGATTTTCTTTTTGGAATTCTTATTACTAACCGACAATTTTCGTTCACTATTTTCAGCCTGTTAAATGTGAAATCAAGCTGAGGAAAAATCTTGAAGAATTACTAGCTGAAAAACAGTGTCTAGCTGTCCAGCAAATGAGAATCCATGAGAAGATCACGAAAAGAATGTGGCAAGAGTGGGATATTTACATTAATAGGTAAAGGATTTATTTTCACAGTTTGTGTTTTAGATAGACAGTTAGTTAATAATTGATTTCTCAGGGATGGATTATTAATTGCCATTATTGTGACGATTATTAGCATTTATAATGATGATCTTAGCATTTATAATAATGATCGTATGAACAATTTTATTATTTTAGTGGTCAGAAAAGTAAAGCTGGCGAGGACGATGGCGAGGACGATGGCGATCTCAAAGACTCTGCTACGAATGATTATCCCATACTAGAATCAGTGGGTAGCGATAATGAAGGAATTGGATCGGAAGGTACTTTCTAAGTTTAAGTTGTCTTTTTTTTTAAATATGTTGGTGCATTTGTGTGTCTAGGGGAAGGACGTTACCCCAAACGGATGTTGAAAAAACGGAAATTTTTCGAGCCTGACATGCTACCTCCGTCTAAGCATGCGAAAATGGCTCCTGAACCTGTGCCAGTACAAGAAGGACCTCCACGATTGCTCGTGGAGGGTGGAGTCGCCACCAGAAAGTCTGCGGCTGACGTCAAACGCTATATTGCTGCTCTGGGATCACAACCAGCAGCTGCGCAGACTAAAATCATTGAAACCTCATCGCCACCTAAAGTTGTGGAACGAAACGCACCCAAAGTTGAATCTAGCCCTGTCCCTGTTGTCCGGGCCGCCAAAAAGAAGAATTATGAACTCACTTTTGACATTTACGGAAATTTGGTACAACGAGGGGAAGATGAAAAGGAGGAAAATGAAGTTGAAGAAAGGGGTACGTTGTCTTACGAAGACGACAGTGAAGATGAAGATTGGGGCGTAAGAAAACGAAGGGAAGACCGTAAGCTGAAGAAATTGAAAGGGAAGGAGACAGAAGATGAGTTAAAACAGCAATTGCAAGCGCTAAAGAGGCAGCAGACCATGCTCTCCGGTGCTGGACAAGAACCTCTAACCAAAGTGAGTACTTTTAGACCTTCGATGGTCCCACCCAGTTCGGCAAGCACGACTGTAGTGAAAGAGGGGGCTGTACCAGCAAGTAAGGGACTCGTAGGGAGTTTGCCAGTGGATGTGGCAGAGAAACCAGAAACTAAAAGTAAATCGGTGTCGTTTGATATGAATGCGGTAGTCCAGCAGGCCGCTAGAAGTGGGTTATTGCCTGCGGGGGTAGTGACGCCGTTGCAGATTCGGGTGGATGAGTTTGTACTCACAGTGCAGGTCCAAATGGGGCTTGATGGGCCGAAAATTCTTAGTTATAGTGCTCAATAATAAGTTTTGTTTAGTAGAAGCAGAGTTGAATTTTTAAAGACCGAATTTTTTTGCACATTTCGAAGTGATCAGGCTTAAAGTTTTGATCTTACGTGTCAAAATCCGACTTTTTGTGTGATTCGGAAAATTCCGTGTATGAAAATCTTGATAAAGAAAATTGTCCTTTTAAAATTAGCGCCTCTCGTAAAGCACGTGGTTGCAAGTTCGGCCAATAGGCTCGCTTTGAATTTTCAGACCCCAAAATCGATTTTTACCAATGATATAGATATCGATAGATGCAGTAATTTCGGAATCGTTTTCACGGCTTTGTCAACAAGGAGTGAGATTGCATATTTTGGCTGAAGAGAACAAAAACTTTTCTGCCGACTTTAGCTGCATTTTGCGATTTCTAAGTGAGTTTATCATAAAATGCCCGCAGAAAATTTAGAACATGAAGGATTAGAGAAGAATCCTAGTTTGGAGCTGGCACAATATAAGTTTGTGTTATCCCTGAAAGACCCACAAGACCAGAAAAACAATGCGGACATTCAAAATAACCTCATGGCTGCTATCCAGGCTGATGGTAATCATGCTTATTTAAATAAAACAGTATAGTTATTCCTTATTGTATTAGATATGGCGCCGTTTTATGAGGAAGTCTGCGTGGATTTAACCTGGTCGGTTGACGAAAGCTTGTTAGCCACTATGAAAGCTAAAAACGAAGCCAGATTGAAGGAGTTGGATGCAGCTATTGAGGATGCTGAAAGTAATTTAGGTGAAATGGAAGTACGGGAGGCTAATCTCAAGAAATCTGAGTATCTATGCCGCATCGGGAGCAAAGTTAGTTGTTTTAAAATTCGGTTGAAACCTATTGGAATTTCTAACGTTTATTTCTTAGGATGCCGCCCTTACTGCCTTCCGAAAGACGTATGATAAGACTGTCTCATTGGGCCAACGTTTGGATATCGTTTTCCATAATATTCGCATCGGCCTCTTCTATAATGACCACGATATCATCACGCGAAATATTGAAAAAGCGAGGAGGTACAATTACAACATATACATTCCAAAACACTGATTAGAGCAGGCATAATAATACTTCTGACTGTTAGTTTGATTGAAGAGGGAGGAGATTGGGATCGACGTAATCGCCTTAAGGTTTATCAAGGCTTGTATAATTTATCCATTCGTAATTTCAAAGAAGCCGCCAACCTTTTCCTTGACACGGTTTCCACTTTCACTTCCTATGAATTGATGGATTACGCCACGTTCGTCAAGTATGCTGTCTATGTGAGCATGATTGCCCTACCCAGGAACGAACTTCGTGACAAAGTACTATTCGAGTGTATATTTTCATTTTACTTATCGATTACACCGTTTCTATTGCAGGTTGTAAAAGGCTCGGAAATCCTGGAAGTTTTGCACAGCACGCCAGATGTTCGCGATTATTTGTTTTCGTTGTACAATTGCCACTATGCCGAATTCTTCCGTAATGTGGGTAAGTCTTGTCAGGACTGAAATAACCAGAATAAAAAAGTTCTTATTACATTCAACACGTTTGTTCTAGTTAATGTGGAATATACAATGAAACGAGACCGTTTCTTTGCCCCTCATTTTCGTTATTACGTCCGGGAAATGCGTATTATGGCGTACACACAATTACTGGAGTCTTATCGCAGTCTAACTTTACAGTACATGGCCCAAGCTTTTGGGGTCACCGAGAGCTACATTGATCAGTAATTTTGTCTCTTTCCAGCTAGCTATTCGGTTTTTCATGTCGGGTATTATCGTTTGCATTAGGGAATTATCGCGATTTATTGCTGCCGGACGCTTGCATTGCCGTATCGACAAAGTGGGCGGAATTGTTGAAACGAATCGCCCAGATTCGAAGAATCTGCAGTACCAATCCACCATCAAGCAAGGCGACATTCTCCTTAACCGGATCCAGAAACTTTCCCGCGTCATTAATATTTAATTGGACACGTTTTACACCTTATCACAGCTTAAACACGGCTGCAAAATACATCGTTTCCAAAATAGATAATTAGGCATTTTCGTGTGAACCTTTTAAACTACCCCAAAAAGCTAACATCTTTGCGTAAAACTCTTTTTTGTCATATTCGATTCCGAAAATTCCGGAATAGAATATGACACTACTTGAAAAAGTCCGTACTCGAAAAATGAATAATTCGTATATTATTTTTAACAAGCAGCGCCCCATGGGTGGAGCAGTTGAAAACTTATGCCTATAACCGTTTGTTTTGGACCCTAAGACTCTCCAAGTCGACTTACGTAAACTTTCAAAGTTTAGGACTAAAACGAACGCTTATGAAAGCAAGTCACGGAAGTTTGGTTAGTCTAAGTTTTAAGTCGGAACGTACAAAACAAACGCGGCATTGAATCCTCGTGGATGCAGCGTGGTATTGATTTTCGCCTCAGGGCCTCTACTACCCAGTTTACCTATTGTTCCCCTCTTTATAACAACGTGGCTACTTCCTAGTTCCTAGGGGAGCATGTTGTGCTTTTACTCCGTTTTTCTTTCCCAAGCCATTGACTTTATAGTACCGCGGAAAAGGGGGGCCCACGATTATCGCATTGCCTCTTTCCTTCCCCCGATCAATATCTCTTTGTAGAAGATGAGGGCTAAATCTGGTCTGAAATATTCTGAAATCTGGTATGGTAAGAAATTATAACTCTACTAACAAACAAAACTGCATAATTTTAAAGCATACTTCATAAAGTGTAAAGTTCATACTTGTAAGCATACTTTTAAAGTTCTAATTAAATTTTAAGCAACAAGATATCCATGTTCATAATTTCTTTATTCGTCAAAATAACTCCGGTACAAAAGTGGTTTTGGTAAATAGGAAGCATTAGCAAAAATGAAAAAATTGGGCCTTCCTTCCCTTATTTTTCCACATAATTTTCAAAAATTTCTTTGTCTTCAACTGTTATTTTTTCCAAGGTTGGGGCGTATCACTTTCGCCCTAAAGGCCAAATGTTCAATTCATCAAATGTTCAATCGCTTAAAAAATACCATATTTTCCATCATTTCTTCTCCCTATCTTTTGCTGTGCGGACAATTTAAGCGATTTTCATTGTTAAAAAAATGTGCGGTTGTATCCCTCAACAAAAGTTGCATAGAGCTTTGCGTAATTAAAACATTTAAAAAAAACAAGGCAGAAATGGTTCCACGTCCCTTTTAAAACTTCATTCGAATTCCAACTTGTCCGACTAGAAAAAAGCGGTAATTTCTCGCATAGCTTTCACTTTTCTTGGCTTTGCGGGACTCGGATATCACATGAAAGTTGTGTTTTTGTGTGTGTATATTTAATGCCAGCCGGAAGTTCCGTTTTCCGTGTTTTCGACGCATTTTGGGCAAAGTTCCCACTCAAAGACGTATTTTTCTTCGCTCAAGTTTTAAAAACTTCTTTTCTGCGTTTCTTGGCTTTGCGGTCAAGTTTTTCCCCTTAGCTGACGTCAGCAGAGTTAAAATTAGGAATCCCGAGCTCTTCGGAAAAACGGCCAAAAAAATACCCGATTTCTTTTCTCAATGGTAAATGCAAAAGATCCCAATTTTCACGTTCTTCCACATTAAAATTGCGAATTCAGCACAATTTGACATCCGCTGTTGTAATGTTCCATGACTTGCTGCTTGAGACTGCAAACCTGGTCACGTAGTTTGTGCATTACGGTCGCTAAGTCTGAGTTTTCATTTTTCAACTGTCGCACTTTATCTTCCAATTTGGCGATACGTTCCAACTTTCGCCGCCGACACTTGGAAGCCGCAACGCGATTCCGCTGCCTCTTCCGCTCCAATTTGATTTTCTCTTGGGATTCCATGTCAATAGGAGACATGGGGGGTGAGGTGGAGATCGTCAGGGGTTCTTCTTTCACCAAGGCGGGGAATTGTTGAGTTTGAGTCTCGTATAAGGACGACTGACTCGATGTGGAAGTGATGGGGATGATTCCGGGTAACGATGAACCGGAAATGGTCGGATTTGAGTTTCCCGCCACAGAATTCCCGCCTGACAGGTGGGTATGGGAAGCACCGCCCCCCAGGTTGGTGTAGGTATACGTTGGGTGGGTGGAGGGGGCCATGGAGGAAGAGGTGACCATGTCGAGGCTAGATGATGACGAGATGGATGTGGGGTTCATTTGGCTCGTATTGGGCCCAGGTTGTTGTTCATTTTGCTGATGAAGCTCCGCTAGAGCCTCTACGAAGCCCCGAGCATAGAGTTCCTGTTCTTGGGTGACAGATTTCGGGTTTGGGAATAAAAACTGACCCGGAGTTGGCGTCGAGGTCACGAGTCCATTTTGCTGCATAATGAGCTTTTCAAGCTCGGGCGAGCCTAGTTTGAGCATATGCAGGTCTGGCGAGGATAACAAGACGTCAAAACGAGGCTTTTTGGCCAAACGGGGACTGTTGAGGTCCAAAGTGAGTCGTTTCCGTAAATCCTCGCGCGGTGCGCTATATTGCATCTGCATGTGGTCTTCGTAGAAGGTGGTTTCCATGGTAACAATTTTTTTGTAACACGGTAGCACGTAAAAGTCCTAACCAGCTGGTTCGTACGTCAACGGGAACTGAAACACATTTAAAACTGAATATAAACAACAGAAATTCGAAAAGGGGATTGGCGTAAGAGAACAAGTTCCACTCGCTACAACCACTTGCTTGGAAATGAGTCACAGAACGACTGGCCCCGTTGGCTTATACGTCTGACTCACCCGTGCTATTCTTGGAAGCTGACGTGTAGCTGTAGCTTTCGATTGGTCGACGTTGACGTCAGGGGTAAGCGACAGCCAATGGAAGGTAAAGGACAAGAGGACGGAGAAAAAAAAACGGACGAAAATGAGGTTCTTTGGCTGCGCGGATTAGACTGCTCCGTAGATAAGCTATTAGAAGAAGGGAAAAGAAGGCAGATAAATGAACACAGCCGAGCAATCTGCTGTGGTTTATGGTTTGAACTTACGAATTGTGGGTTCCGGCAAGTCTAGGCGTTTTTTTCCTGGACGAAGACAGAAAACATACACATATTTTGGTTGGCCTTTGTTTATAAATCGTTTCAATCTCGATTGCCTATATCGTTTACATAAGGGATCTTTTGTAGCACAACGAAGGCTTTTTACCATGTCTAACCAACTTTCACTTTGGGAGAACAACGGCCAACTTTCGAATTCAGGTTTAGCATCATTTGATTTTGTACAGATTAGCTTGATAACCTTTTCCTAGTTTTCTTTTTAATTGGTTTGGATATCGCATAGCCAAAGAACGAAAAATTGCGGCAAAAATATATAAAAAAATGTGTGATTCGGGTTTCATCTCTTGCAATTCTATGACGCAAAAGCCGTACGGGGTTCAAGATTTCGAGTCAGTGTCGCAATCGTCCTCATTCGCAGTTTCATTCTTGAGCTAAATACAACATGCGTGTGAACTTGCCTGTCCATTCCAATCGTGTCTTAATTAAGTTGGTATCAAGTGTTAGTCTCAGTTTTATAGTCAAGCGACTGCCTTCCTGATCCGCGTTCATTTCCAACTTTCATTGTTGCCCAAAATGCCGAAAAAGAGGGGGGGAAACGGAAAGAAAGGGAAATCAGAAGCATTAGGCCTTTCCCTAGATCCAGTTCCAAGTAAGTTTTCTTACCTCAGGTTGAATTTTCGGCTATGTTTTGGACAGACTCATCACTAGATGTTTATTAAATTTCCGAATCAGGTTGCAAGCAACGTAGTGCGTGTCCTGATGCGTATTCTGATATGGATGAGGAATCTTTGGCAGAGACTGGCAGCATTACCAGCACCTTTTCGGACCACAAGAGCACCAAAGGCGACGAAAGTAACTAAACGCCCCTTTAAATTCTTGTTTATCTAAAAAGTTCTCTGTTTTAAGGCGCTGAAGTCGATGAAAGGAGCCAAGTAGAAATTTTGGAAGATAAGTTGAAAGATGCCATAGATTTGACGACCCAGAAATCGTCCCAAGGCCGCGCGTCGTCCTTTGAAATCCTATGCAAAGCGTTCTCCATGAAGTATCTGCCCGAGTTTGTGTTGGGCAGACGAATGACCTTGTTGGATTGCGTCGAGCGCGGTTTAAAAAAGGGGCGGGGTGCTGAGCAAGAAGCGGCAGCCAAACTAGGCGTCTTATTGTGCCTTCAATTGGGAGCAATTGGGGAAGCTGAGAGCGTTTATCGTGAATGTAAGCCCATACTCACCCAGATTGCCTTGGACCCCACTGCCCCCTTACCTGCCCGTGCCCAATGCTGCACCGCACTGGGTTTATCTTGTTTTCTGGCTTCGAATGATGTAGAGGAGGTTAGCACTGCTCTGAAGACTTTTGAAACGATTTTTAGCGCCTTTACACCCGGTACCGCTTCCAATGCCTCACCCGAACTGGCTCGTTTGTACACCTCAGCAGTAGCAGCTTGGAATTTGCTCTTGACGCTCTTAGGAGCACGCCAAGTTTACAGCGTATGCGACACACATATCGCGAAATTCTCACGGCTCTTGGAATCGCCTGATGTGGATTTGAGGATCGTTTCAGGCGAGGCTATTGCCCTGCTTTATGAGGGAGGAAGGGAGTTTGATGAAACCTATGGGTTTGAAGAAGAAGGAGAGAAGGAATCGGAAGTTGCAGAACTGTGTAACAAATTACGGCAGTTGGCAACTGATTCGCATAAATACAGGGCCAAAAAGGACCGAAAACAGCAACGATCCAGTTTTAGGGACATCTTGAGGGCTGTGGAGGTAAAATTTTTCATTTCTTAGATCATATTACGTTAAGAGTGAATTTGAATGATTTTCTGGGGATATAGGAAAATGAAGTGCCTGAAATCAAGGTTAAATTCGGAAAAGAGGTACTGGAATTGGATTCGTGGACTCGAAAGCATCAATACGATGCGTTTTGCTCGGTAAAGAAACAACTGTAAAGTTGGCAGAGTTTTCAAACTTTTACTTTCTGCAGTTGCTCGGGTCTGGAATGAATCTGCATTTGACCGAAAACGAGTTCCTGCGCGATATTTTTGGATTGGGGTCACCCTTGGTGGTCGGGGAAGGTGTCGTGAGCAAAATTCCTAAGTCAACTAGGGTAAGAATCTTTAATTTTTAAGTTTAAGGACTAGAAATTCATACAGATTTTTTTTTTATTATTTTTTTTTCTCCCCTGGTAGAATTATATGAATATGGCTGCCTTCAAAGCGAGGTCTGTGGCGAGATCTAAAAATAGGGACAAACGTGTAGCTATGTTCTGATTGGTTAACTTAACTGGAATCAAGGGAACGAAATTAAACGAAAGTTTTTTAAGTCAGTTTTTGTAGTCTTGAGTTATATTTTTTGTTTGCGTTAAAAATTCATCAAGTTTAGTGCCGTGAATATCTTATTTTTTTTATATTACTTGGAAAAGGAAGAAATGTTGAGGGAAAAGGTTGCTGTATTAGTGTTAGTTTTCTCTTTTTCTGGAGGTATAGGGCGGCCTTGGGATTTTAAGGAGTTTCGCTGTAAAACGCATGTTTGATACAGTGAATTGCAAAAATGTGCTCTCGTTTAACAACTTATTTGAAATTTATTTTGAAATTTTAAAAATTATTTAAAAATTTTGAATCTATTTTGAAATCGATTTTTGAAATTTTGAAATCGATTTTGAAATTTATTTTGAAATTTCAACGGGCTTAAAAATAGCACAACTTCAGGGTGAATATCGCACTTAAGGTGACAAATAGGAAGGTAAACAGTTGATTTGAAGACGAAGCACTGTTGCATGGACTGATTTCAAAGAATTCTTGTATGAGACCCTGGACATCGTCGGGGGCCTTATGCTGATGGCATTGTTTCAGCTCGTTTTTAAGGCAATTATATATCAACCGCTTTTTTCTACAGGCACAATTGTTAATCTTCTAGAATTACGGTCTAAATTTATACTATATGGTTAAGAGGAGGGTATTACTGGCATTTGAGTTGATCCGGGCTGGTCATGTACTTGACGATGTCCTTCACCGGTAGGATTTGTGTAAGGCAAGTTTGTAATTCGAGATTATCGAAACAGTTGAGAGTTTGTGCGTCCAAAAGTCCTTGATTTGATCGCTGTTATTTTTTGAAAAGGGAAAAAGTTATTTGGACTGATTAAGACTTACGACTGATTTGTTGTTCTTGAGGATCGCAGATATACTCCAAACTGCTCCTTGCGACTTGCAAGGACGAGTTCCAAGCTACTCTTTCTTTAAAAGAATCCAAGCATTTAAATCCATTGCCGAAAGCCTGGTTGAAGCAGGGCAAGATCAGGTTTCGTAATCTGAGTAATAGAGTGAAAGCGGTTTAAATACAAAGTCGTTAGGACTACATACTGCGGGTACTGCTTAGTATTGCATATGTTCTCACTCTTAGATAACTCCCCTTGACAGTGTTACTTTAGAGTTTAACACATTTTCTTCTTTAAGTTTTATTATAAACGGATTATCTTAAAAGAAAGGCTTACGTGCAAATTAACCGAAGTTTAGCGACAGTGTCATCAAGCGTGAATGCTGTAAATAGCTGCTTCACTGCATCGACTGCATGGCGAGTTCTTATTTGTCCGAGTATGCACTGGCTTGGGTTAATCAATTCCTAATTAAGAAGTTATCGTTCATTATTGTTATAATATTAATCAAATTGGTAATAATTATTGTGCTAACTTGGCCTGTATTTTTTACCGAAGTTTTTGGCGCGCATTCTTGCAGCCATTCACTTACAGCGGAATAATAACCTAAGCTTTTGTTTGTTAAACATGTTGAGATAGTTAAAAGGAGATGTTACTGTTTAGAGTAGATATTCCATCTTTTATCCGTGATTGACTTTCACTTGTTGCGATAATGCTACACAAGACCAGAAAGAAAAGTACTGATCTAGGAAATACTACGCGATTCATTGCGAGAATGTTTCCAATTTAGCTTCTTTGGCAACACAGCGTCGCTAGATGTGCGTAGTTGAGAGTCAAAAGATTAATGGACAAAAGCAAAAAAGATAAAACAGTGTTATGTTTCGATTTTTACCGAAGTAGGGATGTGGATATTTCTCACTTCCGAGTCGAGAAGATATTTAGAACGGACGTGGTAAAATTCAGATTGTGACTCAACTTTTAAAGAATTTTCTTTTCTAAGCAAACGTAACATAACCTTACATAGGTTTTAGTAGCTTTAAATTTTAAATTAAAATAAAATACAGCTAACAGGAAATACACCCGAGATCACTGATAAACTGTGCGTCAAAAACCTTTTATTCGGGACTTATCAAAGGATAAGGGAGGATAAGGATAAGGTCGAGACAAGGGACACATCAATATGGAGTTTTTTCATGCTTTTTTAGCATGCGACCGTTAAATAATATTTTAGTTATTTGTCCGAGTTTCTGGTAATGAGATTTATGATTAATGTTATTCATATATGTGGTGTATTAGGTTACAGTAGACCTAAAGTCCTATAGATCTACTAGTAGACCTACAGTAGGCCTTCGTTTTGTAACCCAGAGCATCCATTGTTCGTACGCAATTCCTTTTTTTAAATTGATTGATTCCCGTCGTAGACTTCCAGTCTTTCGATACGTAATTCCTTTTGTGCTTCTTGTCTTGAGTCAATAAGTGATACGTAGAAGAAACATGCTGTAAAAATACTTAAACGGTGGTTTTGTATTGACAGCACTCTATATATAGTACGAACATTTTAAGTGAATAAGTAGGGGGGACCTAATTCTGGTGTAAATAACAAAAATTGCAAGTAGTATATGTTCACTTTTCAGACTTCGTTGTCAGTCGGTGGTGTCGCTGAACTGCACCCGGTGGGAAGAGTATAAACCTGTGTATGCAGAGTGTAAGGTTCTGGTGCTATTAACATTTTCAAAGCAATGAATCTTACCTGGCTAACGAACTTCTCTTGTTCATAATAGTCACTGATTTTGACGTTAGCTGGAAGGGCATCGTTAACCTCAAAGGCAGGCCAAACAGATAAACTGGCGCATTCTCCATCTCCGTCAATCGAGTCGAAGTAGAGGACAACCTTGTTGTCCTTCTCTTCAGCCCGTTTGACTTCTGCAAAAAGATAATTTCTAATAAGCCCCGAAGTAAACCGAAGAAAATTATAATTTACTGGGATTCTGTGTCGGTAGCTTTTGCAAGCCCTTCTTGTCGACGGCAAAACCTGAAATCATATCAAGTTCCACAATCGCCATGTTCGATGAACCGGGCAGTAAATACTTGGCGCAAATTTTAAGCCGGCGAGTGGCACAAGCTGATTCTTTTCCAATAGGTTCAGACGTTAAGGTCAGATTAAAAGCCTCCTTTTGAGGGCTGGTGTGGATATTGTAACGAAGTGTAGCTTGTAAGACGGCGCAACCGGCACCTTCCGCTTCAACTTCCAACTTGGTAGGCAGTACTGGCAAAAATACCTGCTTTTGGACCAGTTTGTCCTTTTCTTGAACCGTCATGGATTCCTTGAGTTTGTCTGCTTCAATCTTCACACGTAAGTTGATGTTAGTTAATCCCACAGCAGTGGCGTAGGCAGCTAAAGCTTGTAGGCCCATTACGGTATCCTAATTTCGCCAAAAGAGCAAAAACTTAGATCTTTTCCCACGTGAATAGCTCTAATTTACCTGAGTGGATGGGAAACCACCTTGGCTATTGCGTTGTTGGGTTAACCAACGGACAATATTGCTGGCCTTGGCCATGTCCGACTTCGTCTGGTACTTTAATAAGGCAAGTAATGCATAAGACGTGGTCTCAATGTTAATAGAAGTACCTTTGCCTATAAAAAATACTCACTTTGTACATCTACGCAGAAAAAGAAATTTCGCATAAGATCAGTCTTACCACTTTCTTCCCACCACAGATTCGAATTTTTTTGTTGAGCTTTCTCGAGTAGCCTGTCAAGGTAGCCACGCGCTTCTTTATCGTTGCTCAAGGCTAACGCGTAAGCGATCAAAGCTTGGGTGTAAAGGCTCATTTCTTTTTGGCTTTTCATGCACTTTTTCGCACTTTCAATAACCGAGTCTTGGACTTCCCACTTGGATTCCAGAAGAGAAACGATCGTAAAGGCCGTCAATCCTCCTAGCGCTTCTCCATCGCTAGCCAATCCACCCTTTGCAAAATTCATAATTATTTCTTTTGAATCCGAGTAAAATCGTAGTTACTTTGAGGTCTTTATGCAAGACAGTGCCAACGACGGGGAAGCAGCCATTTTCCTGTTGTTTGCTCAGAATCCAGCGCACAGACTTCGTAATGTCGTCACTATCCACGAAAATGAATTTTCGCGCCCCAGCAAATGACTTGACTACGAAGGCCGTCAACCATAGGGATCCGGTACTGTCACGAGGTCCAAAGGCAGAATACGAACCATCTTCGTGCCTGTACGTCAGCTCCCTTTGGTAACCTACGTAGTTACGATACAGCTCAGCATTATATACAGCCTCGATAAAAAAGCTGGATCATCTTACCACTTTGCATGAAGCTGATTGCCTTTTTCTCTACTTTGTCGTCCAATTGCTTCGATGCTTCCAAATACTCGCTGACAAAAATCAAAGGCGTGAACGTTACCATGTTTTGTTCACCACAGCCTGTTGGTAGTCGTACTAAGTTGGTCAATCCCTAGAGGTCATGGGTTCAAACATTATAATAATCAATTAAGAAAGAGAACGGTTACTTCTAAGGCTGGTCCCATTAGATCTCCAACGAGGGATACCCAAGCGCGGGCAGAACCATTCACAAGATCGCTAGGGAGTTTCAAATCCCATGTCAGCTTCTTGTCCTCAGTGAAGTCTTTATCGACAGAAATGTTATCAATATTGAAAAAATGTTGCTTCACGTTTACCAACCTTGTGGGCAAACTAGCTGAGCGAAAGTAGTTTCGACCGGGAATCCTTCCGGTTCAACCAAAAGTGGTTTCACTAGTGCATCTCTGAAATTTTGTAAGCTTACGTTAGACATTTCCATAAGAAAAAGAAGCTATTGTTTAATCAAAGTAGATTGAACGGTGACAACTCTTACTTGGCTGAAGGGAGTTCTCCGGCACCGCATGGTTGTGGGAAAGCCGGGTCAACTTGACCCTGGACAGTGATGTTTAGACGACCCAACATGGTGGGACGAATTACGAATTCGACAATATTCGAATCCCTCGCATCCACACAAGAACTCTCCACATTAGACTCCGAGACAAGCTCGAATTCATCACTAGGGTTAATCGTCACTTTCACCTGTACAAAAACGTTTAGATTATATGGAATTGGGAAAAAAAATCTTTCGTTACGGGTAGTGCGGAGGCCAGGTAATTGTAAACAGAAATCTTAAGAGTCAGTTTTTCGCCTCGTTTCATTGAATAGGGCATGTGCAGCTCGAGGAAGAACGGCTGAAAAGCTTCGATTTTGGCTTCCGAGGACATTCCAAAACCGGCGGTGCTGGACACACACAAGGCCCGTCCAACCCAGGAAGTTATCGTATGCGGCAACTCTTGCGTAATTTTCGCATCGCC